>JAMJFZ010003200.1:2812500-2945000 GCA_026225945.1 Cricetomys ansorgei
TAACAGGATTTCCTGTCATGGTATATATAGCTATAATCCCAGCACTTGGGAGGTAGAGGCAGGAGCATCAGGAGTTCAAGGCCAACCTTGACTACGTAACAAGGTTGAGGACAGCCTGGGCTACATGAGATTCTGTCTCAAAAGACAAACTAACAAGCCAACCAGGAAAAAATATTTATACAAGACTCACACAGAATATTCATGATCATGCTGGATGGAGATGGATGGAGTGGTTATTCCATTCCCAATTCTTAAAAATATTTAGTTTAGTTGAGTACATGTGTGTAGATCAGAGTCCCCGAGTGTACTTATTTGGGAACCTTTGCTTTTGAGATGGTTGACAGGTTAAGCTAGTTGGCTGGCCATCGAGACCCATGCCTCTTGCTGTCCCTGTCTCCCCAAGGATGGGATTACAAGCACATGCCATCATATGCCTGGCTTTAAAAACATTTATTTATTTGTTATTTTAGACAGAATCTCACTACGTAGCCCTTACTGGCCTGGAACTCACCATGCAGACCATGCTGGCCTCAAACTCACAAAGATTCACCTGTCTCTTCCTTCTAAGCTGGGGATGAAGGACCTAGAGCCTTTTAGATGTGCTGTGGTATGTTTAGTTGTGGATAATATTTTAGTTAAGATTAGTCTCTTGTTTACACCTCTGTGCCATCCCCAGCTTCCACCCCCTACAGGAGGTTCCTGTTATTTGTTGATTGAGGATCTGTGTGAAAACAGGAAGAAAAACACCTGGGGATTGAGGGGTGGAGCAAGGAGGGAGGGGGGGGGGGGTAGAAGGTGGAGGAGGAGTAGGAGCTAAAGGACAGAGAAGAAGAACGGAGAGGAGAGGATGGGTGAAGAAGCCTTGGAGTAAGCTCTGGAGTAAGCTCTCGGCCTAGCTGCCTGGGTATAGAATTCCCTGAGATTTGACATGGTTGGTGATTAATAAAGAACATTGGAAAATTAACGTTGGACTCTCCATTAAGCGCCATAACATTATTTTAACATAGATGGTTGCAGGGGATCAAACTCAAGCCCCATGCTCACTCAGCAACTGATACATCTTCTCATCCCCTCCTTTGACCTTTATATTACCATAAAGGGGGCTTTAATTCAAGCCAACTCCACTAGTTACTCATAAGAAAGAGAAGGGGATCACAGAGATGTAGTATGACTTCCCAGGCCAGGCCAGAGAATATAAGGTAGGGCTCCCTGGGAGGCTAATGGGAAACTTACTTGCGGACTCCCTTGCGGCTAGAGTCACGTGACCAGATTTCACCAAACTGAGATTGTACTCCTCAGAACTGTGGAAAGGGACATGGACTCCTCCCCTGGAAAACCATGATGATGATGGTGCTTCTCTTAAGGCAGCACGGGAAGCCCTGACAGTAGAATTGTCTCTAAAAAATCAGCTAAATCTGGTAGCAAATGCCTATAATCTCAGCACATGGAAAAATGGGGAGGGAGCATTGCCATGAACTGGGGGCCAGCCTGGACTACATATAGTAAGATCTTTCCTCAAATAAGTTATAAAATCAGAATTCATGTTCCTTTTTAGGTGCCAAGGAGAGAAATGAAGAAAAAAAAAAGATTGTCTTCAACTGGAGATTAATACATTCAAATGATCTCAATTAATTAACTAGTTAATTAATTCAAATGGTCTCACCGACAAAGTCAGCACCAGGAAGGATTAACAGGCCCAAGAGATAAATAGGGGAAAAAATAGCCTTCAAGGAGCAGAGAGCCAGGAGGATCTCTCTGAGTTCCAGGCCAGCCCATTCTACACAGCAAATTCCAGGCCATCCAGGGCTACAGAGTGAGAGCCTGTCTCGTACATAGTGAAAAATAGAACCTCTCACTCTCCCTCTTCTCTCTCTCTCCCCTCTGGTTTTGTTGTTGTTGTAGTTGTTTTGGTTTGCTGGTGTGTGTGTGTGTGTGTGTGTGTGTGTGTGTGTGTGGCCTTGAACTCACATTCTGACATTGAACTCGAAGTCGTCCTGGCTCCACCTCCCAGAAGCTGTAATTACATCCACGAACGACCACACTTAAATAGCCTCCTTTTCTTTTCCTGTGATGCTGAGGATGGAGCCCAGAGCCTACCCACGCTAGACAGGTCCTTTACAGTTGAGTCACAGTTGTATCCCTCTAGGGGAGTTTATCATGGAATTGTTAGGAAACCCACAATGTCTCCACAGCACTGCAGCCCCCTAACCTGAGGTTCCCCAGCTGGGTCTCATGTGAGGGTCCTTTGGGAGTATGTGGTTAGAGTCTTGGCAGCACTGGGTCAGGGGGTTGTGCAGACAGTTGGTTCTAAGTTTGGAGTCTTCCCCTCAACTTTCCACTCCCAGCATGCATCTCACTCCTGGGCTCTGCAACCTGGTGAGCAGGGCAGGAGTAGGGTTGCTGCTCATTCTCCCTTTGTCTGGCTTCCAGCAACTTCTTTTAATACAGTACCTGATTCTCCTACATCAAGATTCTTCTTCTCCAAGAGTATTGAACCCAAAGATTCATGGGCAGGGTTCATATTTCCTCTCATTTTTGATCTGGGTAGTGATTGGGAGCACCACGACCCATATCCCATCTCACCCCATCTGCAAATTTAGGGGATCAATGGGAATTGAGGGAGGAGCTAGAGACTTAAAGTATCAAAGCAGGACACGTGTGCCTGGTCTCTGAGCTGGAGGTGGAGGTCAAGGTGCCCTCCGGAGAGACATGCTTAGACCCTGGTCCAGTGACCCAGTTAATGGTTGTGTAGTTTCATCTTCGGGCAAATTGTTCCCACCAGCTCAGTACCCTGTGTGTTAGTGCTTCAAGGATACTGCTTTCTCTGTGTCCTGGTGGCTTCAGGACACATAACCTGACACATCTGGCTATCTGGATACCCAGAGGCTGTAGCAGCCCCGGGGTTTATTGATGGAATTATTCTCAAGCGGGTCCAGTAAACAACAATAAACAATCACCAACAAGTAAACCCGAATGACTTAGGCAGAGGGTCAGCCTCTGAGATGGACTGACCCCCAATCACATGATCTTAAGGTCCTTTACTGAGGAAAGGCACTGCCCATCAATACAAAGGACCCATTTTTTTTAATGAACAGAACACTGTAGTCCAAATCACCCAACACCCGGCTGGCCAAACTTGATGCCATTAGGCAAAGGTCAAGGCCAAGAGACATTGGTGTTCCCAAATCTCTTTCTTGGATTCGGGAGGAATCAGAGAAATCCCTTACATTAGCACTAAAACAATCGAATGCCTTCAACTGCAATGCCTTGAGACTGCAGAGGACAAGGTAAATTTGAACATTAATTCCTTCTTATAAGAATATTGAGCAGACAGTTACCAGTTCCCCAAACTAGCATTCTTTCTGCATTCCCGGAAAGCTGCAGCCCACCCAGAAAGCTGGTTCTAACAGCTAAGGAAGGTGATCTTCTTGAAGCTCTGCTGTCAGACATAGAAGATTTTTTAAAGTTTATTTTACTGCACAGATAGTGCATGTAGCTTTACAATATTTGAGAATAAGTTCAATATGTGCCTTATTCATTTCATTCTGCATCACTGGGCATTTCTCATATGCCAGACCCAGGACCCCAGCCCTGGACAAGCAGGCATAATGCCACTTCTGTGAGCCCCAGTTCTAGCATTGAGATCTCATGGCTGGTTCTGATGGCAGAGGTAGATCTTGGCTGAGCAAAGCAGCCTGGGCTCCTGGGCTCTAGGCCCTCTGGGAAGAGGAGGTAGAGGCTATGGCTTGCTGAGCCTGTCTGGACCCTGCTAGTATCCAGAAAACCCAACAGAATCCTGTGCAAGGCAGGAGGCAGGGTGTCCTGGAGGAGAAAGCAGGACAAGTCTCCCCAGTCTCGATGTTAAAGACTGTCCCCATTCTAAAAGCCTAGGAGAGGAGAGGGCAGCCGCACCCCAGTGAGTATGGGGGGCAGGGCAGGAGGAGATTTGCACAGCCTTGACAGCTTTGCCTCAGGGCCAGAGTCTGTGCCAGGTGTGGGTGATAGTTGGAAGGTGTGGGCTGAGTCACCAAATTCAGCCTCACCTGCCTTTACTTAAGGTGACTTCAGCACTTCCTGTCACAGTATTGCTGTCCTTCTGCGTGATGGGATAAGCCTGGTGGTCTGGAATCAGCAGGGTAGGACCAGATGAAGAAGCTGAGCTTGCCTGAGACCTCTCATAAAAATAGAAAGCAGACATCGGAAGATCTGGGCATTGACTGTCTCTTGGGTTCCACTAGCCACTCTCACTGGCCCATCTCCCTGCTGGCTTGCCTGTGTTGTCTCTGTCCCATGCATCTCTTCTTCCTCTCGGTGCAGTAGGACGCCTTGCCAAGAAGTTTTTTGTACTGTGCAGTCTTCCTTATGATTACATGCCACTTGGACTTCTGGGAGCAGCTTAGGGATAAAAGAGGTAGATAAAAGGGTAGGTTGGAATTGTCAGTTTGTGTCAAGGGACAGAGGAGTCAGCGATAGAGGACGATGATAGGAAAGCATGTTTTGGGGCAGTTAATGCGATTTTAGAAGTTAGTCCAGTTCTCCAGCCAGAGGGGCTATAAAGATCTTCTTCCTTCCTTCCTTCCTTCCTTCCTTCCTTCCTTCCTTCCTTCCTTCCTTCCTTTCTTTCTTTCTTTCTTTCTTTCTTTCTTTCTTTCTTCTTTCTTTCTTTCTTTCTTTCTTTCTTTCTTTCTTTCCCTTTCTAACCTTTTAGAGCTAAAGGATTAAAAAAAAGTTACAAGTTAGGAATCTGTCTCTGTAGCAGTTGGGGCAGAGTTCAGTTACAAGTGGAAAAGTAACAGTTACAATTGGCTCCAAACAAATAGAGCTTCAGAGCTCAGATACATCAACCTAAACCATTTACACCCCCGAGTCTCTCTTCTTTATGCTGTCCTGCCTCTGATGTTCCTAGCTAGGTTGAGAGAATCTGCTGCTCTTTTGGAGAACTCAAGTTCAGTTCCCCATTTAACTCCAGCTCCCAGGGATGTAAATGCCTCTTTTAGTCTCCAAGGGCATATGCAAATATTTATGCGCAAAGACATATACATAAATAAAAATTTTTAAATTGTGAAGGATTTCAGGCCAGCAAAATCTCATGTCAAACACACTCACACACATTCATACACACTCATACACACACACACACACACACACACACACACACACACCCAGGTAAATGTGCCTGTAAGCCCAGCATTTAAGAGTCAGAATTTCTTATCCCCAGAAATTATGAAGCTGCATGCACTATCTGTGCTTTGAGACTATTGAGATAAATTACACTTCAGGAATATAGTAACTGATTTTGTGGAAACACACTTCAGACATTAGTGCTAATAGTTTGGCAGTGAGTTGCACTTTGGCTTTGAGGAAATCTTTGTAAATATCCTGTGATTTGTTTTGCTATATGCTCCTGTAACTGAAACATGTGCTGCCAGGGGGTTGAGTTACTTCCTGTAGTCTGTGAGAGACAGCTCCTCTCTACAAGTACTAGCTTGGTAAAACCTGTAATTCTAGCAACTGTTAATATCTGCTTCCTGAGATGTAGCCTGCCTGTTAGCAACTCTTGGCTAAAGCAATTGATGTTTAAACCATCCTGCCCCCTAGAATCTTCATGTTAAAAGCATTTGTTTATGATATTGCTAATGAAGGGATTTTTGTGGCTCTCTCCTACAGCTTCCAACAATGGAGTAGAGGAACATCTTACTTCTGGCCTTGACTTACAACACCGTGCAGGTGCCAAGTCAGCCAGCTGGGAGTTGAGAGTTGCTGAGCTATAGGGTTCTGTTCATTATGCAAATAAGGCCTTTGTATTGCGAGGTCTTTTTATCAATAAAATACCTGAATGGAACAGGTTCAGGGCTCAGTCTATCGAGGCTGTAGGCCTCTGTCATAGTCATTCAGGCTTGCATCTTAGTCTTCTTGTTCTGTATGAAATCCATGCGTGAAAAAGTGCATAGGAAAACTGTTGAAAGCTCTAAGTAAGCCTCAGGTACATAGCAAGTTCCAGGCTAGCCTGGTCTATATTGAAGACCCTGACTCAAATAAGAAGGAGGAGGGAGGGAGGGAGGGGAAAAGGAGAAGGGTGGACGAAAGTTGGATATAAGGAGCATTAAGTGGGTAGATGTTACGTGTTTTTCTTCGAGCGAGTGTGTGTGTTTTTAATTTATTCATGATGTTAGGTGTTTTGCTGAATGGAATGACAGCTGGGAGGTGAATGCAGGATCAGACAGATGAAGAGATGGATAAACATCTGGGTACCTGGAATTAGGCAGAGAGGTTGGGCGTGAGTGCTTGGACATTCAGAAAGTTAGAGAGATGAGTAGGTGGTATATGGATAAAGGACTGGTGGAGAAGAGGGTTGGGCTACCGTTGGTGGGTGGGTGGTTGATGGATGTCTGCATGGATGGATGATTTTACCCTCGGTTTAGGGAAGGAGAAAGGAAAGATAGAAATCTTCACCGCTTTTACAAGCAGCCTTAATACAGAAAGAGAGGAAGGTAAAAAATCTTCACAGCCTCTTCTTAGGCTGTCCTAAGCTCAAATCTCTCCAACCTTTGTTCTCTTAGGAATTATCTCACTAACTAACGACAGCAACCCAACCAACCACCAACCAATGCCCACACTGACTCTTCAGACCTCTTATGCCCCAAGCCAAAAGTTCATAAGCCATAAACTCATGCAGCCTTCAACCCCAAAGACAGCTACAGGTGCCAGAACAACTGCACCCAACCAAATTACAGCCACCTGCATCCAGCACCCCAATTCCAACCCGTAAACAACTCTACCACAGCTGAGGTGGGAACATGGACCTCTAGTGACTAGTCAGGTAAACCCAAAAGCTTTTCTTAACATAAAAATTCCAAGTGTCCCTCTACATTTCCCCCTTTTTTAACTTATAAATTATGAGATATTGATTACTTTTCTCTGGTTCTCAGGAGTTTATTAAATGAAAAACTCCTCCCATTCATAAAGTGTTCTAATTAGCTTTTTTTTTCATAGTCACGCTTTCCTGATTCAGCTGTCAGGGTATTCAGGAGATCCTTCTGGCTCATATCTTTTATCATTTTGATGGTACCCACAACTTCTCATTTCCATTGGAATTTTGGGCATACCCTCTGCCCCAGTGCAAAACTCATCCTGTTTTCCATTCAGATGTTAATATATCTTTATAATATATGGGTTGACTTATTTCTGCAGATTTTATGATGGTCCAATGTCTTTCAGCTGCTGTTGTTCCTGTCTCATTAACAATAAGAAAATGTAAAGTTAGTAGTACACTATGCAGTCTATCTCAGGGGGGCCTTGCTGTTTCCTTTTGTCTTTCAAGCATTTCTTTCGATATCTGATTAGATCTTTCTATAACTGCTTGTCCCGTAGGATTGTGGTGTACCAGTAATATGCTTTATCCCATAATACGCAAAAAAAATTCATTTTACTGGAAACATAAGCAGGGGCATTATCAGTTTTGATTTGTAATATTCCCATAATATCCCCATTATATATTCCCGTTACTTCTAGTAAACGTGTAATTACAGAGTCAGCCTTCTCGGAACTCAAGGCAGAAGCCCACTGAAATCCTGAATATGTATTCATAGTATGGCAAACAAATTTTAGTTTTCCAAATTCTGCAACATGAAATAACATCCATCTGTCTGATTTTGTCTCTTTTCATACCTTTAGGGTTACTTCCCAGCAGGCAATGGGGCTTGGTTACACAAGGAACGTGTGAGGCAGTTCTTTATAATCTCCTTAGCTTGTCTCCAAGTAATGGAGAAATTCCTTTTTAACCCTTTGCTGTTTTCCGTGGTGCTTTCATGAAATTTTGACGCTTCTAACACGTTTCCAATTAGTAGCTGATCAATTTCATCATTACCTTGTGCCATTAGGCCTGGCAACCCAGGGTGAGAACTGATGTGAGTAATATATAATGTATATAATACATGATACATAATACATAATCTGCATAAACAAAGATGTTTAACTCTGAATTACCTGGAACGAATTCGGCAGTTTCGATATGCAACACAGCTCTTTCAGAGCAGACTGAGAAACGGCGTTGATATTAAGAGATTCGGGAAAGTCAGCAGTACCAGTAGGATGGCACACAACTCCGATTTCTGAACTGAATCATATGGGCTTTGCTTCACTTTTTCTGACTTGTAGGCTGCCGTTCCTGATTTATTGGCGTCGGTATAAAATGTAGGTGCTCAGGAAATAGGTGATTCTTTCACAATACGTGGGAATGTCCAACTAGTCTTTTTGATAAGCTGAATTCATTTGCTTTTTAGGATATTTGTGGTTAATTTCTCCCAAATAGCTGCTACCAGCCCTTTGCCAATCTTCATTGATTGCCCACAATGACATCATCTCAGCATTCGTGTAAGCCACCGCCCATTTCTGCTGGATCTGTTCCTGACAGCTGACGAAGTCTTATCCTTCCTTTTATGATTAAATCAGCATTTTCTCTATACAGGTCTTTAATTTTTAACTCTGCTTATGCACATAAATATCCATTCTAAGATGCTATCCTCCCGCTGCGTAAGAATCCCAGTAGGACAATGTTTGGAATGAGTAATAACCAAAATACAATTCAGGTGTGGGTCTATGCGATCCACATATGCCTCTTGTCGTTTCAGCCGTTAAGGTGCCTTGGACTGTCTAGGTTAGAGTCTCCTTATAAAGTTTGAAATACATTGCTTAACTCTGTGTAGTTAATCCAATCTGTGGGTCTTATCCAGTTGATATCTCCCAACAATTTTTGGAAATCATTAAGAGTTTGCAACTGATCTCTTCTGATTTGCACCTTTTGTGGCTGAGTTTTTTGTTGACTTTTAACCTAGATAGTTAAAAGGATCTCCTCTTTGTATTTTTTTCAGAAGCTATTTGTGACCCACAACATGGTAAGATTCTTTTCGTTTCATCAAATAATTTCTCTAAAGTATCTTCCTCAGAATCAGCTAACAAAATGTCATCCACACAGTGATAGATTATAGGCTGGGGAAATTGTTTCCAAATTATTTCCAAGGGTTGGTTCACAAAATATTGGCACAGTGTTGGGCTGCTTAACATTCCCTAGGGAAGGACTCTCCACTGATACCTTTTGACAGGTTGAGCACTATTATAGCTGGGTACCATAAATGCAAACTTTTCCTTGTCCTGCTCTTGCAGGGGTTTTGTGAAAAAAAACAATCTTTCAAATCAATTCCTATCAGATGCCAGGACTTTGGTAATAATGGAGGCAAAGGAATTCCAGGCTGTAATGGACCCATTGGCTGAATCAATTTGTTTTACTGCTCTCAAATAGGTTAGCATTCTCCGTTTCCCAGATTTTTTCTTTATAACAAATACAGGTGAGTTCCACGGACTGGTAGGTCCTTCTATATGCTGAGCCTTTAATTGCTCTTCTACCAGTTGTTCTAAAGCCCTCCAACTTCTGTGTAGCTAGGGGCCACTGCTCCACCCACAGAGGCTTATTTGTTAACCATTTTAAGGGTAGGGCAGTTGGTATAGCTTCAGCAGTGGCCCCCTTTATAAATTTGGAAATTCAATACCTGTCGTGTCTGGCTTTTGAACAACTTGTACAGCCTGTGCGTCTCCTTCAGTTAAGAGCTCCCTTCCCTTTGAGGCCTTATTTTAGGTATTGTGTCCGGGATAGAAGGGATTTTGAGTTCCCCATTGCTTCAATAAATCTCTCCCCCATAAATTTAGAGCAATATCGGCCACATAAGGCCTTATCTTTCCTATTTGGCCTACATGTATTCAATTTTGTGCTTTGCTTTACGTGGGATAATTTTCCAATTCCTATAAACTGTGTATACCTCCTGAAGGGGCCACCTTGATTCCCATGGCTTTTGGGAAATTATTGTTTGTAGGAGAAAACTGGACCCGCCACTGGACAGAACAAGGCCTGAGACCCACGTGGACATACACAGAGAGAGACGGACCAGCCCGGGCAATGCCCAGAGACAGACCTTCCTGGACACGCCCAGGGAGCAGCAGCTGCAGCCTGGCAGCCAATGGGACGCTGGGCCAGGTGGAGGGTATAATAATGCTTCCCCCCCTGTAATAAACCGAGTCTGCCTTTTGCCTCTCACCTGACTCCCGGAGCCTGTGTGTCTTGGCTCCGCGCCAAGTCTACCCCCTCACCTGAAGGGTCCTGTGGATGGGTACAAGCAACAATTGTTATGTCTACATCTGTATGTACCGTTGATTCTCACTTTTATTTTTAGCCTTTTGTCATTAATGACTGCTTGCCGGAACACTGGTTTCCCTGTGCTCCCGAATCCACCTGATCTCTCTACAGGGGCAGCTTCCCGTTGATGTAGGGAAACAGTAGCAGTTGCACAATCCTATCCCCCTTTAAATTCCAGGTCTCTGGCTACATATGCCATGATTTTTATTTCTCCTTTATAATCTGTCAACAATTCCAGGGTGTACATGAAGCCCCTTTAATGTCAAGCTGCTCCTACCCAGTATCATTCCCACTGTCCTTGGGGGCAGTGGACCATACACTCCAGTTGAGATCAGATAACATTCAATGTCTGGGGATAGGATACGCTGTCTATGGGCAGATCTAATGCAGCACTGCCCCCAGTTGCATGAGTCAGATCTCCAATACCGAGTTTGGGTTTCTCAGTCTGCATACTACTTCGGTTCTGGCATGAATCGGCTTGCCCTCTTTTTCTCCAGGCTAAGCTCAGCCCCCTGCGGCGTTTCCCGGCAGCAAGGGCAAGGTACTCCCGTTTATATCTCTCTGGGGAGGACACTCATTTGTCCAGTGTCTACCTTTACACTGTCTGCAAACCCCAGGCAATCTGCTCCTTTTCTCTGACTGATATTTAAAGAAACCATCTTTGGAAGCAGCTCAGTTAGGATCCCTTAGCAAGTGGCCTTTTTTTCCCCCCCCAGTTAAAATCGGCGGGTATTGTGATATTTCAGCCCCTTAACTATTGCTCCTCCTACCACAGCGGCCGTATATTTAAAACGATTTCCACTGCTCCATGGGTGCAGAGTTTGCCTTTGGAGGCTGTATAACCTGTTTACATTCGGCGTTTGAATTTCCAGACACCATGGTCTCAATCAGCACCTGCCGTGCTTCAGGGTCTGAGATAGCCCTGTTTACAGCTGCAGTTCGTCTCTGCAGAAAATCTATAAAGGATTCCATTGAGCCTTGTATGATCTTGGTAAAGGAAATTGATTTTTTTGCCTGGCTCTTCTACCTTTTCCCAAGCCCTTAAAGCTGCCAAACGACATGGGTTTATGGCCACGTCATCAAACCGAACCTGCTCTCGTAGTTCCTCATAGTGACCCTCACGGAGGAGCTGGTCTCGGGTTGTAATTCTTCCCCTTGCCCTGTTCTGCTGTTCCATATCTGTTTCCTCTTCTCTCCACTGGAGCTGAGGCCCTGCCTCTAATACGGCAGTGATTAACCCTTTCCAATCGTATGAGATCATTCGGCGCTGGAGTGTCCGACTACTCAACACCTGCTGGACATCAGGCGAATGCACGCCGTACGATGCCACAGCTTCTTTTAATCTCTTTAAGTCGCTCATCTCATCGGCTGCCATCTCCGTTCATTATATCCTTGCGGGTAGCTCTTTCTGCTGGAATCTGCTGAATCTCCACAGGATACACTAAGGGCATTTTGTGACCCTAGGCTGTGTTCCTTCCAGCTCAGGCGGTGCTGAGGGGTCACAATTAGACACCTCGCTTGGGTTTGGGTGCCTTGTCTGCTCATTTTCCCCTCCCACACACCACCCCCCTTTTCTTAACAGGACCCTCATCCTGCACCTGGAGAGAAGGCTTTGCTAACTCTCCCGTGTTTCCTGTAGCAGTACTGCCAATTGCTTAACCTTTTCCAAAGAGGAAAAAATTGGGCTTTTTCGTTCTCCCTTTGGCTGTTCTCCCTCTCTCAGCACCCCAGCCCCCATTTTCTCCTGCAACTCTTCTAGTTGCCTAGCCATTTCCTTAATCTTTTTTGAGAAGAAATACAGACAAAAGAGAAAGTAGGAAAAGAGTACCACCGGGAACAAGTTAGGATTTGTCCCCGTAGTCACAAGCCGCCACAACCAAACTTCTAGCTTCCTGAAGCAATGTATCCTCACCTTCGGCTTCTGCCTTTCCCTCTGTGATATTTGAATTCAAATTTCCCTTTTTTCCTTTCTCCAGAGCCTCACGTTGGCCAGCCACTTGCAGCATGCACGTTACAATCTTTTACCTTCAGTTTAGGGAAGGAGAAAGGAAAGATAGAAATCTTCACTGCTTTTACAAGCGGCCTTGATACAGAAAGAGAGAAAGGCAGAAATCTTCACGGCCTCTTTAGGCTGTCCTAAGCTCGAATCTCTCCAACCTTTGTTTCACACTAACTAATGACAGCAACCCAACCAACGAACCACCAACCAGCACCCACGCCGACTCTCGGGGCTTCAGTCCTTTATGTCCTAAGCCAAAAGTTCCCATAAACCCATGCGGCACACAATCCCAAAGACAAGCTACAGGTGCCAGAACGACTGCACCCAACCAAATTACAGCCACCTGCATCCAGCGTTCCAAATCCAACCCGTAAACAACTGTACCACAGCTGGGGCGGGAACGCGAACCTCTGCTGACTATTCAGTTAAACCAAGTGTTCTTCCGCAGGTGATGATGGTTGAACTTAGGTTAGCCTCGTGAATGGAAAGAACGATGGAAGTTCAGAATGTGTCCTACTTTCATTTCTACGGCTGTGATAAAATACCCTGACAAAAGCGACTCAGGAAGAAAGGGTTTTCAGTTCAGTTTCAGGTATGGGAAAGTAGAGACAAGGAACTCAAGGCAGCTGGTCACATCCACGGTCAAGAGCAGAGAGAAGAGGAAAGCTTACTTGGGCTCCCTCTCTACACTTAGGCAGTCCAGGATCCCCTGCCTAGGGAATGGTACCACCCACAGTGGGCTGTCTTCCTCCTCAAGCAACATAATCAAAATAATGTCCACAGACATGTCCACAGGCCAACCTGGGATAGACAAACCTTTGCTGAAACTCTCTTCCCAGGTGATTCTGGATGTGTTGGGCTGACAATTAAAACTAACCATCACAAGCTAGGTTTGGTGGCACAAGCCTTTAATCTCAGCACTCAGGAGCACTCAGGAGGCAGAGGCGGGTAGATCTTTTTGAGTTTGAGTCCAGTCTGGTCTACACAGTGAGTTCCATGCTGGCGCTACAAAGTGAGAGTCTATCTTAAAAAAAATTATAAAAACTAAACATCTCAGATGTGGGCAAATGGATGTGTGGACAGATGGTTGGAATGATGGAGAGCCAGACCACATTCCTGGTTCTGAGGTTTGTGGACTATGCAACCTTGGGCAGTCTCTCTCTCTCCTTCTCCTTCCTTTTCTTCTTCCCTGCCTCCTTCCTTCTTCTCCCTTCCTCCTTCCCACTGTCCTTCTCTCTTCCTCTCTTTGTTTTGAGATAGAATCTGTTAGCTCAGGCTAGCTTCAATGTGACTATAATCCTACTGCCTTAGCCTCCTAAGTGCTGGGGTTGTAAGGCACTCTTTTTCTTTTTTCTTTTCTTGCCTTTTCCTTTCTCTCTCTCTCTCTCTCTTTTTTGAGACAGGGTTTCATTATATAGACCTCCACTATGTAGCACAGGCTAACCCTGAAGCCCCCTTCCTACTTCAGTCTTACAAGTGCTGGAGCTACAGGCATGCGTTAGGATATCTGGCTTGACAACTTGTCTACTTTCCTTCTCTCTTTCTCTTCTTCCTTCTTTCCTTCCTTCCTTCCTTCCTTTCCCCTCTCCTTCCCTCCCTCCATTTCTGTGACTGGGTCTCATGTAGCACAGGCTATCCCCTAACACACTAAGTAACTAAGGACTTCCACCTCCCAAGTAGGGATTAGAAGTGTGTACCATCACACTCAGCTTTTTGTTTACACACATGCGCGCGTGCACACACACAGCCTGCTTATGGATGGATTACAGCACTAGTTCCTAACTCTTGGGATTTGGTGTGAGCGGTGAATAGGTTGGCACACACAAAGCCAGGGCTTGGCTTAGTGTAGTGGAAGGGCGTGGCCTGGTGTCTGGAAGGACAGTGCAGGGAGCCAGGGCCACAGGGGCCATGGGGAGATGAAGGAATCACACAGAGACACAAGAGGCCCCGCTGACATTTTATTGGGGGTTAGCTGGAACTGGGGGGGGGTCTTTCCTCTCTCCAGGAAGGGCTCAGTTAGGGGTTTAGATGGACGTGGGGAGGGGTCTTTCCTCTCCCCAGGAAGGGCTCAGTTAGGGGTTTAGATGGACGTGGGGGGGGTCTTTCCTCGCCTCAGGAGGAGCTCAGATCTGGACATAGGACAAGGTGATGTCACCTTTGATCTCCAGCATGTCCACCCTCTGGAATGCTGAGAACCGATGCGAGTAGTCAAAGAGGTGCTGGTCGTTGGCAAACACCTTGAACCGATCCGTGCCACAGCGGATTGACAGCTGGGGGGGGGGGGCAGGGAGGAGAGAGGTGAGGCCCAGCAGGACCGGGGTCTGTGGGAGGCGGGAAGGGGACCCCAGACTCACATCAAAGAACTGCCCAGGGCCAAATGGGTTGTAGGCGACCTTCCTCTCCTCGGGGCCCCAGGAGCCATTCAGAAAGCTGTTGCGAACCACACTGTCACCTATGCGGGGGTTGATGTGAAGAGCTATGTCTCCCGAGGACCCCACCTTGAAGTTGATGATAAAGCTGAGGACAAGAAAGGTGTCCAATGGGTCCCAGCATCTGAGTCTCCAAGGGAGGAGGGCCGAGGCTGGACCCCTGGGTCTGAGGGAGGAGGGCTGAGGCTGGACCCCTGGGTCTGAGGGAGGAGGGCTGAGGCTGGACCCCTGGGTCTGAGGGAGGAGGGAGACCCCACCCCAGCCTGGATGCTTACTTCTTGGCTGTAGGAAGAACATAGCCCTTGATGATGATGGTTCTGCGGGCTACAAGCCCCCCCTGCAGCCTCCCTACATATGGCACAGGCTGGAGAAAAAGAACAAGGGGTCTCATCCAGTCTCTGATTAGAGAAGCCAGGTAGGTACAAGACCACACTGGCACTGAGACAGCATTTTACCTGTGAGTTGTCCCTGACCCTAATCATCAGCTTCCTCAACTTCCACCCCAAACACCCTCAGTCCGCATGTAGTTCACCCCCTCGGGGCTCCCCACATTCCCTGCTTCCCTTCAACTTGCTCCCCAGAGAGCCACTAGCCCCTGGAACACCGTACCGGATTGAAGGTTGGGGGTCCCGTCATGACCTACGAAGGAAGAACAGGATATCACCGTACAATATTTGACAAATATTTTACCCAACAGGACTCCATCCCTCTCCCCACCCCACATTCTCCCCACCTCCACACACACAGCACGCCCTCCCACTTACAGGCAGGCTGTTCATCTGCGGAGGGTTGTACCCAGGACTCTGCAGGGTGGAAGGACAGACAGAAGGTAAGAGCAGTGAGGGACCGGGGTTCTTTGACCACCCCAAGACCCCCTCTGCCCTGTCCACCCCTCAGCAGGTACTTACAGGGTAAGCAGGGATAGGCATGGGTCCCTGTGGGCACAGAGAGGGAAGAACGTCATGGTGGGGCCCCCTAAATCTGGCCTGGAAAGTGTGGATGGGGATGCCGGGTGGGGGGCAGTCCTTGGGTGTACAAATAGACCCTGCTGCATCCAGGTCCCACCAGAGCCTCGTGGCTTCAGGACAATGTCTGGGAAATCCCACTCTCTGCCCCCCTACCCTTGGGTCGGTCCCTTGTGCCCAGGCCCCTCATGCACTCCTTGCCATCCCCTAGCCGAGGAGCTAGGAGTTCAGGAGGCAAATGGGGGCCTTAGTACTCCCCTCCAGGCCTGAGATGTCCAACGTCCTGTCATCCTCCCTCCAGCCAACAGTGGCCGCTGCTTCACAGACTCAGCCCTAGAGGGAGCCCCGGCAGCCCTGGGAGTCGGCCAGAGTTCCTGTCTCCTCCAGGCTGGTTAGCTCCCGTCTCTTCCTATCTCTGCCTCTGCGGCTCAGTCTCTCTCGGAGCCGCAGCTCTGCACAGGTGATTCTTCTGTCCAGGACGCCCTCCTTCCCCAGCTCACGGCCCTCATTTTCACTCTCCGATTTCTCCTCTTTTCAATTAACTCCTAAGTCCTCCAAGCCAATCATCAATCAGTAAATCAATCACTCACTCTCTGTCTCCCCGCCACACACACACACCCACACAAAAACACAAACACCCGGGTCCGATTCGCAGTGGACATCCCACCGTCATGCCCGGCTAGGCTCCATATTTGGTGTCAGCATCCCACCTGCGTGGCTGTAGTTTGCTCCTTCTCTCCTCTGGGTGACAAATCCATCGTTTTTATGCATTGACTTGTTGAAGAGCAGGCTGATCGTTTTTATTCATCTATTTATTTATTTTAAAGATTTACTTATTTTATGTTCCACCTGCACATACACCTGCGTGCCAGCAGAGGGCATCTGATCTCATTACAGATGGTTGTGAGCCAGCACTTGAGAGCTGGGACCTGAAGCCAGGTCTTTCTGTTTTTTCCGAGACTGGGTCTCAGTGTATAGCTCTGGCTGTCCTAGAACTCACTACATACAAAAACTAGGCTGGCCTCAAATTCACAGAGATCCTGCCTGCCTCCCCAGTGCTGAGATTAAAGGTGTGCGCCATCACACCTGGTGCCATAAGTGTTCTTCACTGCTGAGCCTTCTCTCCGCGTCCCAGGCTGATAGTTTTGACTTTCAGGCTTTTGTTGGTTAGTTGGTTGGTTGAGGAAGGAACTCAGGAACTCAGGAACTCCTCCCACACCCTCAGCTAGCTTATTATAGCTTGAGCCACGCCCCAGTCCCTCAGTGGGGGATTCTAGGCAGGGGCTCTACCACTGAGCCACACCCCAGCCCCTCACTGGGGGATTCTAGGCAGGGCCTCTACCACTGAGCAAGCTTCACCTTGAGGCTTTTGGAAGTGGCTTGCTGTTTTATTGCAGTGGGTGTGTGTCTGAGGCTCTTTGCAGGCTGTGTACCTGGGTGTGGAGCTTCTAGGACACTCTGACCCCATGTTTGCTTGGCGTTCAGATCTAGCTCTGCTGGCCAATTTCCAAGGTGATTGCACCAAATTACACTCTGACTGGCCATATGGCGCTGTGCTAGCTGATCCACATGCCTGCAAACAGGACGCGTGGCATGGCATTGTATCACGCTTTGTTCCATTACAACCCTGAAGGGTACGCAGGGGCAACTCGCTGTGGCTCTGCGTTTCCCAGGTGACTAATGGTGTCGGGCAACCTGTTCTGAATTTGTTTGCTAGCCCTGAACTCTTTACTCCTTATCTGCCAGTCTTTTCTTATCTCACTTTCTGACTCAGTTTACACACCTCTCCCTCCTCCCGGAAGCCCCTTTTGATTGAGTCAGATCCTTCCCGTAGATGCTCAGAACACCTTGTTAACCCTTCCCTGGAGACTGACCACCTGCCTGAGCCTCCTTATCTGGACCCTGACTACGCCGGTCTGGTGATGCGCCCGTCTTCCTGGCGGACTGTCTTGATCACCACCAGGCCCCGGGACACAGACGGCAGAGAGTGTGAGAACGGGGCAAGGAGACAAACGAAGAGACTACCGGGTACGGTGCGGCGGCGGCGGGCTGGCCTCCGAGGAAGTTGATCGACTGGAGTTCCAGGTCTCCGTCCACTTGCAGGTGGGTGACCATCTGTAGCGGCAGCCGGTGCTGGTATTCATAGAACGGATTTCCATTTACCACCACCTGGAGGGCAGAGGGATGCGTCCGACGTCAGCACCGTGACGGGCAAGGGACTGTGGGAAGTTCAAAATGGGATTTTATTTAGTGCGTATGTTCGTGTGTTCGCGTACGTGCAGGTACGTGCGTGTGCACATTTATGTGGAGGCCACGGTGGCTGTGACTGTTGTGTCTCAGGTACCGTCCTTCTGCCTTGTGCTTGAGACAGGGTCTCTCACTGGGCTGGCTGGCAGGGAGCCCCCAAGGAGCCTTTGGCCCCTGCAGCCTGGGGCTGAGACTCCAGGGATGGCCTATCACTACAACTCACTGTCTGTGTGTGGGGGGGGGGGGGGGCTCGGACTTGGGTCCCCAAGCTTTGCAGAGCCGGTGCTTTCCTAACTCAGCCATTTCCCCAGCCCCAAGGGAGCCTTTTGATTTCAAGTCCAAAGTATGTTGGTGGGTAGGTATTGTAGGAAGTACGCCTTTACCCTCAGTTTAGGGAAGGAGAAAGGAAGGATAGAAAGAAATTTTCACTGCTTTTGTAAGCAGCCTTGATATAGAATGAGAGGAAGGTAGAAATCTTCACAGCTTCTTTTAGGCTGTCCTGAGCTTGAAGAGGACTAGCTGACAGTGAGCCAGACTAGCGTCTCAACTCACGGTCTGTAAACTCAATCTCTCCGACCTTTGTTCTTTTAAGAATCAACACACTGATGACAGCAACCCAACCAACAAACCGCCAACCACCGCCCACCCCGGCTGTGGGGATTTCAGACTTTTTATACCCTAAGCCAAAAGTTCCCATAAACCCCTGCGGCACACAATCCCCAAAACAAGCTACACATGCCTGAACAACTGCACCCAACCAAATTACAGCCATCTGCATCCAGCATTCCAACTCATAAACGTCTACCACACCTGGAGCGGGAACACAAACCTAATCCAAATGCCATTTTGCATTTTTAAAGAAACCAAAATAACAAAAACTTCTTCCAAGTGTTCCCCTACAGGCAGGGAGCTGGGAGGGCTTCAGGGAGTGAGGGGGAGCTGCCGGAAGGGAGGGGTGCGGTGAGGGGAGCTGCAGGGAGAGGCCTGCAGGGAAGTGGCTGTGGGAAGGGGGGCTGTAGGGAGGGAGCTGCAAGGATGGGGTGCAGGAAGGGGATCGGACCTTGTAGTACTCAGACATGACCATGATCACCAGCTCGAAGTGGCTGCCCCTCTGGAAAGGCATGCTCTTCTTCCTCTCCTCCTTGCCCCACTGTCCGCTCTGCTTCGTGTTGAAGACCACCTTGTCCCAGCCATCGAAGCGGGGGTTGAAGTGGAACGCGATGTCCGCGCCCTCATTCTGCCCCACAGTGAAGTTCACATGGAACCTGGTGGGGTTTAAAGGGTTGGTTCAAAGTGCTGCCTGCCCTGGGGACAGAAAGTAGTCAGGGCTCACTCTGTAGCCCAGGCTGGCCTCTGTGATCTGCCTGCCTTAGGCTCCTGAGTGCTGGGATCACAGGCGTGTACCACCTGAGGGCAAGGGTCCCCGTCCTGCTCTGTCTCCAGTACTAGGTGGTGTGGCTATTTAATAAGGAGGAAACACAAACGAGGACACAGATTTAGGGGGGCTGGAGACATCTCAGCTAGAGCTTACTGTGCAAGCATGGCAAACCATGGGAAAGCTGGGCCTCAGCAGCCTGACCAGCAAGCTCTGGGGTTCAGTGAGAGACTCTCTCGGAGAGCAAGGTGGGCGAGCCAGGTGCGGTGGCGCACGTCTTTAATCCCAGGGAGGCAGAGGCAGGCCGATCTCAGTGAGTCAAAGGCCAGCCTGGTCTACATGTCATTCCAGGCTAGCCAGTGATACATAGTGAGACTTCTGTCTCAGAAACAAAACAAACAAAAAGCAAAGGGGAAGGTGACAGAGGAATGACACGCACGCACATACACACACATGCACACACCCATACACACACACACACATATACACATACACACACACGCACACACATACACACACGCACATACACATGCGCGCACACATACACACACACACACATACACACATGCACATGGACATACACATACACATGCGCGCACACACACACACACACACAGACACACAGAGAGATGCTGCCTGAGAAGAACACCTGAGGTTAACCTCTGGCCTACACACACACATGCACGCATGCACACGCAGATGTACATACACTCTTCATACACCATATGTGCACTAAAAATGACAAGGAACAAAAGCACCAGGGGCTCAGTTCAATAATTACCGAGTTGAAGCCATGGAAGAAGCCACCAAACTGCTCTCTTTTGCACATTGAAACCTGACAATCATCCCATTTTACAGACGGGAAGCTGAAGTACAGAGATGTCCGGTAGCTCTCTGAGTCACACAGTGACTGAGTGCCCCCCCTGCCCACCACACACACACACACACACACACACACACACACACACACACACACTGACCTCTGTGTCAATGAGTTTGTGATCTGAATTCACTCTCTCAAGCCTGTCACTTCACATACCACCAGCCCTGGGACCGCCTCTCTTGGGGACCCCTTTTCTAATCTCTCTTGGCCAATCTTGATATGACCCATTCAGCCCCTTACTCTGCTGGCCCTCCTTCCTTCCTGTCTCTAACCCCTAGGTTGGGGTCTCCCAGTTCATCTCTGACACCATAGGCCATTGTACCCCACAAGCAAACATTGGATTCCCAGCATGCTCCAAACTGTGCCTGGCACCAGAGTTAGAGGAGGGAGAAGACCCTCCCTGGGGTGACCGGGGTGAGGGTGGGGAGCCTCACCGTCTCATCTTCTCCTTGGCTATTCCTTGGATGTAAACAGACATTCCAACACTGAGGCCACCCGGAATGGGCCGATTGTAGGGCAGAGTCTGTGGAAGGGACCAGTGAAGAGCCTCAGAGGCCACCCCAAAGACCTTCAGTCCCTTAAGCAGGGGGAGATGGAAGTAGGGGTGCAGGGCTAGGGACATGGCTCAGAAGAAGAATACTCACCCAGCATAGCAAAGGGGGGACAGAGAAAATGGGGTGTGGGGAAGAGGAGCGGTGGGCTCAGGTAGCTGTCTCACCGGGTTGTAGGTAGGCTGGTAGCCCGGTGCTGGGACGTAGGACATCTTGAGCGTCTAGGCTGATCGCTTGTCCAGAGAGACGTGAGAATGGAAAATGGTGGCGGGCGCAGGTGGCCCTTATACTAGAGGGAGTGGCGGTCAGGGAGAGGTCGTGAGGTCTCTCTGGTGGGGGTTTCTAGGCACACCCTGGCAGGGGAGCTGACTCTCCCAGGCCCTCCACAAGGAGGAAGTATCGCTGGACTTCCACCTTTATCAGAGCCATAAAACCCTGCCCTTAGGATTGTTGGCACGGGGAGGGTGGGATCAGGTGGGCAGGGCGGAGCCAGGCACAGGCCGGCAGTAGAAGCAGGCCGGAATAGAAAGAGGGACCTCCATGGGCCTCCTGACCCCAGGCTCTGCATCTCCGTGTCACCAGAGACATCGTGTCACAGTTCGCTCGTTCATAAAGTAAGGGAGATGACAGCAACCACCTCATGAGTCTCTGAAGTGAACCGCAGACGGTTATAGGACCTGGCCTGCAGCCCCAGCGCACGGAAGGCTGAGGCAGGAGAGTGCTGCACGTCTGAGGTTGGCTTTAGTTGGTAAAATGCCTGCCCGGCCTGCAGGAAAGCCTGGTCTCCTATCCAGCGTGTGGCGGTGGGTGCCTCCATCTGAGCACCCAGGACCAGGCAGCTCCAGGGGATCAAGGTCACCCTCCAACCACTTCTTGGTGAATTCAAGGTCAGGCTGGGCTGCGTGGGACCCTGTCCCAAAACAAACAAATGGAAACCCATCAACAAAGAAAGTGTAGCTAGTATCTGTTACAATCCCAGCACTGGAAAGTCAGAGGCAAGGGAATGACTTGCAAGCTCAAGGGCAGCCCGGTCTGCAGAGCAAAACCCTACCTAGGAAAAATTAAATAAATAAATAAATAAATAAAAGCTGGGTATGGTAGCAAATGCCTTCAATCCCAGCACTCAGGAGGCAGGGGTAAGAAGCTCTCTGTGAGTTTGAGTTTGAGGCCCTCCTGGTCTGCACAGCCAGTTCCAGGACAGCCAAGGTTATGTAGAGAGACCCTGTCTCAGAGAGAGAGAGAGAGAGAGAGAGAGAAAGAGAGAGACACGAAGAGAGAAATAAGAGTACTCACAGCAGAAGACAGAATACTCATGCCTGTAATCTGAACACTAGAGAGGTTAAGGCAGGAGGATGACCGTGAGTTCAAGGACATCTTGTGCCACATAAAGAGACCATTTCTGAAAAACAAGATGGTGGCAGTGGTCCCCACCTATCCTGGTTACAGAGGCGGGTAACCAATCCCTGTCATCAATTAAGCTCCTCAGGAGGCTGGAGCAGAAGGACCAAAAACTGAAGACCTGCCTGTCTCAAAAATAAATAAAAAAATGTCAGGCATGGCGGCACACACCTATAATCTCAGTGCTTGCAAGGTGAAGGCAGAACAGTCAGGAGTTCAAGGCCTGCTTGGGATCCATTAGATACTGTCCTAAGATAAAAAAGAAAAAAAAGAAAAGAAAAGAAATGGGTGTGGCAGCGCTGGGTAGATGGCTCAGTCAGCGAAGTAATTCCCATACAAGTCTGAGGGCCCGAGTTCAGCCCAGAGGACAGCTGGGTGTGAGTTCATACATGTACTCCGAGCACTGGAGGAGGCAGAAACAGACCCTGGGTCCCTGGGACTTGCTGCCTGGCGTTGTCGGAGGCTGGGTAGAGGGTCCGGAGAGGCGGCTCATCAGGAAAGAACACTTGTTTGGTTCCCAGCACCCACATCAGACTGCTCACAACCAGCTGTAACTCCAGTTCCAGGGAATCCTATGCCTTCTTCTGACCTCTGAAGTCATTTTGTGTGTGTGTGTGTGTGTGTGTGTGTGTGTGTGTGTGTCTGTGTGCATGCATATATACATGTGTGTATGTATGTATCTGTGTGTGTATACACACACACACACACACACACATATATATGTTGTCCAGTCATTGTCCTGGCTAATTTCATGTGAACTTGACACAAGCTAGTGTCATCTGACTGGAGGGAACATCAGTTGACAAAAATGCCTCTGTAAGATCTGGCTGTAAGGCGTTTTCTTCATCAGTGATTGATGGGGGAGGCCCAGCCCATTGTGGGTGGGGCCACCCCAGGGCTGGTGGTCCTGGCTTCTATAAGAAAGCAGGACGAGCAAGCCACGAGGAGCAAGCCAGTAAGCAGCACCCTTCCATGGCCTCTGCATCAGCTCCTGCCTCCAGCTTCCAGCCCTGCTTGAGTTCCTGACAGGGAAATGTAAGTGAAATTAACCCTTTCCTCCCCTGCTTAGTTTTGGGCATGGTATTGCATCACAGCAGTAAAAAACATAACTAAGACAGACAGACAAGCGGACAGAGCACACATAAAATAAATAAATTAAAAAGAATTTTTAAAAACCAAACAAGGTGAGGGAGGGCTGGAGAGGTAACTCAGCACTGGCCCCTTCCACAGGACCTGGGTCAGATTCCCAGCCCCTACGTGGTGGCTCATAACCATCTGTAACATCAGTTCCAGGGACCCAGTACCCTCCTCTGGCCCCTGTGGGTGGGACACACACCTGCTGCATGAACATACAGGCAAAACACCCATACATAAAATAAAATTAAAAAAAAAAAAAAAAAGCCAAGCAAGGTTGGAGAGTCCTGACGAATACCACCAAAGGTTGACACGCACAGACACTCAGACAAAGCCAAAAGAAAAATTAAAAGAGATACAAAGTGAAGTAGAGCTCAGAGGTAGACCCTGGCCTGGCATGTGTGGGGCCCTGGGTTCCAGCCCCAACAACACAAGGAGGAAGGAAGGGGCAGGAGGCTCACCCAGCTAATAAATGCCTGCCACAGTCTGGACATACAGAAGACACTCAATAAATGTTTGACCTTTTTTTTTTCAATTTATTAATTGTATTTAGGAGTGCTCTATCTGCATGTACACCTGCATGCCAGAAGACGGCATCTGACCCCATTATGGATGGTTGTGAGCCACCTTGTGGGTGCTGAGAATTGAACTCAGGACCTCTGGAAGAACAGCCAGTGCTCTTAACCCCTGAGCGTCTCTCCAGCCCAAGTGTTTGGCCGCTTACACTCGTTCCAAACATAAGCCCAGCAGCTGAGATTATTCATGAAAAAGAAAACCCAAAGTGTTAAAAAAAAAAAAAAAAAAAAAGCAATTGGGCCGATGTGGTGTCCCACACCTGTAAACAGAAACTCAGGGTCATGCTCAGCCACCCAGTGAGGTCCAGGCCAGGCCTGTCTACACGAGACTGTGTCTAAAAATAAATAAAATAATAAAGCGGGCCAGCCAGGTGGCTCAGCTGGTAAAGGTAAAGTTTGATCATGGACCGCCTCCCCCGGAGTGGAAAGAGAGAACCAGCTTCCTCAAAAATACACGCACTAATGAATAATGAAATAAACACATCTTTAAAGCGGCTCAGTGGTGAGAGCACCAGATGATCTTGCAAAGAAAGAGAAAGGAGAGAGCCACAAGGCAGCTGGCCCGAGATTGGTAGCGGTGGACTCAGCCCAAGTCCATGCTCCAGGGCCGCGCCACGCCTCGCCGAGGAGCAGGCCTGGCCTCTCAGCCTTCTGCTGCCTCTGATCCTTGCACACTTCCTCTTGGCCCGATCAGATCCGCTTCCCAGCCTTCCCAGAGGCCCTCCCCTGGAGCCGGGTGTCTGAGCCCCCACCCACTGCAGTAAAGCCACACAGCTAGTGTTCAAACTTTATTGCTCACGGCGAAGATAAGGCCCCGGGACTGAAGAACTGAGTCACGGAAGTTGTTCCTGGGAGACCACAGGGAAGAAGGCACTGAGGGAACCGCCCTAACCCTCCGCGGGGCCTTCCTCTCCTAAGGAGTAGGAAGGCGCTCAGAGCTTGGAGAACGTGACGCTTTTTATGTCCTTCTTCTCCATGGCTGCCTGGACCAATTTGATGATATCCTGGGTCTGCAGCATGCTCATGTTCCAGGTGGCCTGGACCAAGGGTGTGGGGAAAGACCACAGGGCACCCATCAGAGGGGGCGTGCGCACGCACGGAGGCCCCGGGCCCCAGGGAGGCCCACGGTCGATGTAGGCAGGGCCTTACCATGTAGTCAAGGCTCTCATCCACAGAATGGTCTCGGGAGTATTTTAGGTTGATTTTTGACCCCTGCACCGCCACGGGGCTCTTGGTGGAGATCTCAGCCGCCAGGGCGAAGGCTGCATCCAGCATGACGTCCTTATCTGGAAACACTCGGCTGCCAGAGAAGGAGCAGGGGAGAGGGACCCTCGCTCTCCCCTGCGGATGGCCAGGCGGCCTCGCAGAGAAAGCAAGCCCCAGCCAAAGGCCTCCACTGCAGCACGGCGCTGCCAGGGAGAAATGGCCACCCTGAGAAAGGCCATCTGGACTCTGGAGTGAGGAAACTGGACCATAGAACCCCAAGCTGGCCCAGTGGCCCTGTGTACCTCCCTGCAGCCGGGGCCCTACCTGACCAGCCCACTGTCCAGGGCCTCGTCAGCCAGCATCTTGCGGGCGGTGAAGGTCAGCTCGTTGACCAGGCTGCAGGAGGGGTAGGGACGGTCAGGAGACCCTGTCGTCCCAGGTCCCAGAGGCAAGGCCGGCCCCTCCTCTCACAGTCATCTTCGCCCCTCTCACCTCTGGCTCCCGATGATCTTGGGGAGCCGCTGAAGCGTCCCCACGTCGGCAGCCAAGCCAAGGTCCACCTCCTAGGGGAAAACCCATGCTGTCTCCACACATCAGGCATAGCCTGCAGAGGCTCTGCCGCCCTCCAGCTCCGACACCCTCGAGGTGCCATTGCTAGGTGGCCCTCCAGCTTTGCTCACAAGGCCCTTTCCAGAGCCCTGGGTTCCAATCCACCCCCAACCCTCTCCAGCACAGCCGGCAGCAGTCACAGCTCTGTCTCTACTGATACACCATTGACTCGCCGGCGGGAGTGCCCACGCCCACCCACCTTTCTGACAGGGTCTGTGGGACAGCTCGTGCTCACTGTCAGCTTGACAGAACCTAGACATGGGCCTCTGAGCCCACCTTCCAGATACTCAATTGACTGCATTAATGCAGTGAATTGCGGGTGGGATCCCGGGGGTGGGGTGGGGGTGGGGCTGAGCACCAGCATCCACTGCTCTCTTCTGACTGCCTGGGCAATGTGAGTAGCTGCTTCAGGCTCCTGCTGCCTTGATTTCCCTGTTGTGATGGGCTGTACCTTGAGCTGTGAGCTAAAATAAACCCTCACTCTGTTTGCTTTTCCAAGTAATTTACCACAGTAACAGGAAAAGAAACCATGACAGCCCTCCGCTCACTCTAAGCCCAGGCGACCTTAGCCTCTCCGTCTGAGACCACGGGTGTGCTTCTCCGTGCCCCACCCTTTGCCTGAGCCTTGTTTTCTTAATTTTTATCTTTTTTTATTTTTCAAGACAGGGTTTCTCTGTTGTAACTCAGGCTGTCCTGGAACTCACTCTGTAGACCAGGCCGGCCTCGAACTCACAGAGATCACCTGCCTCTGAGTGCTGGGATTAAAGGCGTGTGCCACCACTACCCAGTGAGTGAGTTTGTAAAGTTTCGCTCTAACACCTCCTTCCAGGAAGCCCCCAGGACCAGCTGCCATGGCCTGCACATCCCTGTTCTGTGGGTGCCTAGCACCACAGGGGTTCCAGAGGGCAGGTCCCTCACCTTGATCTGGAAGTAAACATCCTGAGCACAGTATCGGACGTCACAGGCAGAGATCAGATCCACACCTGGGCGAGGGAGGCCAGGAACATGAATGATGACAGGAACCAACCCTTCCTCCCCAAACATGGGCTCACATTAGCAACAGCTGAGCCGAGGCCACTGGCAGGGGTGAAGGGTCAGCAGCCTTACCAATGAAGGCACCCTAGTGGTGGCCAGTGGCTACAGACTCACCCGCGCCAATACAGCCTCCGTGAATAGCAGCAATCACTGGCTTGGGGCACTAGAATGGGAAAGGAGGGCTGGGGTCAAAGCTGGCAGAGGAGGGGTGGGGATAGAGGGTACGGAGGCGTAGCTGGCAGAGAGATGCCACCCAGCCCTAAGAGTCACCTTCTCAATGACAGTGAAGGTCTTCTGGTATTGGCTGATGAGGTTACGGAGGTACCAGGCATTGCGGCTCGCATCGTCTCCTAAGGGCTGCAGGATTTCTGATGCCAGGTTCATGAGGTCAATGCCTAGGGAGAAGGCATAAAGGGGTCACTTAGCTTTCATGGCCCACTCACTACCCCAGCCAGGGATCAGAGCCCAGGAGCTGTGGGTCCAAACACAAACATCACTGCAGCTGAGCAAGAAACTCATAAAGAACTAGAGCAGTGGTTCTCAACCTGTGCGTTCCTGGCCCCTTTGGGGGTCAAAGGACTCTTTCACAGGTCTAAGACCATCCTGCATATCAGATACTTACATTACGCTTCATAACCATAGCAAGATTACAGTTATGAAGTAGCAACAAAGATAAGTTTATGGTTGGAGGGTCACCACAACATGAGGTATTAAAGGGTCGCAGCGTTAGGAAGGTTGGGAACCATTGCTCTACGGGGATTAGGGGTTTCTCTATGCAGCTGAGGCTGACCTCAATCTAGAGTCTCCAGCCTCAGCACCTCCCCAGTGCTGGGAATACTGGCATTCCCAAGACTTTTCTTCATTCTCCAGGAACGGTTAACTATTCCCATACACAGCTAGGGGGAGCCAGTGAGCCCTTGTCGCCCAACCCATGCAGGATAAACGGGAAGTCCTGGCTGGTTTGCCGCAGAAGAACACTTGCCTACAGGTCACCACTGGGTGGCGTAGAGGAACACTTGGAAAAAGTTTTTGTTATTTTGGTCTCTTTAAAAACTCAAAATGCGTTTCGATTAGGTTTGTGTTCCCGCCCCAGCTGTGGTAGAGTTGTTACGAGTGGGATTTGGAATGCTGGATGCAGGTGGCTGTAATTTGGTTGGGTGCAGTCCTTCTGGCACCTGTAGCTTGTCTTTGGGATTGTGTGCCGCATGGGTTTATGGGAACTTTGGGCTTAGGCCATAAAAGGTCTGAAGCCCCGAGAGTGGAACGGGCATTGGTTGGTGGTTGGTTGGTTGGCTTGCTATCGTTAGTTAGTGTGATAATTCCTAAAAAGAACAAAGGTCGGAGAGATTGAGTTTACAGACCGTGAGCTGAGACGCTAGTCTGACTGTCAGCTGGTCCTCTCCAAGCTCAGGACAGCTAAAAGAGGCTGTGAAGATTTCTTTCTACCTTTTCTTTGTCTTTCCCTAAATTGAAGGTAAAAGACTGTAGTGTACCGCTACAGGCAGAGCACATGGCTCTGTGTTAAAAAATCTGCTTAGAATTCACAAGTGAAGAGCTTCGGATGTGGTTTCGGCGGAGCACCAGCTAGGCTCCACCACCGAGGGGCGTGTGCCATGCACTTGCCTAAACCGCACAAGGCCTGGGTACGAATCCAAATAAAAACAAACTCGAAGTCCTTACATCCCGGGCCTGTAGTCCAGCACTTGGGGAGCAGGGACAGGAGGAGTGCTTTAAGTTCAAGGCTAGCCTGGTCTACATATTGAGTTCTAGGACAGCCAGGTCTACAGAGTGTGACCTTTTCTCCAAACACTAAACATATAAGACCTCAGAGATTTCTCAGTGGTTAGGAGCCCTGTGGGGATTGGGGGTTGGGTGGGGGAAGATCCAGTTCCCAACACCCATGTGGTGGCTCACAACCATCTGCAACTTGTAAACTCCAGTTCCAGGGCACTAGGCATGTGCCTAGTGCACTTACATACAAGCAGGCAAAACACTCTCATGTAAAATAGAAATTAATCTTTAAAAAATATAATAAAGCACACAGTCCTTCTTCTGACCTCCCTGACCCGGACAAGCCTTACTCCTGACTGCTGCTTAGGGCACACTGGCCCCAACAGTCCAACCCGGGCCCTCTATGCTTCCTGTTCCCTATGCCAACAACTGTAGCAACAAAGGTCACCTTCTCAGAGAAGCCTCCGCCAACCACATCCCATCTCTGGCTCTACTTTTCTCCTACACATCTGTGTGGTCCAGCACACCCAGGTCTGGAACGTGAGCTCCATGAACTGGAGTTTGTTGTTGTTTGTTGCATTGTGTCTCACAATGAAGCCCTGACTGGCCTGGATCTTACTCTACAAGGCTGACCTTGAACTCACAGAGATCTGTCCGCCTCTGCCTTCTAAGTGCTGGGCTTAAAGGCGTGTGCCATCACGGCAGGCTGCTTTATTTTATGTATATGAGTGCTTTGCCTGCGTGTATGTCTGTGCAACACGTGTACACCTGGGAGGCCAGAGTAGGGTATCACACACCCTGAAACTGGGGTTAAGGATGGTTGTGAGCCACCACGTGGGGTGCTGGGAATCAAAGGCCAGTCCTCTGCAAGAACAGCCAGCGAGTGCTCTTAACCACCGAACCATCTCTGGACCATCCGGAGTTGGTTGTTTTTTTGTGTTTTTGTTTTTTTCTCATCTTTTTGCCACCAGTGTATCCAGGTGCTTCGAACAGGGCTGGGTGTGCGGTGGGTGTTCAGGTCAGTAATCCTTGGTCGCGTGGGGAGATGGACAAACGAATAAGAAAGTGTCTTTTAAGCTATGACTCTACATGAGCCTGTAATCCCAGTACGCCACGTGGGCGAAGCTGGGGCAGTCTCCAGTTTAAGGTCACCTGAGTCACGAATGAAACCCTGTCTCCAAAACAAAACAGGGACGAGTGACAGCGAAGGGGTTATAGTGAAACAAGAACACAGGAGTTCGAATCCCCAGGACCCATATAGGCACTGGGTGGGCACAGCAGCTAACTGTAATTCCAGCCTGAGTAGAAGGGTCTGGGGATCCCTGGAGCAAGCCGGCTAGCCACATTAGCTCAAGCGCCAAACTCCAGGCTCAGTGAGAGACCAGGCTCGATATATAATGTTGAAAGCAGTCAAGACAGATACCGGACATCCACATGTGTGCACACACATGCAAAAATACAAAAAGAGAGAGAGAGAGAGAGAATAAACAAATGGGCCAGACAGCAGGTCAAGGCAGGAGGATCAGAAGTCAAAGCCAGCCTGGGTGATTGAATATATATATATATATATTATCACAAAGAACCAACTAGAAATTCTGAAGTTAAAAATCACTGAGTAGGGTCCACAGCAGAACAGAGGTGTCATAAAATAAGCCGTGATAATGAATGGAAAGTACACCAGACTGACTTTAGGTGTGAGGACATAAAAGGAGTCAGGGCTCTGCTGTTGCACAAGAGCCTGAGGCCACCTTAACACACTTGGCTGACACCGCTGCAAGCCATGAAAGGTTCCGAGCCTTGGTCAAGGTCGTGATCCGACTTCAGGGTCCTGTCATGTTCTGTCGAGCTAATGTCAATATTCGAATTGTGGGGAGGGAATCTGGGGCTTTGTGCCAGGCCCCCAGTACATCAACATGTGAATAATTTAAATTACAGTTAAAAGAAATATCTGGGCATGACGGCACACGCCTTTAATCCCAACACTTGGGAGGCAAAGGCAGGTGGAGTTCGAGGTCAGCCTGGTCTACAGATGAGTTCCAGGACAGAATTAAAAAAAAAAAAAGGATAAAAGAAGTTTCTGGCTGTCCTGGAACTCACTCTGGAGACCAGGCTGGCCTCGAACTCACAGTGATCCGCCTGCCTCTGCCTCCCGAGTGCTGGGATTAAAAGCGTGCACCACCATCACCCGGCTAAAAATAATAATCTTTTTAAAAAACGAATCAAAACCCTATTAAGAACCACTGAGGGCCGGCAAGAGGGCTTAGCGGATAAAGGGGCTTAAATGCTTGCAGCCAAGCCTGAGTCCTGGAACTAGCTGGATTAACAGCGTGCACCACCAGTCTGCCTTTTTTTTTTTTTTAATTAAGTATTGGAGAAGAAGGGGGGCGGGGTGCACAGCGCTGCTCGGGCACGGTGTCATGCATGTTTATAACCCCAGCATTCAGCATTTAGGAAGCTGAGGCAGGAGGGTTACTCCAAGTTCTAGACCAGCCTAGTCTAAGTAGAGAGTTCCAGGCCAGCCAGAGGTACTTAGAGGAGGAAAAATGCAAAAAACAAAACAAAGAAATTAAAAAAAAAAAAAAAAAAAAACCAAGGGTAAACAACCAAAACCATTAAAGAGAGCAAGGGAAAGGCAGCGGGGCCTCACTGCCAGGAGGGAGCCCAGGAGGGAGAAGTACCTGAAGAGAACATTTTTCCTGCACCAGAGAGTACCACAGCCCGACAGTCGGAGTCTTTCGATATCTTTTCGAAACATTCCACCATCTCCCTGCAATGGAGCAAGAGGTAAGAATTACACCCAGAGCGGGGAGCCCCTGTCCCTGCGCGCCCCTGCCTCGTCCAGCAGACAGGCTTCTGGGCCAGACCTCCAGAAGGCCTTGTTCATGGCGTTCCTCTTCTCTGGCCGGTTTAACTGCACATGGAGGACATGCTTCTGGGCAGAAGTCACCAGAAGAGAGTCGTAGTTGTGGTCCGACAACTCGGGAGCCCTTTTGGTAGCCTCTTGGGAGGAGGCGCTCAGGGAGCGAAGGCTCACGGGGCGGTACAGCTGGCTGCGTCCTCTCAGCTCTGGGGAGAGAGGGGGAAGACATCGGGGTCACTAACCAGGACCTCCCCGAGCTCAGGCACAAGTTCCCCAGGAATCCCGGCAAGACGAGGGGTGCCTCGGTTTTCCAACTCTCGCTTGTGGGAAGGACCCGCGCTTGGGGACAGAGATGGGATCGGAAGCCTGGCCCTCGAGAATGGTAACTTCCCGAGTGGGGCAGAACCCCGGTGGCCGGGGCGGACCCCGACACAGCCGCGGACCCCGGGCTGAGGGGTGACTCACGCTGCAGCAGCAGGCCCCGCAGCTGGCTGGAAACTGTCATCGCTGCAGCCATGTCGTCGTCGGACACTGAAGCTGGGCGACCTACGGCTGGAGAAAACAAAGGGGGCGGGCACCGACGCCAGCCATGTCGGTCGAGGGCACCGAGGGCACCGAAGCCGCCGCCGCCGCCGCCGGCCGCTCGCGAGGCCCCACCCAGGTCGCCATCTTTACTAAGGGAAAGCCGGAAACAGCGCTCCCTCCGGTCTGGGGAGCTCAGGAGCGTCCTTGAAAGTGAGACCTTCGGCCCAGTGGGAAGCTGTCCTGAGAAAGTATTTCACATGACTGCTGGAAAATTCTGTATAAAGTTCGTCACAGCGCTGTGTTGTAACAAGAAGACTGCAGGCATCTGAGATAGCAAAAGACGTAATGGCAGCAGCCTAGGAATCTACGGTCTTTGTGTGGTTGTTCGCTAGGATACAGGCCAGGGTTATGCAGTTTTAATTCCCTTGCCTCCGGGACGTGGGGACAGTCCATGAGGGGCTTGGGGAGCTGCCTCCTGGACCTAGGAAGTTACTGGTTCAAGGTTACCGGATCCTTAGGAGTGCTGAGGCAGGAGTAAATGGTTCTAATCCCCTCCTTTCTCTGTTTTGTGGTGCTGGGGGACTTGTGGCAGCATAGGCAAGCACAGAACATAACCCTAGTTTCTTCTCCTTTCTAAAGGCAGGGTCTATATAACCCAGGCCCAGCCTGGAACTTGCAAGGGTCCTTGTTGTGCAAGTTTTGTGTTTAAAATAATTGCTTTTGTGCGCCATTGGAAAAAGGGATCCATAGGCCTTGGCATTTTGTATTATCTGTAGGTGTTGGATTTCTGTGGGGGAAGTTGATTGCTTATGGTCTGCACCCGAGGAGTTCTGACTCAGTAAAAACACCTGAGCTCAGACGCTCAGGATTCCATTGTCCATTCTGGCGCTGGCCATGATGGTGATTCCCTCTGCTGAGGTCTGGCAGGGCTTCCACGTATGAAAATGCCTCAGTCTGTCTTGCTGAGCTCACACAGTGGCTAGCTACCACGGGTCCTCCCTCTTCAGCCTCCAGAGAAGGGGTGATATGCACCAAAGTACCTGGCAACATAGGCTCTACAAAGAACCCAGAGAGGCTCAGGGTGGTGGCACATGCCTATAATCCCAGCACTCAGGAGTCAGAGGCAGGCAGATCTCCGTGGGTTCAAGGCCAGCCTGGTCTATATAGCAAGTTCTAGGACAGTCAAGACTATGTAGAGAGACCTTATCTCAAAAAAAATAATAGTAATAATAATATGGGCTGCAGAGGTGGCTCAATGGTTAAGAGCACTGGCTGCTCTTCCCTGATTCAATTCCCACATGGCAGCTCACAACTGTAACTCCTGTTCCAGGGGATCCGACACCCTCACACATACATGTAGGCAAGGCAAAACACCAATGTACATTAAATTTTAAAAATGTGTATATATGTATATATATACTGTATTCTTAAGACACAGATACACACGCCAAAAATGCTGTGGTAGCATTACCCAAGAGCGTAAAATTCTGTGTACGTGTGCTCCTTAGGGAGATGCTCACCAAGAGGGTGAACAGATGTCTCTGGGCCAGTGGGACAGTAGGGTATGTTTCCTTCTTTTTCAATGTCTGCTACCTAGCCTTACAGCCAGCAGGCTTTTTTTCCACAAGAGACAGATGTAGCAACTCTCAGGAGTAATGTTTTATTCTCTGTTCAAGGAAAACTGAAAATCGCATGCATACCAAAAGGGAGCAAAGGACGGCCTAATTTCAGCTAAGACACACTTACAACAAAGACTAGAACATCGGAAGTCCAAAAGAAACCCCAGGACAAATGGTTAACTGTGGTGCCTGCTACCATACCAAGTCACACACTGGCCTCCAGGTCCAGTCAGTACCCGTGGCTCCTCCCAGCTCCTCTCACCCCACCCCTCCCCCTATGTAACCCTGCCTTTTTGGTCATGTACCCTTTTTTGCTTCTCAGTCCACTTGGCGCCCCCCTCCCTGAGTCCTGTTCAGTCTACTGGTCATATTTAGTCGGCTACTCTGTCTCCCTGCTTTGGATTCTTCCAGATGCCTCTGGCTGCCTTCTCTCTTCTCGACCATACCTCATTTCATCAACGTGACTCAATTCAGTAAGATAATGTATCCTTTAATGTTATCAGTATAAAAATAACCGTGGCTATACATGGAGTGTGGAAGTCAAATTGAATGAACTGGGGCAGTCGGTGAGAAACTCGCCCTGAATTCCCTTGACGGGCCTGCGCAGCCCAGGTAGACTTAGTACTTTTCATCTGGTACCATGACTCAGATGTTACTTTATCAGGCTCTCAAGGACACATTCTTGTTACCGCTGCCTCTGGTGTGGCCTTCTCCTCTGCAGATTGCCTCCTCCCTCCAGGACATGGCAGTGCTTAACCCATGCTCCTCTGAGGCCCTGCTTCTAATGAAGCCATCTTTGAAAGCTTCCATCTAAACGCCAGGACAATCACATACTTCAATGCTTTCCATCCTTTGGCTCCACTGTAAAGTTTGCTTCATGTCAGGTAGTTATCAAGAAAGACCTGGAAGTTAGTAAACACTGACACCTGAAACTCTAAGTCATGGTATAGTTGTCAACTGTCATACAGAACATCGTTTAGAACTTTTTCTTCCACTGCTTTGCTTTTTTTTTTTTTGGTTTTATTGAAACAGGGTTTCTCTGGGTTGCTGTTTGTCCTAGAATGCCGGCTTTTCTTCTGCTACCCAGTAACACACACACACACAGCCACAAGGTAGCTCAGTAGGTTAAGGCACTTCCCACCAGGTCCCACGACCTTAATTGACGCCAAGGCTCCATTTTGGTGGATGTGTGAAAATACACAACCTTGCCTGGCGGAGGTGGTGCACATTTTACCCCAGCACTCAGGATCTGAGTCAGACAGACCTCGAGCTCAGAGCCTGCCAGCATGGACAAGATGGCAAGACATTATTTCAAAAGCAAGAAAAATAATTTCTGGGCAATGGTGACACACTATTTAATCCCATCCCCAGTACTCAGGAGGCAGAGGCAGGTGACCTCTGAGTTCCAGGTCAGCCAGCATTACAACAGAGAAACCGTGTCTCAAAAACACAAAAAAGAAACAGAATAAAGAACTATCTTATGGGAGAAAAGCTACTTTCGCTAATTCTCGAGTTTTTTCTACTCTCACTAAATGGCATGTTTTGTGTGGATTACGTTACACTTTCCTCATCACGTGCCAAGTGTCACATGCTGTCCACACTAGCCTCAAGCCACCCTATTGAGTCCTGGGTAGCTGCACCTAGTCGCCATCTGCTCCAACTGCACTCAAGTTGTACATGCATATACTGGTGCACACAGCTCAGGACTACCTGCAGAACCGGGTCTCTCCTTCCACCTCCGACTGAACTCAGGTTAAGGCAGGCTTGTCAGCGAGCACCTTTACCCACCGAGCCTCTCCACTAGCCCGTAACTCCACTTTCCAATGGCTATCAAGAACTAACGTGAACCTGCTCAGGCAGTGCTCTCCAGAAATGCCACTCGACTAATTCCCGTCTACTGTCCATCCTAGCCCTGTCAAGGCGGAGCCCACCACTCTCAGGGAACACTGAGTGAGAGAAAGCAGACACCCCAGCCCTGGAACTTCCTCAGTTTTATTTTCCAAACCATTTTTATTGAAATGTGCCAAGATACATGGACAGCACAAATGTATCAACAGGGAAAAAAAAAATCACACCAACAGTAATCTTTAAAGTGAAGGTTAATCCTGGGAGATACCAGTTCCCCTCCCCCCCTCCAGAGTTCCAGCATTTCTGTTGTGGTTAAGCTTCTACTGACCTAGCATTTTTAAAAAGGAAACAAGAACTGCAAAAAAATAAATCAAAATAAAACCGAAGAAACCAACAGCAAAAAAGAAAGAAACGTTTTCCTGATCAGACGGGCTCTTCCCAGCTTCTAATTAGGAGGCGTGCTGAGCAGTGGAGAAGCACAGCTTCAGAGTGTACGGGTATGGGCCATCTGCAGACAAGAGGACAGATGTCAGGCTGCACGTACACACCCTCCCACAGGTCAATTACAGCGACCTAACTCATCACCATCCAGGGCAACCCTCAACAACTCCCAAGCTGTCAGGTGGGTGGCACCAAGCTGCCTGGCTGGCCTCCCAAGAGAATGTCATCAGACTGCTCTCCTGGTGACCAAGTCCCACCTGCCTCTGTCTGCGACAAAGGCAATCTCTAGGGCCCTATCTTGAGGGCAGGAAGGACGGCTCTGGCATGCAGCCAGACACACCATCAGGCCACTAGGGGGATTCTGCAGGACACACAGACACTCACTTGGGTTTTTCATCTGGTAATGGTTCAGGAAGCCCAAGGTCTCAAGGGCATCGCTCTTGGAGTCCCATTCCAGCAGCCCAGAGGAGCTGCGCTCACCTGAATGAAAAGCAAGAGACAGCAGAGGTCTTAGGCTGAGCCAGCAGACGGGAGTCCCCTCCAGGAAACCACCCAACAACAGACAGAGGGCCTGTAACAAGGTAGTGCTGGGACTCACTTTTGCCTGAAAATACTTTCACTGAGGTTGGCCGCTTCACTCCCAGCTCATCGCAGATCTAGGGCAGAAAGATAAAAAAACTCAGAAACCAAGGAGTGCACAGGGAGACATCAGACCAGGTCTAGCAGTATCTGCTCTTTTCTAAAGACAACTTAGATCACATTGTGAGGCACCCTATGACTCTATGATGCAGGAGAAAACGCCTGTCCAGGCAGCCCCGTGGGTCTGAGCGACACTAGGGGAATGTCCCCGATTACTAGCCAGCACCTGTGGGTTCTTGCCAGTTCTCCAGGCTCTCCAAAGCCTCACCTGGTGTCGTCCAGGCACCGAGGCCTGATGACCTGTGCCCTGACTCCACTGGGCCCGCAGCACATCAGCCATGACTGCTTAGCTAAAATGTGAAAAAGCAGTCTACAGAGCTCTGCACTGACATGGCATACTTCCACTCTCCCCTGTCCCAGCAACAAGCAGGAGAATGTCTATTCTGGTGTTTTGCTGTGACCCTAAACCCAGGGACCAGTGGCGCTGGGGGTCCGAGGACTACTCAACAAATTGAGCACAACTCAGGAGTGTCCAGAGGGACCGGTTCCACGGACCCACCTCGAAGAAGTTCTCCTCGGTCACCTCCAGGGGAGCGTTGAAGAAGTGCAGTACATTGCTGGGGTGCTGGATGCGGTTCTTCGCTGCCTGCTCTGGAGTGGAGAACCGATTGTTCCTTGACTCACTGAAGTCTTTGTAACTGCAGGACCCATCTTCTAGCCCATATGACTGGCCGGGCATAATGGCTGGTTGCTTGGAGACACTGAAGGGTAGAGAGAGAATCTTTGTTCCATGTGAAATGTCCTTTAGGGCCTGCCACAGAGGCCCGGCGGATCCCGTGCCTATCTGAGAACGCTGAGCGCTTTAGCACTCACTGCGGCTTGCCAAGGCTAACCCTTCTCTCAAGGCTTCACAAGGAAAACAAAGATGGCTCCTACACCCACACCCCCATCCCTCCCTACGCAAGCACCTGGATCTCAGTCAGAACTTGGACCACACCTCTGCCCCTCCCCCCAACCTGCTCCTAGCTGGGGTGACTGCACCTACCAGACATTCATCTTCTGCCCAAACATGAAGTTGTTGTTGAGGTGAGTAATGGCTCGGTCCACAGCATAGCCATCAGCCATCTCCACCATGGCGGCCCCCGGCTTGCTTTTCATAAATTTCACCTTCGGGCAAAAAGGTGAAACTTAGCACCAGTATCCAGCCGCCAGGGTCCTCTCCCCATAAATTAGAAGCTAACTCCTATCTGGTTCTAGACTTCGATTTCCTTACGTGAATGGGGGTGAGGACCACCCTGAAGGAGGCCTGGCCCAGGCACGAGCTCAATCCCCCGCGGCAGCTGAGCCCAGGCAGTGCTGTCTCACTGGAGCTGCCCCGGGAGCACACAGTGTGCAGGAGAGCAGGCCATTTCCCTTTGCCTTTGCACTGTTTTGTGTCCAGACAAAAATGTGAAGAGCTGGGGATGGAGCCGTGAACATCTTTACACAGACTACTACAGGACATGCTGGGCCGAACCTCTGCAGCCAATCTATCCACCCAAGCCATGCTTCCATGGAAGGGGTATTTGCCTTTCATTAAGAAATACAGCGGAGGAAAACCCCCACACACAACTACACAGGAAGTGCGTTTATGGAGTCTGGCACCTAAGAACATGTCAATTAAACCTGAAGGTTCTACTATGTTCTTTGGAACAGGGTCTTACTCTGCGGCCCAGGCTGGCTTGAAGCCTCCTGAGTGCTCGGGTCCCAAGTGAGCATCACCACACTAGGCTGCTATGACCTCATCGGGTGGACCAAGCCAGGGCCACACATTTGGACAGTGTCCAAAACTACAATAGTGTGATCTAAGAAACCAGCAGCCAGGCAGTCAACCCCAGAGACAATGCAGAAAGGCCCGATATGCCAGATGGCCTGGAGCTGCCCAGAGGCAGTTTCTACACAATCACCTTTAGTACGTACACATTATCTTAGGTTTTCTCGGGGCTCACTACACATTTCATACAAGTATACACCAAGTCTCAATCCTTTAAGGCATTGGGCTCTTTAACACGGGAAACTCAAACCAGTGCAGCACTCTAGGTGAAGCAGGCTGTGCTACAGGAACCACACTACACAGATGCACCTCACTGGCTCCCCTCTGCTCCCCTCCTCTGAGGCTTGGGGCCTCCTTCAGCTCTTCAAGGCAAGGAAGCAGCTCACCTTCTCCACATTGCCATACAAGCAGAAGACATTGAAGACTCGATCACAGTTCATCTTAGACTGATCCAAGCCATAGACCATGAGCACAGGGCTGTCAGCGTGGGGGCCATAGTCGGGTGGTGGGGGAGGGGGTGGGGGATGCCCATACTGGGGGCCATAGCGGCTTGGGCCCCGACGGTGACCCCCCCACGGGTGGGCCCATCCTTCTCCCTTCGTAGTGAGGTGGGGGGGGCCCGTAGCCCTCATCATGGTAATGGCTGTGGTACCCACCATGGGGCCCTCCTGGGGGGTGGGAAGGAAAGAGAGGGAGGACGGGTGAGAATTTTCGCGGCGGACGACGGGCAGGGGCACATGAGCCACGGGAGTCCACGGAGGGGAACCCCCTGCCCTCACCATATTCTGCGGGATGGTCTCCCAGGAGAGGGGGCTGCCGCTGGCGTTTGTTGGGATTACTGCCAGGGTCACCTGTAGACAGAAAAAGGAATTAGGACAAGGACTCAAGAGCGAATCCCCCGCTCCTGACTAGAGAGGCCAATCTCAAGGACACGGAGCTCCTGAGAGCTTGGCTGCAACCCTTTCCTTGGAAGGGCTGCTGAGGCCTCCCCCCTATGATGTGGAGGTGAGGGCATAAAGCCCAGGCCTGGAGCTGGGATCCACGGTCCCTCCCCTACCCATACAAAGGAGCTGCCTTCCTTTCCTTGCTAAGGAAAGGCCAGCTTCTGGGTCTGCTTGCATTCTCCTGCCCAGGTCCGTAGTGGGAACAGGCAGGGCAAGCCCAGCTCCCCGGCCGTGTAGGCCACACACACCTACTGGGTGTATTATGGAAGGGAGAGCAGTTTTATAAGGTAATTCCCAGTGAAGGGAGACAGATTACAGGCAACAAATTAAGTAACCCGAGGTGGACAGAAATGAGGTGAAGCAGCTTGCAAAGCTTCTAGTTTCCGAGCACTTGAGGCCCCACCCAAGGCCCACTCTCTCAACCCCGGGCCCAGCCGCCCTCCATGTCCCGTCCAGCCCGAAGGGACTGTAGGAGCTGAAAGCAGGCAACAGCACAACCAGGTTCAGAGCAGTTAGGTACAAAGCATCAACATCCACAGAGGCGCAGAGCCCCCCAGCCCGTGCAGTTTTTAGCCATCAGCTCAGTGCTGGGTGGCTCACTGGTAAGCACTTTACAGACATCACACTTCTGGTTCCTCACAACAACCCTATGAGGTAGGTCTCTTCTCAGCCCCATCTTACAGAGATTAAGCAGTTATTCTCTCAGTGAGCAGTTCAGACACTCTCGCGTTATCAGTGGCTGAGCCACAACCTGAGCCCAGGTCAGGGTGGCACCAAGACCCGGAGCTTGAAACCACTGCCCTTTCCTGCCACCCTGCCTGGGTTTGTTTTCCAACACATTACAAAGATGGAAAAGGGCTACTTACAGCAGAAGTACAGAGTACAATGTCCATGTTTCACAAAAAAAACAAATCTGTATTTTTCTCTTACCATTGGACGCTTCAACAGTGAGTTAGCACAGTTCTGAAAGATGGCGTCCCATCAAACATACACTGCGACCCTGCATCACATGGTTTTACAGTCATAAATACAAGTCACGGTACACATCCGCTACATTTTTCTTTAAAGAATCGTTTTTAAAGTCAATGTTTTGATTAAATCAAAATTGGCTCACAGATGTTCTGTCCTCAGAAGATACCAGAAAAGTGGGAATGGAGGTGTATGCAGTGGGTAGTGTCCCTCCGTGTTGTCACCTCCTCAGTGTGCTGCAGTGCGGGGCTTCTGGCTGTGTAGCGCTCCATGTGCGTGTCTCCTGGTATGAAGTGTGCCAGTGGCCCCACTATGCTCGCACTTTGGCCTTGGGAGCGCGCCCGGTTACCCACCAGCAGGTAACTGTGTGCCTCTGAGCTGATTTGGTTTTAGGTCTGTTTTGGTTTTTTGTTGTTGTGGCTTAATTTTTTTTTTTGTTTCTGATCTCCAGTTGGTGCAGACTGTGTTGGCAGCCGGTGACTGCAGAAAAAAATCGTAACACAAAAGAAAAAGAAGGCCCTCCCCAAACCAAAGGACTTAAAAAACAAAACCCACATGGCGAGGAATGGAGAGAGGATCCTATTGTCTTGGAGGCCCATGGACTCTACTTCAGTCTATGAATCGAATCGTTCTCCGAAAAGAGCACGGCTGGCCGGCTGGGTGAGCTCTGTTCTGTGTTTCCTACTTCTGTGTACATTCTTGGGTTCAAGTTTGCTTGGATTTTGACTTTTTTTAATGTTTAATAAAAAAGCAGTGTCTGCTGCCATGGTGCGTCCTTTCTTTGTCTCTGTCTGCCTCTGTCTCTGTGCTTGTAGCTGTTCCTTGGAGCGCGGTGTGGTGTTCTTGATGTAGTGAGCTCAATCTGCGGCTGTTTCTGGGGACGTGGTGGAGGCTGCATGTTCTGTTCTCCAGGAAGAGCTAGTGGTTTTGTGCCCTGTGTGTTGGTGCGCAATGTGCAGAGGCAGAGCCGCTGAAGTGTGGTTCCCGAGGGGGTGGCGAAGCACCGCCCTCACTGCAGGTCACCTCATCAGCCCTCGTTTGTTTTTGGCCCCAGCCTTGGGGCAGCCAAAGCTGAGAGGCATCAAAACCAATGCACAGCCAGCCCCTGCTACTAGCCCCTGCCGGTCTGCACATCTTCTATTTGTGTTCCTTGGAGAAGAAATGGTTGGTTGCCATGTTTCTGTCAGCAGTCATGTAATGCCATTGCCCGCTCTGGTACATTCACTTGATCATAATTTGCATCTGACCTTTGGAATGAGCAGCCAGGCCCAGAGGGCCAATTCTGAGGGTCCTTGGGAGAGTCTAGCCCACCCAGCCCACTGGTCCTCAGCTGCAAAGCAAGCAAGGCAGGCCCACCCACAAGTGTAGGGTGAGTCTCTGGTCTCCCAGAGCCTGCAATGTCAGCCACCAATCTCCTCCCACAACCCAAGGCCTACTCCGACGTATCAGACCAAAAGATGGTGGAGCTTGATTTTCAGAGGGGGTGATGCTGTTTTTCAAAGATAACCCTTCACCCTTCCCACCTACCAAAGGCAAATCATTCTTGACAACACTAGAAAAGGAGCTGTCCATGTGGACCCCGGAGATGCGAGTCTCCTCCACAAAGGAGACCAGAAAATGTCTGCCCTGGTATTATCCCCAGTGTGTAACTTCTACAAGGTCTACTTGCTTGGAGGCTCTGCTTCAAACTAACAGCCCCTTCATCCACCATCTCCTGTCTGCCAACCTCCACCACCAGACCCTCTGACAGGAAGAGTGAGGACCTTTCCTCCTCCTCCTCCAGGGAATGGAGGTTCAAGCAACCCTAACCAGGCTCTAGAACGAAGACAGCAAAATCATTTGGAGCTGCTGCTGATTTCTGGCCCCTTGTTATCCCTCCTCCTCCCACACCGCCCAAGCCTCACCCTCGACTCTGCCCCTTCAACATTTGGGGGGCCCTCCCTGTCACAGGGAGCCCAATGGCATTACATAACCCCAGCCCAGGTCTATGAAGTGCATTAGTCAAGTGAAGAGGCAAGGTGGGAATGTTTAGAACAAAGTAGCCACCAGGATTACCTTGTCCACTGAGGTTTGGGTTTGTGTAGTCCCAAGTATCTTGATCGTTCTTGAACACATTTAAACGGGTAGGCTGCAAGGACAAGACAAAGTTTCAGATTGACCACGCCTCATCTCACCAGGTAGCCAACAGGCAGTCGCCCCCAAGACCTACCTTTGCATACTCGATCTTCAGGGTGCAGCAGCCAGAATAGATGTCAGCCCCATTGAGTGAGGCCTTGGCTCGCTGGGCACTTTGCACAGAATCAAACGTGAGAGAACTTTAAGGAAGCACTACTGTAGAGCTTTGGAAAGAGATTGCACTGGCCAGTAAAACAAGGACCACTCAGTACCCAAAGACTGTGAGTACCACCTACAACCTCAAGTGAAAGGCAAAGCTAGAGACTCATCAGAGGCTGCCCTTAGGAAGCAGCCACTGGCTATGGTCTGGTGACCTGTGCTCTTATCCCAGCCACCACCAGAAATGGCAGCAGCACCTTACCTGAAGCTGCCCCCTCTTACCTCTGAAACATCAGCAAGACTACACCCTGCCTGCTCTTTAAGGTGACTTCTCACTGCAGCCTGGCCAAGGAGACCCTAACAAGCCGTCTTCATCAAAACCCTCTCTCCACTTACAGTCAGTCTTAAATACCAACTAAACTAACCGCCTCACAAAAGAGGGCTGTAGCTGAGCCTTCACTTGCCCGACATGCATGAAGCTCTGGATTCAATTCTCAAGGGGTGTGTGTGCACCATACATGATAGCACCCCTTAGAACATGCTCAGATCATGTTGTCACAAACCTCATGGCCTGTTCATTTAAGACTTGCAGTGTATAGTTCCCTGTTCAGTCTCCTGCATAACTGTGTCTGTGAAGGCATTTCATCTGTGGCATGAATTCTATCTGCCAAGCCCCAAGAGATTGCCCAGACCAAAGAACACCAGTTCCATCAATAAAAGGATATTCCACCATAGCCTGGACTCCATTCTTCCGGAAAATGACAATTCTCTGGACAGGGCCACAAGGATTACAGATGGTGTAAAGAACATCCTATAAAAGCAACAACAGGCAAGGTAAGGGCCTTAGCACACATGCAGCCTTGGGGTCACATTCACGACAACAGGGGACTGGAGATCTCTGAAACCCTCCATCACACACCGTAGTTATGGAGTAGATGGGGTTCAGGATGGTAAACAGAAGCACGCTGTTGACACTTCGGGAGTCATCAGAGTCCCCGGGGCGAGAGATCTTCTGGCTGGTAGAGTAATTGACAAAAGCAGGATGGCCAGCGATGTAGATTTGGTTGTCAGCTGCATAATTCACTGCATTACAAGCCCCCAGCACATCTTCAAACTCCACCAGCGCCTGTCTCTTCTTTGGCATCACCACCACATAGCTGTGAGAGAAGGCAGATCTCAGTACTCCTGGGGCATGGGAACAAGTCAACTGTGAACTCACTTCTGCTTCTCTGAACTGGAACCCCTCCAAGCCATAGCTACCCTCCTGATCCCTGTTTCAGGAGACTGTCAGGCTGAGCAAATCATAGTGCTAATTAATCACCCCCTGGGCAACTTTGGGGAGAACCTAGGGCAGTTTATTTACATTTCTTCAGAGTACCTGGCCCTGTCAAATAGACATAAAAATACGAGTTGAATAAAAGAGCTCTGACTAGAAAAAAGAACAGGTGCGGGGGAATAAGGAACTAGAACTCTATGAGGAGGAGCCAAAGATGCAACTACAGACCACAATGGTCAGAATGCTCAGAACCAGTGACACAAGGATGCTAAGGAGACCTAAACCCCTGGTCTCAAAAGTACCTGATGGGTCCAAATTCCTGCAGGGCTTCCACAAGGTCAGCTTCCACCACACCGTCAACCAGGCCCCTGATGTGGACAACTGGGGAGGCAGGGGTTTTGTGGGGGTCATCGTAGTTCTCCTGAAAAAGAAAGGACACACAGTGAGAAGAGAGACCCCGATCCAATGCCATCCAATCACCAAAAGCCTTGGGTGGGCAGCCATCTGCCCATTGGCTTTAGCTTATGAGGCAGGCTGAATGTAGGGAGAACCAGATCCTCACATTTGACCATCTTCCTGGAATCTGTCTCTCCCCTCAAAGTACAACAGGAAGACTGGCTTGGAAAGGAGCCACACCCACAGGAAGGGCTGCAACAGTAGCCTGCTATAGTCTCAAAGAACACACTCTGCATGTGTTCTAGCTTCTTTGTGCTTTCTCCGGCTAAGCGAAAAATGACTGTTACCCACAAGTCACCTTCAGGTCCAGTCAGGGCAAAAGACCAAGTGCTTCAAAACACGTGACTTCCAGGACAATGTGCCCAGTCTCATAGTGTCTACGCCAAAGTAAAGAGAACAGGGCCAAGGTATCCCACACTGAACTGCGATTCCAGCCTGTAAGAGTCTTGTCAGCTCCTCCTCAGGGGATCTATCTTTCCACACACAGACGCTTGTGTGGCTCTGGAGGAAACTTTCTCCTCCATCTCTCCTGGGATCTGGGCCCAGCCGCCTGTCTGAAGATCAGTGGGCAGAAGCCCACGAACCTTAGTGGGTTCTTTTTCAGGAGCGAACCACACAAGGCACACCCTTCCTGGTGTTTCCGGTGCCTCAGTCTTCTGTGGCACTCACTAGAATTCTAACCCTAACCCTGCTCCTCACTGGTGAGACTCAACCCCATTTACCCAGTGATTTTACTGCATGAGGAAGTCCATAAAACTCTGTCTCAGAGGAAGAGCAACTCACATGACATAGCTCTCATTTTAAATTATTGGGGGCTGGGGAAAGAGAAGCACACCAAACGGGCCCACGAGATGGTCAGAGGACAACTTTCTCTCCTTCCATCTCATGGCTTGGCAGACAGACCCAACCAAAATGTCTTCCAAGCACGTGGAAATCTAACATCCTAATGAGGCAAAGAGAGAAAACGCTCACAGCGCGAGAAGCAACCCAACAAGAGGGCTTTGTTGTTTTCCTTTTGAGGAGTCTCACTCCGGAGCCTTGCCTGGCCTGGAACGCACTATACGGAACAGGCTGGCCTCAAAAAGAGATCCGCCAGCCTCTGCCTCCAGGGCGATGAGATCAAAGGTCTGTGCCACCAGCCCGGCCGGAGAACTTTAATACAACTTTTAAAAGGAGGACAGACGGCACCCCAACACAGACATCACAACTGCGACCTTTAGGAGATGAAATAATAGGCCGAATGCCTCAGTGCAGCGGCCACAGGACATAAGCGCATCTTATTGTATAAACGCCCCTCTCCTGGAAACCGAGAGGTCTAAGCTTGGCTCGATTGCAGTTAAATCCGCCCGGTTAAATCGAACCGGCTCCCGTTTTACAACGCACGCAGCAACGGGGGGTTAAATACCCTCGTCTGGGAGTCGGTTTCAACAAGTCAACTTCTACCCCGGACGACCGTGATTCAGGCTGCGCCAGGACGGAATTCCCGACCGGGCCAGGCCACCGCCCGCCCGATTCCCGCTCACAACAACTGGCTGCAGAAACGCGCTTGCGCACGAGCACACAAGAAGGAAAACGATAAAGGGGAAGAGGAGGAGGAAAAAGAAAAAAAAAAAAAAACGGCCCGGCCGCGTGCCCGGGCCCCCCACATGCCAGCCCGCGGCGCCTGCGCACTCCGCCGCCCGCAGAGCCAGGCGCTTCCTCCGCCCCCTCAAGCCCCGCTACCGACTGCGCGCACGCGCAAGCGCCTGTCCTCGCGCAAACCCCGCCGTTTGCCCAACGCCCGCCCCTCCCCCACCCCGCCGAAAGCGCGAGGGCTGCAGCGCGTGCGCAGAGGTCCCCCGCAAAAATAAATAGCTTTAAAAGTACGAAATTTTCCCCTCCTTCCCGGGAGTCTAAAGCCTTGGCCTCACCCCGCCGCCGCCGCCGCCCGCCGCCCCGGATCCTCCGCCGCCGCCGCCTCCGTGCTGGTCGCCGGCGTTTTCAGTCTTCAGCCGTTTAGGGGCACGGCCTCCCTCGTTGCCGCCGCCGTAATAGCGACCACCGCCGCCTCCGCCGCCCGCCGCCGCCATCTTCACCATCGCTCCCGCCCGCCTCAGCTGCTCGTCCGGCTGCTGCCTCTGCTCGAGCCGCCGACGCCGCTTCTCCGCCCGGGGCAGCAGCCTCCGCGACATGGCGGCGCAGAACCCGCCTCCCCCCGCCTCTCATTGGGGGAGGGACACGCCCGTCACTCGCCGCCCCCACCCGATAGGGGGAGCCACTGGCCCTGCCGTGGGGGGAGGGGAAGATTCCGCACGATTTATCCCTATTGGGTAGAGCGCCTGCCGTTCTACTGAAAAGCCCGCCCTCATTCGTCCATGGCACTTCTTATAGGTGAACGAATCCTGCCAGACATTCCGTCAGACCCCGCCTTCTCAAAATAAACTCCGATTTGATAGGCCGGACGTTCGGCGTTGCTCCGCCTTCCCACAGGCAGCAAATGGAAGCGGCTCTCCGAAGTTCCGCCTCCTTCCCGCTCTCATTGGTTTCCTGGCTAATCGATCACTGTGAAATCCTTGAGTCCCCCAGTCACAACGACTACCTTCCCGCGCCACTCCGCTGGGAGACAAGAAAGGCCTTCCCTTCGGCGTTCCTGCAGTGGTTTCCGCAGGTGCCCGTCTTCTACGTCACCACTCGATTGGTCAATGGAGAGTGGAAAGAATACCCTCTCGCTAGATGGTCTCTGATTGGTCAAAAATGGGGAGCCCGTAGGCGCTCTCTAGGAACGTGCCCGAGCGAGGACGCATGCGCCACTGTACTTTTCGGGGGGGCCCCCGGAGAAGGGGTGACTAAGGAAGTGATTGCTGGGCTACCCAGAACCATCTTCCGCGTGCCTGATCTTTGCAAGCTCCGGAAACGGGGAGCAAGACTGCAGTTTGCAGCTGCGACCACATCAGTGCGCGTCCACCTCACCTCCAACGTCCCCATGGAGAGTGGGTACTCTTTCAGAAAGATCCCCCGAATCTGAGCACTTCTCCCCGCAAAGGCACTCGCGCCCACTCGGGCCCGCCACGCTGCGTCATTTCACGTGACGTAGCCACGGGAGGTCTTTCCGGTCTCACTCGATTCACACGTGGCGACCGGGCACCCTGCGCCCTAGGAGTGCGTTGCGGCCTAGACTCGCTCCGGGTTTCCCGCCCCGAGGGTCCCTCCCCGCGGAGCCCGAGAGCTGCGTGGCGGGCCAGAGTCCCGTCCCGAGGCCTCGGGGCCGCTAAGGAGCCGTAGCTCAGCGGCGGGCGCTTGCCGAGCGCGGACGAGGAGTCCCTGCCCCCTCCGCCATAAGCACACAGAGCCTTAAGGTCACTCCAGAGTCTCAGGCCACCCCCGAAGGCGCCGGGGCTCCTGCCCTCCAGGTCACTGGGCGTCGCTCGGGACTAAGTCTGAAACGTTAGTAAGGGCACCGGGAACCCCGTCCCGTTTGGAGCAGTAAGTTTTGAGCCTGGCGTTCCAGCGCTCTGCAGTGAGAGGCAGGATCGCCTTGAGTTCGAGGCTACCCTGGGCCACACAGGGATTCTAATTAAAAAAAAAAAAAGTTTGGGGGCTTCTGATCGTAAATGAACCTAAACCCTAAGTATTCACCGGACACGGACGCTCCGAAGCCGGCACTGCCCCCCTGGGGTGCGCCACGACGCTGCAGGTGACGTGCGGCCGGAGGGGGGGCGGGCTGCTCCCGCGGAAGGGCGGGGCCCCGCTCCGACGTCAGAGGCGGCGGTGGGGGAGGGGAGCGGGCGGGCCGGCCCCTCCCCGCCCCCGCGCCCGGCTCGGACGCCCCTCACTCGAGCGCGCCGACGGCTCCCGTTCGGTGGGACCCCGCGGGCCGAGGGCCGCTCGCGGACCCCGCGCGCCCGGGACAGCGGCCGGGCGCCGGTGCGGGCCGCTCCCGCAGCCCGTCTCCCGCCCTCCCGCCGGCGCGGCGGCGTGCGTCCCGCCGGTCCCCCCGCGTCCCTCCCCGACCCCGCGGCCCCGTCCCCTACCAGCTCGGCGGCGAGCCTGGCCGGCCGTCCGGGATCGAAAAGAGCAGACACTGGGAAGTTTTGGGGGAGGGAGGGGCGGGCCTTAAAGGGACCACGACCTCTTTTCACTGGGGGGGGGGGGTGGCGGGGGGAGAACCGAAGGAGGTACCGAGGCTAGAACGGAGCCGAACGGAATGGGAAGAACGTTGAGCTGCTGCGTTCGTTCGGGCTCCGCGTCCCCACTCACCCTCAGTCCCACTCTCCATCCCAAGCCGGGAAAAAAAGTCCCTCAGTAGCTTAGGGTTCACGTGACGGTTTCCCCCACTCGCAGAGGGTTTGGGAGAGAAATGTAGACAAGTATGTTGTGCAGATGCGTAAGCAGGCTCAGAGGACCCAAGGTGCCACAGCTGAGTGTCTGCCATCGAGTGATGCAGAGTGATGTCTGCGTGCCTATCTCAGCGCACTGGGGAACGGTGGTTCAGCGCAGGGGCTCGAGCCCCCCATCCGGGTTCCGCTACCCAGCCGAAGCAGCGAGTCTCCAGTTTAAGGACAGCTTGGGCTACATAGCTAAACCACACGGGCTCACACACGCAGGCATCCGACGCTGGCAGCTCTTGGAAACACACACCTACCCATATCTGCTGATTCCCTGCCTGCCGAGGTCAGAAGAGGCTTGTCTGATCCCCAGGGACTGGAGCTGACATGTGGGTGCTGGGAATTGAACCCCCAGCCCTCTGTAAGTGAAACAAGTGCTATCTCTTACAGCTGAGCCGACTCTCCAGTCTTGTACGTCTTTTCGTCTACCGGCCTTTGGTTCCAGTGGCACCACTCGGCCGTCTCGGTCCAGTAAGCCTCCGCACACCGTTTTAATCATGGCTCATGTGTAATCCCTGAGAGAAACTGGGTGTGGACAACAACCTGTCCTGTCTCAGAAACTCCCCATTTTCCATATAACTCCAAGGTTATAGCCAAAGAAAGAAGTAATGAAAGTATGCCAGGCAAGTGGACACTGGAACATGTTGCCACAGGGCCAACCTGGAGGGGCGTGGATTTCCCTCTCGTGCTGGGACCGACTGGGGCAGAAAGGGCTATGAAATCACCCTGCTTGCTGTTGGCCTGCTAAATTGGCTAATACTTGCTAGTGGTCCAAAAACAAAGCAAGCTAAGCTAATGAGGTCACTGCTGGATTACAGTGCAACCTTTAAACCCTCTCCCCGCCAGCCAGAAGTTCAGGGGTGCTACCACCACACCTCCCTGTAGTCTCAGTTCTTGGAAACTGAGTACAAGGTCATCCTCCGCTACTAATGAATTGGGGACCGGCCTGGGCTACGTGAGAAACGAAAACAACTTTTAAAAAGTGAAAGCGATACAGCTAGAGAGAGTAGCCAGGTGGCCGGCTAAGTAAAGCCGCTTGCCGCACAGCCTGTGACCTGAATTCAACTCCCAGAGCCCAGAAAAGTGGAAGGAGAGAACTGGGCTCCACCAACTTGTCCCCTGGCCTGTACACATGAACCATGGCACTCAAATCCCACCCGTGCACATCACACACACACACACACAAAAGAAACCCTCTTTTAGGGCCGGGCCTACAGCTCAGCAGTAGACAGCTTGCTAGAATCCACCAGCAAGAGTCTGGGAAGCACGGCTCAGCGGCGGAGCTGTTGCCTAACATATAGAAGTTCCATACACAGCACTGCAGGGAACGAATCAATAAATACCCGAGGACCAGAGAGAGACGGCTTAGCAGCTGAGATCACTGGCTGCTTTTGCAGAGGACCAACTTGCAGAGGTGCAACTCCCAACACCTACATGGTGACTCACAATCTCTAACTCCAGTTCCAGGGGTTTCCATGTACTCCGCTGGCCTCCTTGGGCACCAGGTCCATGTGTTGTGCACAGACATTCACGCAGGCAAAACACCCCTACATATAAGATAATAAAAATTTTAAATATATTTACAAATATATTAAAATCCTTCTTCCTGCAGAAATGGGGACAGAACGGCCCCAAACAGATGCCACCTTGCTCTTAAGTTTGTCTTCCCTTGCTAATTTTGGTTGTGCTTGTGTAAGACAGTGTCTCACAATACAGCCATGGCTGACATAGAATTCTCGATGTAGACAGGCTGGTCTTGAACTCACAGATGTGCCTCTGCCTCTGCCTCTGCCTCCTGAATGCTGGAATTAAAGGCCTATGCCACCATGTTCAGCTTCCCTGTTGTTTGGGTGGTATTATTATTATTATTATTATTATTATTATTATTATTATTATTTTATTATTATTATTATGTGGATGGGTGTTTTACCTGCCATGTCTTGGTACCACATGGGTGCCGGGTCCACAGAGCCAGGAGAGGACATTGAATCCCCTGGAACAGGAGTTACATGGTTGTGAGCTGCCGTGGCGGTGCTAGGAATCAAACCTGGGTCCTCTGGGAACATCCAGTGCTCTTTTTGTTTGTTTTGTTTTGTTTTTTCAAGACAGGGTCTCACTATGTAGCTCTGGCTGGCCTGAAACTCACAAAGATCTCCTTGCCTCTGCCTCCCAATAGCTGAGATTAAAGGCGTGGGTTAGTATGCCCAGTTCAAAGCCAGTGCTCTTAACTGTGAAGTCATCTCTCCAGCTACCTCCCTTTTTGAGGCAGGGTTTCATTTTAGCTCTGGCTGGCCTGGAGCTCTGTAATTGGACTAAAGTGTCTTCTACACAGAGATCTGCTTGCCTCTGCCTCCCATGTGGATTAATGCCATGGGCCACAATGCCCAACTTCCCTATTAATTTCGATAAATCTTATTTCTACAGTGCCTGGTCTGTAAGCCAGGGCAGCGGCTGCTGCTGTTCCTTTTCTTCCTCCTCCTCCTCCTCCTCCTCTCCTTTTTCTTTCCATTGTTGATATTGCTGTGAGCCCTTGCTTTGTAGACCAGGCTGGCCTCGAACTCAAGAGATCCACCTGCTTCTGCCTCCGGAGTGCTGGGGTTAAAGGCGTGCGCCACCATGCCAGGCTAGGTCAGGGCTTCTTAAACATTTCCACTTGTGATTCCTTTTTACCAAAGAATTTTTCCTTCTTCCTCCTCCTCCTCCTCCTCCTCCTCCTCCTCTTCCTCCTACTCCTCCTCCTCTTCTTCTTCTTCGTATTTTAAAATGTTATTTATTTATTCATTATGTGTTGCATGCATATGTATCTGCATGGTTTATGTACAGCACATGTGTGTAGCTGCCCTCAGAGTCCAGAAGAAGGTGTCGAATCTCCTTGAGCTAGAGTCACAGACAGTTGCTTCTGCACAGCCCTGGCTGGGCCTGGCCTCATGGCAGTCCACCTGACCAAGGTGAGGTTGCTCCTCCAGACTGAGATTGCAGGCACTAGCCACCATGCCCAACTTTCTCTAGATAATTTTTATACCACTCTAGATAAATAGGTGTAGAAAATATGTGCCCACGGCAAGTGTGGTGGTGCACACCTTTGATCCCAGCACTCAGGATGCAGAGGCAGGTTGATCTCTGTTCAAGGCCCGCCTGGTCGATGTAGTGAATTCCAAGACAGCCAGGGCTAGAGAGAGAAAGACCCTTGTCTCAGAAAACCAAAGAGAAAAAAGGAAAAGAATTGTAGTCACTGCATGTTTGGAAACTTAGTTGTTGCCAACTTTTCCCCAACCCCACGTACAGTTACATAACCCCAATATAAATCTCCCAGGAAACAGACTTCTGGTGTTGAGGCCTTGTGACAGGAGCCTGAGACTCAGACTCCATTTTGGCTTAAGTTTAAATTTCCATATCCTGACTTAAGTGTAGGTTTCTCCTACCAAGGAAACAGAGTCCCACAAGGAAACGGAGCCCACTACCAAGGAAACAAAGTTTACGTTTCAGCTGACCAAGGGAACAAGAAACATAACCTGTTCTTTACCCCTCACCTGCCAACGTAGCAAGGAACATAACATATTCCTGGGTCCTCACTTCCCAATAGAAATAAAGATCAGTTGCTGCTTTACTGTTCTGCCTGAGGAGCTTGGCTAATCTGGGAAATCACCTGTTTTGCGTTTTTTTCCCCTTTCTGAGCTGTGTGAGATTCATACTCAACAGCTCTCACTCCATCTAGCCATCTACGTATGGGTGCGTGGTTGCTCCTGGTGTATACCAGGCTCTTGCTCCATCAGTATGTGTCTCTTTTCTTTCTTTCCTTCCACTAAATAAATCTTGCTTTAAAATGTATTCAGTATGTGCGAGTTACTGTCACGTCATAGATCCCAACACTGGCATGTCTGGTTAGATCAGGTTGGCCTCTTGGGTGTGCCTTAAGGGATCTTCCAAATTAAGTTAATTGAGGTCAGAAGACCACTTTAACTTTTGGTGGCATGGGTCCATGGGCATAAAAGGAGAAAGCTACTGAGCACAAGCATGCATGGCTCTCTGCTTCCTGATTGGCGATTAGATGGGACCAGTCAGCCGTCTGCACCTGACATGCCTTCCCCTCTTCAGACGATTGCCTCAGGCTGTGAGCCTGAAGAAACCCTCCCTCCTTTGAGCTGCTTTTGTCAGGCATTTGGTCACAGTCATGAGGAAAAACACGAACATACCAGATAAGTATTTCCTTCCATGTGGAGCCATGCAGTTAATTTCTGACGCCTGTCTAGAACCTGGCCTCTTTGGGGGGCTGGGTAAGCATAGTCATCCATTGTATAAGGGCACTGTGCTCCACAATGGGTGGGACATAACCCAATGGCCCCCTAACATAATGTTGCCCGAAATGTCTTGTTGAACCAGAAAACTTAGATGTATTCAGAAAACCTGAATAAGAGCGTACCTGAAAGGTGCTTCCACTGGCCAAATCTTGAACAATCTAGGAACCAAACTAAATCGTGAGGAAGAGATGACTGTGGTGGTGTATACCCATAACCCCAGAACTGGGGAGGTTAAGGCAGGGGAATGTTGAGTCCTAGGTCACCCTGGGCTACATAGACCTTGTCTGAGGGAAAACATTTTTTTCAAAAAGAAAGGCTGGGGGGGATGGCTCAGCAATTAAGAGCACTGGCTGATCTTACAGAGGACCTGGGTTCAATTCCCAGGTCCCACAACTGTTGTAAGAATAAATCCCTTAGCAGCTTCCAGGTCCCCAGAGGTAGAGGTAGCTCTGTAGGCCAGCAGCAGGCTCCTGGGGAGGAGCCAGGAGTGGGTCTACCACAGCAGGAAGGTTACATACATTTCCAGAGGTCTGGTCCCTGTATCCCAGGAGCATCAGTGGAAGCTCATTGGTTAGGACAGGCAGTCCCATTTGCATATTGAGGGACTTAGGTATTTTTTGGGGACCAGAGGGATAGACCTTATATGGTTATGTTGGAAGGGTTTAGCTGCAACTCCAGATAAACAATCCTGCCTGATGGTGTGCCTTCGGAGGGGGTGGTGCTTTGTTGTGGCTTGCAGCCAGTCAGCTGCTGCGGAGGGGAGGGGCCAAATTCCTGCCAGCTCCTCAGGAGGAGAGTTCAGAGTTTTAAATGCCCTTGACCCACTTTAGCTGAGAGACACAACCACCCCTAACTCCAGTCCCAACGGGATCCATCACCCACTTCTGGCCTCTGTGGGCAACAGGCACATAATTGATACACAGACATACCTGCGGGCAAACCACCCATCCACATAAAATAACTTTTCATTTAAAAATACAAATACGAGTGTGTGCGTGTGTGTGGGAGGCATGGAGGTTTATGTGCTCACAGATAATCACTAGGGTAACCGGAATGTTAAACACACACTGTCTCTTCAAAGGGAGAGATGTATAACCTGTTTTCCACCCAGAAGGTTGGGAACGGATGTGGTGAATATCCTGGTGACCTTTGTGCTATCTGTGGGGCCGAGACCACACCAGATCCTCCACACCCAGACCCTTATCATGGCTTGTCAATCTACAGGCTCCATCTTTATGGAAGACGTCACATGTAGTCAGTGCACAGACCCCAACTATATGGACGATGGCACAAGTAGTTTACAGTTTTGATGCAGTCACATCTTAAGTTTTATTGGGCACACGAGGTTGAGTTATTTATCACCAGGAAAAAAATTTCACCAAATTGTGCTGTGCTTAAATATGCCTAAAATAAACTCAGTGTTTCAAACTACACTGATACTTAGTTGTGTTGAACTGACTACTTTCTTGCCTCCTTCAGACTGTTACTCTGCTGGCCGAGTTGGTCGCAGAGACTCCAGCACACACACACACACACACCCCCCCCAAACATACACAACATTTCTCTCACCATTGAGCAAGTAATTTTGTCTCAGACTCCAGCCGGTGCTAAGAGCTAGTTTTCTTCTAACTGGACTCAGTTCTGACACTATTGTGATACTGTCTACTGGGGTACAGTGTCCGGTCATACAGATTAGAGCTCCATCCCAAGTGTTCCTCCACTTAGATGCCCGTCAGACAAACCGCGTGCGTACCTTCTGCATTTCTGGGGGACTGCCTGCCCTATCACTTCAGTCCGAAGTGTCCCTGTAGTTCTGTGGTAGAGCCCTTGTTCCCCGGCTGGTAGAGGCTACTTGAGGAGGCTTTGGAAGTGGGGACCTTCCTGAGGGAAGTGGGTCACTGGGGCAGGCCTCTGAAAGGCCTCTAGCTCTAAAAAGAGACAGGAAAGATAGAAAGCTTCACTGCTCTTGCAGGCGGCCTTTAAGGAAAGAAAGGAAAAAGTCACTGCCCTTTTTGGCTGTCCTTCGCTTGGATAACAGGAGCTGCGGGAGAACTAGCTGAACTGAACTGACATCTTTCAAACCACCCCACCAACCATCAACGCCAACTGCCAACACATTCCTTCATAGCCTAAGCAGAGTTCCCAGAAGTCCAAGCGGCATGGAACCATAAGGAGAGCTGCCCAGGACAAAAGACTTTTTCCAAAAACTGTCCTACTGCGCTCCTACATCAAGAGATGATCAAGATAATCCCCCTCAGACTTGCCCACGGGCCGATCGGAGGGGCTGTGTCAAATTGACAGTTAAAGCTATCCGGTACGCCGCCGCCGCCACCACCACCACCACCACCACCACCACCATCTCCCAGGCTTGTTCAATCTGCTAAGCAACCGACTGGGTTGCTAACAGACTGGGTGGGGAACCTAGAAAAACCTGTTGGTTCAGATTCTTGTGGCCTCCCTTGAGGCATTCCTTTCTCCAGGGCAAGGGATGGGATCCCAGCGGGGGTGGGGTGTGGGTGGGGGTGTGGGGTGGGGTTGGGGGGGTGAGGAGGTGGGGGGGGTCCGGGGGGGGGGGTGCCAGGTCTTGTTGAAGCTCCAGATTAAGTTCCCCCAGTGAGAGAATTTATTCCGCAAACTCGGGGAATAAGAGAAAATTTCTTTTTAATAGTGCAAAACCAGCCACAAATGGACGTCTGTAATGGATTCCGTAGGATTTAGGCTTTAACGGTCCACATGTGCTGTCATCTGTGTACCTCCTTAAGGTCCCCGCCCCAACTTACACTGAGCTATTAAACAGAGGCAGGAGACTGCAAGTCTGGCCATTTTGGACAATTGGGAGATTTATACAGCAACGTTATTGTCATAATTATTTTCGAAGTGTATCAGTATTGTTCCTTTTGGGTTGGCGTTACCTAGAGACAACCTGCCTGGCTGGCAGAATAACCTCTTCTTAATAAGAGAACCAGGACTTAAGTCGGACTAGTACTTAGTACAGGCACCAGGCTGTTAGCCAGTGTCATCCTCTTTGAACTGGCAGGCAGAGGCATGGTCTTTGATACGGGAATGGAGCCTCACTGGCAGCAACCTCAGTGAACGCATCTTAACAGAAATAACTTCTCAGCAAGCCTAACTGCAATTATGTCCAAGATACAACATTTCCCCTTCAGTTTCTAACAAGCCTGATTAGCTCGCTTCTTATCTCTGAGTCACATTTGAGGCGGCACTGGTTTAGCCTTAGCCGAGTCCTACTCTATGTAACCGAGTATTTACTAAGCGAGTTTAATGGTGAACCCTTTACAGCGTCAAACTATCAGTCTCTCCTGTATCACTGTGACCCTAGGAAGTAGGTCAGAGTCAGGATTAAGGAATTGTGGACAGAAACACAAACACACATTTGGGTTCGTTTGTCTTGTTTACTTATTTCATTGAGTCTAGATTTGATTATGTGGCCCCAAACTGGCAGGTCTGTACCACCATGCCCACTGACACTGTGCTGTCTCTGTCTTTCTCTGGTGTATGTTTGTGTGCACACTGGATGTTCTTCAGTGGATCCTCTACATTAATTTATGTGTGTGTGTGTGCACAAGCGTGTGCACTTGTGTAAGCGCAAGTGTGAACATCAGAGGACAAGGAACTGATTCCTTCTGTCATGTGGGTTCAGGTTGTCAGGCTCGGCAGCAAATGCCTCTACCCACTTTCTTGTTTGTTTCTTGTTTTTTTTTTCCAAACAGGGTTTCCCTGTTGTAACTCTGGCTGTCCTGGAACTCACTCTGTAGACCAGGCTGACCTTGAACTCACAGAGATCCACCTGCCTCTGCCTCCCGAGTGCTGGGATCAAGGGTATGCACCACCACCACCTGGCTACCCCCTTTAAAAAAAAAAAAATTATTTTGCAGGGCAGTGGTGATGCACACCTTTAATCCCAAGCACTGGGGAGGCAGAGGCAGGCGGATCTCTGTGAGTTCGAGGCCAGCCTGGTCTACAGAGCGAGTTCCAGGACAGCCAGAGTTACAATAGAGAAAGCCTGTCTCAAAAAACCAAGGAAAAAAACCCAACAAAACAAAACAAAACCCTATCCTATCTCTTTAGCTTCCACATTGTTCTTTGAGACAGTCTCTCAGCTTGCAGTTCTGGCTAGACCAGCAGCCCGGTGACCGGCTCCCATCTGCCCATCTCTCCCTCCGCCCGGGGATTAAGCGTGTTGCCATACGGAGGGCTTGAACTCGGATCCTCGTGCTTACACAATGAGCACTTTACCCACGGGGCCAGCTCCCCACTCTAGTTTGGCTTTGGAGACCGGCTCTTACTAACTAGCCCAGATGCCTTAGAACTTGAAGGAACCCTCCTGCCTCAGCTTTCTAAATGCTACGGGGAGGGGTGGATAGGCGTGTATCTTTGGAAGTTTTAAGTGTTGATGCCGTGGTGGTTTGCATTAGAAATGTCCCCCATAGGTTCCCGTACTGAACGCTTGGCCCTTAGTGGGTAGAGCTGTTCCAGGAGCTCAGGGAACCTGTACCAGGCAGAGCCTTGATGGGGGAAGATGGTCACTGGGGGAAAGGTGGGAACTCTACATCCAGTACTCTGTGCTTTCTGTGGGTGGTTCAGGATGTGATCTCTCAGCTTCCTGCCCTGGATACCATGCCTCCCCACCACTGTGGATTCTCCTAGGACTTTAAACCATTTAAACTTTTAAATAAACTTTCTTCCTTAAGTCGCTTTTGGTCATAGTGTGCTGTCGCAGCAACAAGTAACCAACACAGACGTAGTAGCCCGGTTAGTTTTCTTTGGCTGCCTTTTCTTCTGCTGCCATATTTCATTGTCTGCACGAAGGTTTTCTCCTTTTCCTATAAAAGAGAACCACGCGATGTTTTTCCCACGCCCACACACCTCACACGTGAGGTTTCCCACGCGTACATCATCAAAGCTCATAAAGATGGGTATCCTATAATTTAACCCAAACCTGACACTATCTACCTGGAGATAGCTTCAGATCCCACAGAATACGGGCTTGGATCCATGGGACAGTGCCCCATCCAGCACCCGCGGGGCCCATGCTCGAGTTTCAGGTTAAAACCTGAAACATCTGGCCAACAGGCTTCCGGGGTCCCAAGGGCTCTCCTTGGGATTAATTAACCCGTTAGAAAGGTTCCCATAAACTCAGGGAAACAGGTAAGTTTATCAACTTAATATGCACGGTCCCCTTTCTATGATGGGCTTCGTCTTTTTTAAATATTTAAAATGTTATGTGTATGGATGTTTTGTCTGCATGTATGTCTGTGTGCCACACGTGTCTGACACTAGTGGAGGCCAGAAGAGGGTCTTCGATCCCCTAGAACTGGGTTACAGATGGTTGTGGGCTGCCATTGGGGTGCTGGGAATTGAACCCGGGTCCTCTGGAAGGGCAGTCAGTGCTCTTAACTGCTGAGCAGTCTCTCCAGTCCTCACATTTACATGTGTGTCGGCGATAAAAGCTAGAATCTCAAGCGCGCAAGGCAAACACGTTACCATCAGGCCACACCCAGCTCCTCAATGGTGGATTCTAAGCAAGCATTTCTTTCTAAGAAAGCCTTGCTTTCAAAGGCAAATTCTAGGTAGGAGTGTCAAGTATCCGAGGCTGGCTTCAGCCTGAGGTTCCTACTTCTACTGTAATACCCTAAGCAAGTTTAGTTAACCCAAAAACACTTGTCCCGGATTGGATATAGGCTAGAGATACCCAGACAGCAGGAAGCAAGCCAGGATATGTACTTGCCCCTGATTGGACGAATGGAGGAAAGCAAGATATATGATTGCCCCTGTTTGGACCTGGTGGGAAATACGTAGCCTTATGGGTCTGCCTCTATAACCCTCTACAAATTGTGATTCATGAACATTGTGTGGAATCCCAGAATGTGACTCATGGCCTTTCTGTGGGAACCTCGAAATGGTCCTCACCAGTGGCCAGCCTTACCAGTATTAAAGCTTGCTTCAGAATTCACTGGAAAGTTGTGGCAATGGTCTTTTTCTCTACCGCCGGGATTAGCATTATCTCCCAAGTGGTGAAATTACAGGACTGCGCCAAATTCCCAGGACACTATGCTTTTTATCACCTTGGTGCTGCAGGAATTCTCAAAATTCTTTTTGTTTTTTTCTTCTTCTTCTTCTTCTTCTTCTTCTTCTTCTTCTTCTTCTTCTTCTTCTCCTCCTCCTCCTCCTCCTCCTCCTCCTCCTCCTCCTCCTCCTCCTCCTTCTTCTTCTAAGATAGTGTTTCTCTGTTGTAACTCTGGCTGACCTGGAACTCACTCTGTAGACCAGGCTGGCCTGGAAACTCTGAGATCCATCTGCCTCTTCTAGGATTAAGGCGTGCACCACCACCACCTGGCTCAATTCTCACAATCCTGGAGGTCAGAGTTCTGACGTCAGTACCTCAGGGGGTCAGCAGGGCCACATGACTTCTGGAGCTGCCCAGCATCTGGTGGCTTCCACATTTTCTGGCTTGTCTCCCTGCTCTGACTTCAAACCTGTCTTTTAATCTCTTCCTGATGCTTTCACATCTCTTTCCTTCGTTCCCACCAACTCTCCCTGTCCCCTGTATCATGTGAGCGCTTGTGCAGCCACAGAGAAAAGCCCAGGATCTTGCTCCTTGTCTTACCGTCTTTAATTATGTTTGCGCATCTGGGCGGTGATGGCGCACACCTTTAATCCCAGCGCTCAGGAAGCCAAGGCAGGCAGATCTCTGACTTCCAGGCCAGCCAGGTCTATAGAGTGAGTTCCAAGGCTACACAGGGAAATCCTATCTCAAGAAACAGTAATTGTAGTTGTTAAGCTGCTATATTGCTTGCTCACCAAGAGAGATGTGGTGGCATTTTCATAGATGGAAACCCTGCCAGACCTCGGCAGAGGGGACCACCGTCACGGCCAGTGCCGTTCCCACAGTGGAACCCTGAGCATCTGAGCTCAGGTGTTTGTATTGATTCAGAACTCCTCAGGTGCAGATCATAAGCAATCAAACACCCCCCACAGACACCCAACACCTGCAGACAATACAAAATGTCAAGGCCTTTGCATCTCTTTTTCCAACTGTGCACAAAAACAATTATTTTAAACACAACTAAAAATAAACTTCCACAACATTTCCCCTTTTCTGTATTAAAAAAAAAAAGGTTTACCTTCACAACACAATTTAACACCATACCAGTGAAACCATTCACAAGAGGAACAATTATGAGGCTTCTAACGCACAGGACTAAATGAAACCAAACATCTATCTATCAAGTTTTTCACAATGTCTTTGGACAGCAGAAAAACTTTATCAATGTCCAGGTTATCTGGAATTCACTCACGATCTTTTGGGCTCCTACAAAGGGCTTCGGTCACTTCTCTGGCTCTGACCTCTGCAGCACACACAGCTTGTCCTCTAAGCTCCGACTGGCTCCCCTCCACTGCTGCTGCTGTTCTTGGTGGTCATCCCATGGTACTGGCGTCTTCAGAATGCTAGGATCTTCTGCTGCAACTGAGCTGCACTTTCACCAATAGCCTCTCCTGGGCTCTCTTCACGGTGCCAAGCTCAACTTATTTGCATGACCCCTTCAGTCTGGGCCTTCAACTGCTACTGTGGCTGTACTTTTACCAATGGCCTCTCCTGGCCTCTCATAGTGCCAGGAAGCTGCTCTCCAAAGACGTCCTCATGTCTTCAAAACCAGCACCACCTGGGTAACTCCTACAGTACCAAGTTCAGCTACCAACATGATATACAACTGTACAACCTCAGCCAGTTCTGGAAGACAGTTTCTGTGTGCTGACCCTGTGGAAACACTTTCCGGATTTTAAGATAGAGTCTGGTTTGCTGGAAAAATAACTGATCACTCTGTTTGCAGTAAGGGTCCCCCTGTGGGTGGAGTTCTCATCACCATCATCAGCATCTGGACTGCTTGTCTTTCTCTTAGTTAGGTTTGCAGGAAAAAAAAAAAGGTCAGTTTAAATCAGCAGCTTCTTGGCTCCAAGCCTTGGCTTCCACAGCAGGCAGTCCTGGGCCAGTGGGCAGTCCTGGTTGAAACATTCTAGCGGTTTGGCGGTCTTTCTCAACACCACTACGGGGAAACATAAACCTTTCTTCACAGACCTCAAACATGAGACTCACTTGGGCTTTACACACACAAAAAGGTATCACCAAACTCAGTTTATAGAACAGTACACTCTGGTTTCCATTTCCCATGCCTTGGCTGCTGTCAGCAGGGGGAGGGAGCATTGGCTCCGTGATCAGGACAAGCCATTGAAACTTTGCTTCTTTCCTGTTCCCAGCTGAATTCTTTGTTTTTTTTTTTTTTTTTTTTTTTACCATGAAAATGTCTTTCTCTAAAGGCCTCTATTCTGTGGCTCACACTTTTGAGCCCTCTTTCTCACTTAATTTTCCCAATTTACTCTTCATAGAGGCTTATTTCCTTTCTCTCCTCTTCCTTCGGGAATCTTCAATTAATACCTTAATCTCTATCCTCTGGTAGCTTCCCTGAGTGTACTTCAACTGGACTCTGTGAGGTCTGGAGTTTCTTTCTCTTCTTCCTCGTCTCCGGGTTGGGTTAGCTGGAGAGATGTCCTGCCCTACGTTGGTACACCATTTGTAGTATTACACTGCTGTGGCAGATCAGCAAGGAAGTCAAGGAGGCACTTTCATAGATGGAAACCCTGCCAGACCTCAGCAGAGGGAACCACCGTCACGGCCAGTGCCAGACTCACAGTGGAACCCTGAGCATCTGAGCTCAGGTGTTTTATTAATTCAGAACTCCTCAGGTGCAGATCATAAGCAATCAAACATCCCCCCCAGAAACCCAACACCTGCAGACAATACAAAACCCCAAGGGCTATGCATCCCTTTTGCCAACAGTGCACAAAAGCAATTATTTTAAACACAACTAAAAATAAACTCCCACAACAAGTAATAATAATAATAATAATGGCTGCACAAACACTTTTGCCAAATAAGATAACACTGATGGAACACAGAGATTAGGGCAGCAAGATGCTTTCAAGGCTGTTTATCAATGGCTACAGAAGACCTATCCCAGGGTTTCCTGAACAACTACTATGTTTCAGTGGCAGTGTCCACACGGTCCTAGCCTCAAGTAATTCTCCTGCTTCATTCTCCTGGGCAGCTGGCAACATAGTCTCACGACATCCCCATACCTTTGCCACCCTCTTACTACGTAGGGCGCACAAGAATCCAGAATAAGCTCCTGTCTGAAGTCTGCACAGGTGGTCTTCCCGTGAAGACGTCTGGACCAGGTTAAGCGCCACAGTCATAGATGGGATCCGGATGTAGGGGTCTTTGGGGAACTGTGCCTTTAATCTGCCTGCCCCAAAGAGATGCGGGCGAGAGAGTTGCAGTTCTGGTACGGTTTGGGGGAGCTACGTTTTCCGGGGAGAGCCTCATGGAGATAACACCTGGGCAGACCAGAAAGAGGGGAAGGGAGGGAGGGAGGAGTGCTGGGAATACCAAGGAAGGGCTGATATTATCTAGCAACGGTCAGCGCATCCCTTTTCCTGTGCCACCCTCCACCGTCACAGCTGCCTCCAACATCTGGCTTAGCAGAGGAGTTGGGCCAAGAGGCCCAGAAGTGACCGGCGTTTGAAGATTCCAGTCGTCACTGGTCCTCTACTGCCCACGGCTCCTCAAAGGGCAGGCCAGTCTGTGGGAAGAGATACATGGGAGGCTGTCTCAGGGGGGCAACAGATCCCACCCTCCCTTTGGCCTGGGCCCCGCACGGATGGTCACCTGGGCCGCGGGCTGGGCTTGCTGGTGCAGAGTCCGCCTTCGGTGCCACTGGCGCAGGGAGTCCCGGGCCTCGGAGCTGAGCCCCTGGGGTGCACGGCCAGAGTCCGGCTGGTAGTGAGCGATGTGGTAGAGAGCCCCAAACCACGTGGTAAGATAATATCCAGCTGGGGGGAGAGAGGCTGACTCATTAGGTGGCTGAGGCTCCACGAGGCCGCCCCTTCTCAGTGTCTGGGCATCCTGGAGTAGGGCTCACCTTCTCCCTGCAGCTCCTCCGGATCCAAGAGCTCCATAAGAAACTCCACGTCCAGCTGCGTCTCCCCGATGTGTGGACTCCAGATGAGCTCCTCGGTCAGGGCTGGCAAAAAGGCATCTGCCCCCAGGGGCTCTAGGGAAATCCGAGGACAGGTGGTCCGCACAGACACCTCCCTTCGGATCCCCAGGCTTGAGTGAAAGCCTGCCACCAGAGCGGGCTACCCTTCCCCTGGACGTGCGTGCCCACCTTAACCGCTGTGTCCAGAAGGCCTTTTTTACCTTGATCCTTGTCCCCAGCCAGGCCCGCGTACACGTCGGTGCACACCGCCAGCAGCAGCGCCACCTTGCGGCGCGGGGCGCACGCGGCGTGCAGGTGCGCGAGGCGCGTGTGGATGCGGCTCCGCAAGGCTGGGGCGGGGCTCTGCCCCTCGGGCCCCGCCCCCGCCCTCAAGGCTATTTGGCGCCGGCGCAGTCGCCGCAGATCCTGGGCTCTGAGGGTTCGGAGCTTGGTCCAGAGGGCAGGCTTCAGGGGCTCCAGAACCGCCTGACACACGGCTACCTCGACAGCGGGGCCTGCGGGGCGTGTGAGGACAATACCATCGTGGTGACCCACCTTCATCCCTAGTCACCCTGTTTCCTGCTCCAGGTCACCTACAAGTGTAGGCGGGGTGGGGATGAGGGGATTTGAACACTCCGAGGATGGGAGAGCCTAGCCGGCAATGCACTTGTTAGGGGGAGCTGCGATTCAGCAGCTGTGTGCAAGAAAGAATGTGTTTGTCCGTGGGAAGTCAGAAACTGGATGTGAACACATACAGGACCAAGTCACAGCACCCACCCCCCAAACCTTTGGGGAGTTTCCCTCTAATTCCCATTACCGAGATCCTCTTCCCGAGGGAACCCAGGTCCCCTGTTCTCAAAGACAGCTCTGACGTTGGGGTCCTTTGCCAGGTAATTCTGGAGGTCAGTGAGGAGCTGGCGCACGTCCTGAAGCAGCTCGGTGGCTGGGTCCCCGGGCCTTTGGGGATTTCCAGAATCCGAGGTGAGGCGCGCCCGAAGGCATCGGTACTGCCTGGCTACATAGTTGCTCCGGCTCTGACCAGAGCCCGGATGTGGGCAGTGAGAGCATCCTCGCGGACTTCTTCCTCTCTGTAGTCGTTCCTGTCCACTTCCTCCTTCTCTTCCAGGGCACTAGTTAGAGCAGGCGTATTAATAAAGTGCACTTCCGGTCCAGGGTGGTGAGCTTCCAGTCCAGGGTGGTGAGTTTCTTGTTCAAGATGATGCACGTCCTGTTCCTTAGGTTGCACTTCTGGTTTCAGTGGGTCTTCCACCCAGGAGACCCGGTGTGGGGTGGGCTTCGTGGGAGCTGGATGTGGGAAGCGGGTTGGGTCTCTTATTACAGTGGCATCCGATCTCTCATCCCTTGGGGGACCCGGGCCCCGCCCAGCTAACCTAGACTGTATTTCTGGTCAGTCTCTGGCTCTGTTTGCTCTGGAGTGTGCTCTGTCCGCCAGCCTCCATGCGTCTCCAGGTAGAGCTGGTTCACCACAGACAGCACCCTCCCCGAAGTGTCGGACTGGATGCAGCCAAGTCGCAGAGGACCTGAGGGCCGGCAGAAGAGCCAAGGTGTCCCAGGCGTGTGCAAGGGGTACCAGGCGGCTTCGTCCCCAGCCTGCCTCACTCAGGACCAAGAATGCAGTTCTCCCAGCTCCCGGGGCCTCTAGCTCTCCTGTTGGGACCCAGAAGTGGGTTCACCCCTTCCATCCCAGCTTCATCTTCTTACAAGCCCAGTAATCCAGTCCTTTAGATCCAGTCTCTCCGGACCAAAGAGGCCAAGTTGGCCTCTCCCTCACCTGCGTGCTTGTCTCCAGGCCCCAGAGTGGGCAAGAGCAGTGTCCTTGGCAAAATGTCCCTGAGGATAAAGAGAAAGCATGGTACGGAAGGGGCATCTCAGGGAAGGGTCCCCATTGCCCCTCTGCCGGATGACCTGTACCTGCTGGCTGACAGAAAGGCCAGGAGATGGGGCCAGTCTGGCATGCAGAGGTTGGAGGATTCCAGGGACACACCTGGTGAGGGGAAGACAGAAAAAAGTTGCAGGGTGGCCACTGGCCGCCTCCACCCTACTGGTCCCGGCCCGTCCCCACCCCCCCCCCAGTCTCCCTATTCCCCTCCCCCGCCCCCACCTCTCAGCAAGGAATCTCTCTATTCCTGTACTCCTCCTTAGGGTTAGGGTTGGAGAAGGGAAGTTCCCATCCCTGGGAGCTGACATCATTTCCTCTCCTCGGGTTTGCATCCCACTTCTGACACCGAATAGGATTCATCAAAATGTCTTTGGCGGTTTTTTTTGTTTTGTTTTGTTGAATCAGGGTCTCACCATAGCCTTGGCCTGCCTAGAACTCACTATGTAGACCAGGCCGGCTTTAAAACTTGTGCCAATCTTTCTACCTGAGATTACAGTCCTGAGCCACAATGCCAGGCTTACATTTGTTTTTTTCTTTTGTTCTTGTTCTTTTTGAGACAGGGTCTCGCTATATAACCCAAGCCGGCTTTGACTTTTATATGTAACCCAGCTTTTTATGTAGCCTCGACTCTTTTTTTTTAAATTTCTATTTTAAAATTTGATTTATGTGTATTGGTGTTTTGCCTGCGCATGTCTGTGTACTGCATGCATGCTGTGCTCCAAGAGGCCAGAAGAGGGCACTGGGTTCCCTGGGACTGGAGTTCCAGGTGGGTTTGAGCCACCTAGCATGTGTGCTGGGACTCCCACTGAGGGCCCCTGGAGAGCACCAGGGCTCTGAACCTTAGAGCCACCTGTCCAGCCCCAGACCGTGAATTCTTGATCCAAGACAGGTTAGCTTTTTATGGAGGCTCTCAAGGCTGGAGACAAAGTCAATGCTCACTCGAGGGGGAGCATTCATGCGGGAAGAACAATAGCAACCTCTTGCAGCTGGGTCAGCAGAAACTTCTGAGCGGTGAGTGAGGGCTTGAGTTGCCCTCACCGTAGCTCATGATGGCTGTCTAACTCTGTATTTGAGGGCGCTCCCAACCCTTCCCAGGGTTTGCGGCAGGGATGGGCAGTGTGTAGCCCGTGTGTAGAAATGCCTGCTTGCTGTGTTCAGCATGGATTGTAAGGAAAAGGTGGCCACAAAAGCACCAGAAGGGGCTGCTGCAATGAATGGTCTTGGTAAAAAGCGTTGGGCAGCTGGGCAGTGGTGGCACACGCCTTTAATCCCGGCACTCAGGAACTCTGTGAGTTCAAGGCCAGCCTGGTCTACTGTCAGGAGCCACGTCAGAGGATACAGCCAGCGTTGGGGTTTGAGGAATACAGCCCACCGTTTGCCTCCAGGGGATTGTCTCCTGACTAGCTCCTTCTGCTGCTGCTGCTGCTGCTGCTGCTGGACTCTGACATGCTGACTGCTATTAGAGTCACTTTATCTCTCTGGTGGTTACAAAAATTCTGTGGGGTCTTCTACTATCCATAACAACAGTGGTGGTGATTTTCCGAGGGGGCAAAGCCACTCGGCTGAATTGCTGGATCAACTGAAACTCCAGAAAGAATAACTAAGAAACATGCATAGTCAGAGACAAGGTCAGTGTGTTTTGCCAGCTGCTACAGAGCAAGTTGCCCAGGAAAAAGGAAACATATTCTTGCTTGCTGAGAACTTGCTAGATCAGGAAGCAAACACAAAGGATGATCAATAGATGACAGGCGAGCTTCGGTGCCCACCGTTAAGTTTGATCAAATTTGATTTTCCTTGTTTCACAATTATCATTATGAATTTGCTGATGTCCCTTGAAACCATATCTCTGTATGACAAAGAAAAAAGTAAAAATTCCCTTACTTGTGATCCTTTGATTAACTTTAATAGAAAAACAATAGAACAATTGATTACTGTTTGGTTACCATAAACTGCAGCGTAACCAGGAAATTGGCTAAGAGAAAATCTCGGTTTCTATAAACTCTGTTGTACGTAATACAAAATTCATTGCTTTGCTGTACAATGTAACTATGGAAACAGAACATTTGAGAGCTGTTTGGTTATGTGTAGGCCTTTTCGTGGTAACCTGCGTAAGGGCTTTTTTTCCCAAAGGGTCTACAAGATGTACGTGTGTTGAAGCTTTGTTTATCTACAAGGTTGAATCCATGAATCCACAAGGTGGCGTCCCCAAGGCCTCATCCACAGGACTTTATCCACAAGATAGTTTACAGGACGTATGGGTAAGGTGTATGTATGTTAAAGCTCATAAGATGTAGGTGCGTATGAGGGGGTGTGTGTGTGTGTGTGTGTGTTGAAGCTTTGCGTCATCCACAAGATGTGTGAATGTGTAATGAGTGTGTGGTTATGGGAAATGAAAAGGAAAAGGTTGTTAAAGCTTGCCTTCTCTCACCAGAGGTGTACGTATGTGCAATACATACATACATACACATGTGTAATAAGAACAATACAGTAGAGAATGGGTTTTAAATAAGAGATACAAATTGTATGAAGAGGAAAAAGCTTGAATTGTATTATGAGAGAAAGGAGAAGGGAAAAGTCTGACTAAAGGGAATAGTCTCATGCCATCTAGAAAAAGCCTATATAAAGAGAGCTGACATCTTCGTTCGAGGAAAGCCTGTGCATGAGTGATGTTTCACCGACTCCACACCCACCTCCTCAAAGCCCTGACCTGCTACTACCTGCTGGTCTACAGAGTGAGTTCTAGGCCAGCCAGAGTTACAACAGAGAAACCCTGTTTTGAAAAACAAAAACAAAAAACAAACAAACAAAAAGAGCAGGGACGGACAAGCTCGGACTTAATCCTGGAGGCCGATGGACCGGGGAGATATCTGGGGATCAAAGCGGACAGGTGGTGATCTGTTTGCTAGGGGACTGCAAACCCAGGACAGGTACCTCACCTTCAGGAAACTTCTGAATTTGATAGGCGTTGACTTCTCCTGACGAAGGTCCCGTCTTCAACATCAGGACCTGGCTAGGATAGTGTCCTATGACCAGGAAGCTCTGGAGAGGAGGGGTAAGGGCAAAGGTCAGCTCGATGCCAGGATGTACAGGTGTTTCTGTTTGTCTGGTTGGTGCCGCGTCCTGTTAGTGCGGTGGTTCTCAGCCCGTGGGTCGCAACCCCTTTGGGAGGGTTGGATGACCCTTTCACAGGGGCTGCTGAGGCCATCTGTATATCAGATATTTACAATTCGTAACTAGCAAAATTGCAGTTAAGAAACAGCAACAAAGATAATTTTATGGTTGGAGGGCTCACCACAACATGAGGAACTGTCTTAAAGGGTTGCAGCATTAGGAGGGTTGAGAACCACTGCTCTAGAGAAACCCTCTCTCTACTCTCAGTTTCTGTGGCTGCGATCCTAGAGAGCGGGGACAGGACTAGACCTAGCCAGTAGGTGGCTGCTGTCTGACCACTGCTTGGTTCAGGTATGGGCAACTATATGAGCCTAACAAATATCCGCCAGGGATTTCTGCTGAAGACCTTCATTGGGTTTTGGAGGTCTTTCCCCCAGCGTGTGTGTGTGTGTGTGTGTGTGTGTGTGTGTGTGTGTGTGTGTTCGTGTTTGCGTGCGCGCATGTTGCTGAGGACTGAACCCAGGGTCTTTGCATATGGTATTAAAATACTAGACCCCTGAGCTACATCCCCAGGACCATTTATTTATATTTTTAAATTTTCTTTCTTTTTTTCCCCCCAAACAGGGTCTCATCGTATAGCCCAGGTTAGCCTCAAATTCATAAACTTCCTCTTTCAGTCTCCCAAATACTGGCATTACAGGTATATCCCATACTCTTAGCTCGAGGGAATTCTTTGGAAAAGGTAGCCCCGTCTTGCAAGGGGGCTCAAACCCAGGGACTTTTGCTCACTATGATGAAAGGATGCTACCTGCCACTGAGCCACATCCCTGGTTCCAAACGCCTTTTACCTGGGGTTGCTAGGCTGGTGAGACACAGCACTGAGCCATCTCCACTATCACAAGGATAACACCCTCTCTGGCAGCGCTGTGACCTGCCAGACCCTGTTAACTGTCCTCTCCAAATTTATCCTATATTCCCTGAAAAAATCTATCTATCTATCTATCTATCTATCTATCTATCTATCTATCTAACTATCTATTTTGACAGGGTCTCAATGTAGCCCCAGGCTGGCTCTGAACTCACTAAGTAGCCAAAACTGACTTTGAACTCCTGATCTTTTTCAGTCTGATTCCATAATAGGAAGACGACAGGCATGTGACACAAGCCATATGCCAATGGAATGTCTTGTTCAAGGTATTAGTACGCTGACCTATAGGGGAAAGTAATGATTGACATCTGAGTTTGAGGCAGGAGGATGGTGGGTTCAAGAATAGCCTGGTTACATAGTGATGTTGGCTCAGGTAGAGGTACTTGGTGCTGGCTTGGCTGTACTGCATAAGGTGAGCTTTTAAAGCCTTCTCCCTGGCCCCTGACATGTATTCAGATCAGAGGCACAAAGACACCTGACACCTCTCTTCATCCTGCCTGGAATGCACAAACACCTGTTGGTGATGCCCCTACAGATCAGGCCTGGAGATTTAGCTCAGTTGGTAGAGTACCTGCCTTGAATGCATAAAGTACTGGGTTCAATCCCCAGCACTGCATATGTTGGGTGCGGTCACACACACACACACACACACACACACACACACACACACACACACACACACACCAGACATGTTATCTTAGTACTCAGGGGATAGAAAGGCAAGAGGATCAGAAATTCAAGGTCAGCTTCTCAGCCTGGACTATATAACACCCAAAACAAATCCCAAAGCTGTGCATTGTGGTGGTCACCTACCCGATCCAAGTTCACATAGGGAATGTCAGAAGTGACCCACAGCTGTGAGTACTTACCCCCAGTGGCCACATCTCCAGAAAGGCCTTGGCGTGCTGAGCGTCCAGCTCTGGGACCTGCCACACCCTCTGTGTCCTCTGCAGTCGAAAAAGTGGCTCTGGGCTGCTGAGGACCTCTAATAGGCTCTTGCCTGCTCCTTCTGCTAGTGGCCAAACCAGCCTGGAATGTACAGGTTCCAGGAGGTCAAGGGTCATAGTGAAGCTGGCCACTGAGGTGGAGTCCAGGGGGCAGGGATAGACCAGAGATAAAAGATCAAAGATGGAGTTGGGGGGGGCATTGAGTGGGGGGGGTGATTGGTCCAGAGCTAACTCTGCAGCCTCACCTGTCCTGCTCTGCAGGGTCTGCAGACACCATGTCTTCTGGCTGGGCCATCCTCACACTTCCAGGCACCAGTGAGCCATGCTCTGGCTTGTGGCATGGAGGAAGACAGGACTGAAGGCTGCTCCAGCTAAGGTAGGGGCTAATATGTTAATTTTATCACTCCTGGTTCAGAGATCTTGCCTGATCAGAATGGACCTCAGAGTTCCACAGCTCTATGCCAAAGGCCATTCTATTTTTTCTTTTTTTCGAGACAGCCCAGACTAGCTTGGACTTTGCTGTAGTCCAGGCTGGCCCCCAACTCATGGCAATCCTCCTACTTCAAGCTCCTAAGTACTGAGAGGTGTGAGCCACCATGCCTGGCCGGAGAGGCCACGTGATTCTTTAGTTGCTGAGTGGCAGCCAACTCTGGAGACCCCAGGAGAAAGGCCCATGTATCTTGGGGTGAGGGAAAGCATTCCCAGCAGGAACTTACAGAGCAGAAGGGGATATATTACAAGATCTTCACGAAGGTGTTTGCAACCATACACATGTGTGGCAGCTAGGTAACTGCCCTTGTTAAAACCCAGAGCCCTCTATCCATTGCCCAGATGCAACGTGGCACCCGCTTCCCCTTCCCAGGCTTCAGAGGAGCCCTAGACTTCATGCATCCTCTCCCGCATTTACTTTTTTTTAAATCTTTTTGGAGATAAGATCTATGTAGCCCTGGCTATCCTGGAACACTCTCTGTAGGCTGGCCTCAGATGCACAGAGATCTACCTGCCTCTGCCTCCCCAAGGATCAACAGCATGCTGGGATTAGAGACATGCACCACCATGCCCAGCCTTGATTTTTTTTTTTTTTAAATCTTTTTAATTCTAAATATATAAAAGGCTGAATTTTCCAGAGCCCATCATACGCTCAGTATCTGGATTCTCCCGTCTCACTCTTTCTCGTCTCACATCTGAGCTATCCACTTGTCTGTCAAACCTTTTCTTTTTTTTTCTTTTCCTTGGGGTCTCATGTAGCCCAGGCTTGCCTAATACTTGCTATGTATTTTAGCAGAGGCTGCCTCCTCACTCTTGGTCTTCTTGCCTCTACTTGCCATGTTCCGGGATCACAGGCGTGTGCCATGCCCACACTGTACCCCGAGTCTTTAATAAGAATGGGACCCTATGAGGGATTATCAACTCGGGGTGAGCCCCTTGGGATGTTTTTCCCACAGCAGTCTCAGGAGTAGGGAACGTGGGTGTGGGGGGAACTTCCATCCATCTTTTCCCATATCCAGCACCCCCCACCCCTTCTCTCTACAAGCATTTGGTGACTGGCCTGGGGGGAGGGCTGCAAAGGGGCTAGCCCTATTCTGAAGGTTCCATGTCCATGAGGGTGTTGTGTGCAGCCACATAATTAACAGTTATATAAGTCAATTAGCTGCTGGATGGCGGCTCAAGTATCAGGGGGGCAGCGCACAAGGCACACCTCAGGGAGAAGCAGGGAAGAGAGTGGAGAGGGCAAGGCAGCGGCTCCTCCCCTCCAGGACCCTTGGGAGGAGATCCAGCCATGGGTGGTTCTGGGCAGCGGTGGTGGATGGAGGCAGCTGTGGGTGCAGAAGCCAGATGCTGGGTCCCTGGGGGGCCTACCTGTTCCGAGGGGAGCCTGAGCAGCAGGAAGCGAAAGTGTTCTCTAGAGAGGAAGCCGGCCAGGCAGGGGAAGAGGCGGGGCTGGGGGCATCTGAAATCAACCTTCCTCTCCCTTTCCAGGGGTGGGGGGGGGTGAGCCTCAAGAGCTCCAGTTTGGGAGTGGACCCCCCCAGCAGCCCAGGAGCCAGGGTGAAAGTCACCAGGCCCCTCCCCTCCGGGGGGAATCCTCCTGGCCCCACTCACCATCACTCCTGAGACAGGGAACCACAGATGGTCCGGTGGCCTGCCCCTCCCCCTCCCCCAGCTGCTTCGGGCACCCACTAAAAGAAACAGAGGCCACGCGACTCATAGTTAGTTGCTTTGTTCTGGTTTTTAATTTGTTTTCAATAAGCAAGGTCTCCTGTTCATCCCCTGCTGGCTGGCAAGTGGGTCCCTAGGAGAGGGAGCCCAGCACCCACTTAGTGTTGAAGGCAGAGAGTTGGAAGTCTTTCAGGTTCAGAGATCCCACAGGCCCCACCCACCGGGTGAAGTTCTATTCGGAGGGTCCAGCCCCTGTGCGGGGTAGGTTAATCTGATTTAGCCACGGGCCCCCTGAGAACAACAGAGAAATGCCTTGTTCTGGCACAGTTAGGAGTTTTGGGGTTACCTGATCTCTGGCAGTAGTTAGAAATGAGGGAGGTTGTTTCTTGCCCTGGGCGGTTAGAGGCTGTGGGCTGTTAGGGATGGCTGCACAGGCCTCAGTCCTTAGCTACGTTAGTTTTCTGGGATTGAGTTGGGGCCTCTGGTTTCATGAAAGTGGTTAAGAGAATGAAGGCCACCCTGAGCCCCCCCACAAGCTGCATGTTAGAGGGGCCAGTGCTGGCTGGGGCTCTGCTGCCCTGCTTGGGAGACAGTGGTCACTGGTGCTCCTCTCTCTCTCTGGTCCTGGCCGCCTCCTTGGCAGGAGGGGGGGACTTTCTAGGGGAGGTGGTCGCATTGGGGTTGGGGGCCTGTGACTCCGACTGGGCATCTATGCTGGCATGCTCCCTCTGGACAAGGTCTTCCAACTCCTTCTGCAGGGGGCAAAGGTCAGAGAAGTCAGAGGTTAACATACACCCCATGGGGCTGGGCTCACAGTGGGCTGGGGTGACTCAGCTCCTCACCTTCCATCCAAGGAGGTCAGCGAGGGCCAGGCAGCCTTGGTCACAGTCACCTAGCCAGGCCACATCCCTGCAGTGTGAGCCGGAGTCAGAGAACTGGTTGAGGCCTCCTCTTCTACCTCAGCCTGCCTTCCCAAGCTCTCCCCCCACCAGTCCAGGCCTCACCTGTAAGCCTTCTTCGAGTCAAAATCCATGCCGCCTCCCAAGCCCATCATCATGCCCAGGAAGGGGTCCGTCTGTGGGGAGAGGGCAGTGACAGCACAGCCGTGGAGCTACCAGAGCTGGCTCAGGCTCATCTTTGAGGCAGGGTCTCTCTGTAGTCCTGGCTGGCCTGGACTCTCTATGTAGACCAGGCTGGCCTCGAACTCACAGAGATCCGCCTGCCTCTGCCTCCCGAGGGCTGGGATTAAAGTGTGTGCCACCACTGCCCAGCTTGAAGATTTATTTTCACTTTTTTTTTTTTTAAAGATTCTTTTCCAATATATTCTTTTTAAAGTTTAATTTAATTTTATTCTATGTGCATTGGTGTGAGTAATATCAGATCCCCTGGAACTGGAGTTACAGACAGTTGTGAGTCACCATGTGGGTGCTGGGAATTGAACCCTGGTCCTCTGGAAAAGCAGCCAGTGCTTTTAACCATTGAGCCATCTCTCCAGCCCCCTTATTTTTGCTTCTTAGGTGTATGTATGTCTCTCTCTCTCTGTCCTTTGTGTGTGGCTGCTCACAGAGGACAGAGAGAGCGTCAGATCCCCGGGGGCTGGGGTTAAAGGCAGTAAGCCACCTGATGTAGGTGCTGGGAACTGACCTCGGGTCTTCTGGAAGAACAGAACGTGCTCTTAACCTCTGAGCCATCTCTCCAGTCCATAAAGAATCTTTTCTGGTAGTGCTGAGGATTGAACCCAGGGCCCTGTACATGGCAGGCCAGTGCTATGCCACTGAGCTACATCCTCAGCCTAAACATTCTTTCTGAGACAAGGCTTTTCAAGTGGCTTGGACCTCACACTTAGGTGAGACGAGCTGTCCAGTGAGCCCCAGGGGTCACCCGTCTTTGCCTGACTGGTCTGGGATTGCAAGCACAAGCCACCAGACCTGCATTTTTTTGGTGGAGGTGCTGGGGATTGAACTCAGGTCTTCATGTTTGCAAGGCAAGCACTTTATCCTATTGCAAAAAAGTTTCCCGACCTGCAGGCCCAGAGCTTGGAAAGGCAGAGGCAGGAAGGTGAGGAGTTCAAGGTCATCTTCAGTTACACAGCAAGTTTGAGGGCAGGGCTACCTGAGAGCCTGTCACCCTGTACCACGGAGCACGTCACAGAGACACAGCTTGGCACCTCCAGGAGGATGCGGGTGCTCTACGCAAACACCCTGCCACTTTGTATGAGGGACCTGAGTGTTCCCATATTTCGTATGTGAGGGTCCTGGAACAGGGTGGGGCACATGCGGTGACTGCCTCTTGGAGTCTGTGTCACAGGGGCCACACCCCTCCCTGCTGTCCATTCTCTCTAGCGAGGACATTCCCCAGAAGTGAACACTTGCCCAGGGTTAGGGCAACCCCTGGAGACAGGCGAGAGAGGCCCGGACGGTCTAATGACTAGTCAGCTGTACACTGGCCTCCTGGGTCCCAGGGAGCACTGAGGCGTCAGCAGGTTTGAGGTCCAGTTCTGCCATCTGCTCCGAGGGAGGCCTGTGGTGTCGGGCTGGCCTGTTCTCCAGCCAGCACCGGCACGTCTAAGTTCAGCGTTCATGCTCTCTAGGCAGGACACACTGAGACCTGTCCCTCCTTCTACGAAAGTGGTGAAACGAGGAAGGGGGTGAAATACCCCTCAGTGAGCAGAGGGAGAGGGAGGGGGAAGTCGAGGCAGACTCACCTGGCCAGTCTTCTCCTTGTTGATGAGCAGGCGTGGGGTGGACAGCGGTGCCCTGGGAATGGGGAGCCGGGGTTCAGGATCCGCCCTGGTGCTCCTGTCCCCAGGCCCCCCCCAGTGCTGCCCCTCAACCTACTTGCTGATGAGGGAGGCGAAGGGCTGCACCTGCAGGGAGGTGCCCATGATGATGAGGAGGTCCACCTTTGAGAAGTCCTATGGGGAATGGCCAGTCAGGAGGAGCAGCCCAGCCACGGCTCTGGCTTTGTCCCCCATCTCCCCTCTGGCCTGGCAGCCTAAAGCGCGAAGCCCAGTGGACACTTACTGACTGCATGCAGGAGAAGAAGCGCGATGGAAGATTCTCCCCGAAAAACACGATGTCTGAGGTGGAGACAGACAGAGGGACACAGAGATGGGAGAGGTGGCGGAGGGGACAGAGCTAGAATGGGCAGGAGTCGGGGGCCTACCGAGGCCCGAGGGAGCAGGCAGATCCCCACCCTCTGGAGGACCGAAGGGGATTGGCCAGGCATCAGAAGCGGCCAGAGGTGGGGTGTAGGGTCAGTGTGGAAGGGTTCCCAGCTCCAACCGCACCCCGAGGCCTGGCCCTGGGGCTCACCAGGCTTCACCACACTCTGACATTTCTCGCACTTGGGCGTGACTTCTGAGAAGATCTTCTCTGGGTGGGAAAGAGGAAGGAGAGAGGTGTGAGGGCCCCTAAGGGTGGAGCAGCCCTCTTCCACCATTCCGTGCTGGCAATGCTAGTGTATCCTGGGCGGGTGGAGGTGGTACACGCCACCGAACCTGCCTGTGGGAGAATCTGCTGGTAAGATTGTGAGCTTGTGGCCCCCAGCCTTGGCTACACAACAAGACACCAAGCGCTGGGGCAGAGCCGTGGCTCAGTGTGTAAAGGCGTTTGCTGCCGAGCCTGCGGACCTGAGTTCCAGCCCCAGAGCCCACACAAGCTGTGGGCTGTACACACACACACACACACAGACACACGCACACACAAAGACACACGCAGATAAATGTGAAAAATACTCAAAGCAACAACAACAAGAGCTGAGGATGTCGCTCAACGGTGCAACATTTGCTTAGAAGCCACCACTGAGGGACCTGGGGCATGACTCAGCAGCAGAACCCTACCTAGAATTTCCTTATTCCCTCAGCGCAGCAAGGGCCCTGGGTAGCTCAGTGGTAGACACTTGACCTCACAGGCCCAAGTCTAATCCCCTGCACCACAAAGCAAACAGCACACCCCACCACTAGGGGATTTCCTGGGGTGTCCTTCCTGCTTATCAGAGAAGAGCGCCCTGCCCTGCCCTTGTTCGAGAGCTGGCCCTTCGCCTCCAGGCATCCCAGGGAGCCCCCAGCACTACTGCCTACAGCTAGTGAATGTAAACACAGGAACAAACCCACTTGCCCATGACAGGCCCCCCAGACTCCACCAGACCCCAGCAGAGATAATGGGTAGTGGGGACCATCCTATCTGCCCCTGGGTCAAAGGACATACAGAAAACCTTGGGATGGGAGCGACCGCCAAGCCCATCTGCTCCCACCCTTGGACTCCGACAGGCTCCTCCAACACCACCCTATGACAATCACAGCCCTTACTGCTCACGGATCAGGGAGCTTGAAAGCCCGTCTGTCACTTGCAGTCACAGGCCCTGAGCTCACGCGCTGAGCCACGCCTCCATCCATTCAGAGTGCGGCTCTAACGCCACGCCACTGAGGGCATTTCTGCACCGACAACGTGCTATTCTGCAGGAGGTGGATGCAATGCTATAGACATAAAGGGGGTGATGTCCATTGTCCGTACCCCCAGCTGTGCACACTGGGGCTGCTGACGAGCCCTCAGTCTGGGGGCAGTTGGATGCCATTCTGTCAGAAAGACCACAGCTGTCCTGATCGCAAGGGGACACCAGAGGCTTTGTGAAGTCAGCATAAAGAATACAGAAATGGCTTCCCAGAGTGACACAGTGGCTTCAGAAGCAGCACAATGGCCGCCAGAAACAGGCTGGTGCTGGCACTCGGGACGCAGGGACTGGCTGTTTCGCTTGGATGCTCTGTCCTTATGTGAACGGGGACAGGGACAGTAGCAAGCCCTGTCATGTGTGTTCTTAGCGCTATCTCCAACCAGTACTGCGTCCAGCTTTCCGTTCCACAGATTCCTCTTGCACTGTCCAGTAAGGAGGCCTGAGCCACATGGAACTTAAGATTTATAGCCCAGCCTGGCCTGAAGCTTGCTATATAGCCAAAGCTAGCCCTGAACTCCTGATCTGACTGCCTCTATCTCCCGAGCAATAGGACAATAGGCATATGCCATGGCTCTTGATATAACTTATTATACAATTTAACTTTTATTTGTTATTATTATTGTTGTTATTATTATTATCATCTTGGTTTTCTGTTTTTGTTTTGTTTGTTTGTTTGGAGACAGGGTTTCTCTGTTGTAACTCTGGCTGTCCTGGAACTCACTCTGTAGACCAGGCTGGCCTCGAACTCATAGAGATCCACCTGCCTCTGCCTCCCGGGTGCTGGGATTAGAGGCGTGTACCACCACTGCCCAGCTAACTTCTACAAGTTACACATTTGCCATTCTCTGGTCACTGGGCCCATTTCTAGCGCTCAGTAATCACACAGAGCGAGTGGCCGCCACATTGGACACAGACATGGTTTCCCTCATCTCAGAAGGTTCTACTGTGCAATGCTGTCCTCAGAGTCCAGCTGTGTTTGCCTCGAGGTTCGCCTGTAAGTAGCATGGAGGGACACCTCGAAGGACACAGAGCTAGGCTCATGACTTCGCAGTGGCTGTGTGGTCACTCAGGATGCGAGTCCACACGAGTGGCTGGCCTTGCTCTGTGTTTCATATTCTAACAGCCTGGCAGAGAGGTGCCAGGGGAGCCAGGACTTGCCTTGAATCCTTGGGCTAAAGCTACTATAAAGGACAAGAGAGCTCGCCGGGTGGCGGTGGCATGGCGGCAGCATGCACCTTTAATCCCAGCACTCGGAAGGCATATGCCATGACCTCAGCACTAGGGAGACTGAGGCAGAAGTGCAAACTCAAGGTCAGCCTGGTCTCTAAAGAAATGAATTCATAAACAGGCTAACAAGAACCAAGGAATTGGACAGGATCACACTGGTGCCCAGCCATGGAAGGATTCGGGGTGTGACCCCATCCTTGACACCAGCCCCCACCTTTCATCCAGCTCAGCGGGTACTCTTTCCGGCAGGCAGAGCTGACACAGTGAGATGTGTAGAAGGTGCCGTGGGCCTCCACCAGGTCCTGGGGCTCCAGCCCCGCCACGCGCTCCAGCGTGTCTATGTTCTGGAGGGGGAGACGGAGGGAAGGTCAGGACAGAGGAGGGAGGATGTGGATCCCTGGAAACCGCCCACTCCTCCAGTGGGGCCACTGGAGGGTTAGCAGTCAGGGCTGCTTACGGGGTGCCCAGGCTCAGAAGTCTAAAGGGCCAGGCCCAGTGCCACCGCCAGCCCCATGAGACATTCTTCTGTAAACCTGTGTCATTCTATTTTTCAGAAAAAGTTCCTTTTTTAGCGAGCCACACGCTTTCCTGCCATTTGCCACACATTTCTTGAAATAAATGTGCCAATCTTCAGCGTCCCCTCGAATGTGGCGTCCCCTGGGGACCCCGCCTGTGCAGCTTGTGTGACAGCTCTGGCCAGGCATTGACATAAAGAAAATGAATCAAGCACAAGATGGCGCAGAAGTAATGACGCTTGCTACCAACCTACCAACCTGAACTGATCCCCGGAAACCACCTGGTACAAGCAAACATCTCCCCCAGGTTGTCCTCTGAACTCAACACACACACATTAAATAAATGTAACAAAAATAAAAACTAAATGAATAAATAAAAGAACAGCTTATTTGATTCTTTGGAGGGGTTCTGTTTTTTTTTGACACTGCCTCAAACTTGTGAAACCCCCTCTAGCGTGCTGGATTACCGGGGTGCACCGCCGCGCCCTGCAGGCACAGAGCATGCTGTGTAACTGACTGCTCTGCCAAGCCCTTCACTGAAGAGTAAGCACTGCACAGGCAAACGACTAAATGAGGGCTCCTAGAACTGCACAGGCCCGTGTCCATTGGAAACGCGGTTCGGGGCCAGTTGGGTCCTGTTGGATCCTACCCAACAGATGCTCCTTCCCTTAGGATGAGCCCGCTGTGAGCTGAATATACACTGAGTTGAAAACGCCTCTGCCCTATTGCGCATCAGTGATGGAACACTTCCCCAGCACGCAGGAAGCCCTGTGGCCAATCACAGCACGCCCCCTAAAAGATTTTTTTACAAAGGAAAAAAAGAAAAAAATGAACCTTCAGCTTGTGAAAAGCACGGTGCTGCTATGTGGTATAAGGGTCCCCAGTAGGAGGGAGAGTGGAAAAAACACGTAGAGAGCCTTCCGTGAAGTGTGATAAGTGCGATTTTGTACACAAAATGAAAGATCTGGAGCCATTCTTCTGTGGGGGCCACGGTGGCTTGAGTGACCACGACATGTCTGCCTGTGTTCCCGTGTCCTGAGCACACCACACAGCTTCAAGACACTGTGTCGGCACAGTTCAGAAACTCGGTCAGTGACTCAAACCCTCCCTGAGGAGAAGAGGGCAAAGTGCCCGAGAAAAAATCAGTCACAGAGCGGCGAGGGGTACACTTTTTCCCCTTTAGGTATTTTACATAGCAAGTCACTCAAAAATGTATGTGTGGGAGCTGGGGATGGCCCAGCAGTTAAGAGGGCTGGCTGCTCTCCCAGAAGACCCAGGTTTGACTCCCAGCACCCACATGGCAGCTCACAAGCGTCTGTTAGCGCCCTCCCTGGCCACTGTGGGCACTGCAGGCACATGGTACATAGGCATACATGCAGGCAAAGCACCCGTTCACATAAAATAAAAATGAATCCCTTTAAAAGGACACGTGTGGGGCCAGGGAGATGGGTCAGCAGAAGGGTGCTGCCACCGAGCCTGATGACCTGAGTCCCACCCTTGGAAGCCACACGGTGGAAGGAGAGAACTGACCCCTTTGATGTGGCAAACCGTCGATGCGGCATGTCTGCACATGCGTGTGCAGACGTGCCGACACGCATCCACACAGACACACCCAAACTAACTTAATTAAATAACGTTCCAAGAGCTTTAAAGTGCAGACAGCTGGTAGGTACTGAGCGTGCTTGTGATGGCTTCCGATGGAATCTGAACATGGCGTCAGTCACGGCGCTTGGGAGCCCTCATTCACACACAGGTGGCCTTGAGGCCTCAGTTTCTCACCCCGCCTGCTGAGTAAACACCCACATGCTGCTTCTCCAGCCATTGCCTTCCCGCTCAGCACAGGCTCCTTGAGCAGCTGCCCCTCGCCCTCCGTGTAGCTATCTCCCAGGGTCTCAGGGTTGAATGCCACCTCCAGGACATTCCAGTCTCAGGAACGCACAGGAGCTACAGGTGAGAACCGTCCACCATCCAGGCTTGGTCTCCCAAGGGCATGCCTAGCCTTCATGCTTTCCTGCATCAGTAGCCCTCACCGAAGGCTGTCCATCTTCCATCCATCTGGCTGGACCATCATGGCAGCTTCCTGCCTGCTCTCTGTGGCTCCCTTCACCTGCCCTCACACCGCCATAGTGAGCCTCTGCCCGAAGGCTCCTGCCCTCTCAGCTCTCAGATTAAATGCTGCCATCTCGGCAAGGCTTTCAAGGATCCCATGCACACCGGCGTCCCAGTCATATAGCCCCCGACTCGCCTCCTGGCGCCATCTCACTATGTGTGTGACCCATCCCTCCTGTCCTTGTCACACACATGAGGACATTAGCACCAGGAAGGGGGGTCTCCTCTCACCTCAGCAGGACCTGGTATTGGGTGGACAGCTGTCGTTACAGAAGCTAGGAAACAATGGTGTCAGAGGGACATACAACCACACGCAGGAAGTACTGCTTGGGGCTTCAAGGGAGCTGTTAGCATCAGGCCTGAGCCTTGTTCTGTTCATGAGACTGAGCTTGGGCAGCACCGGAATGACTAAGCTGTCCCTTCCCCAACTAGGGCCTCCATCTGGCCCCCAAAGAATCCACTGTCCCCCTGGTGGCCACTTCTGGCATTGCAGGTGCCTCATTGGGTGGCCTGAAGAAAACAGTACCTTTTTGTATCCAAGTATTAACTCTACTGTACAATTTGGGTTTCTGTTTTTCCTTTATCATTTTTTGAGGGGGCAGGATTTGGCTGGTCTTGAATTCATTACGCAGCCCAGGTTGGCCCTGAACTCATAACTCTGCGTCCTTGGCCTCCCAAGTGCTGGGATCACAGGCGCGCTACCATGCTTGGCCAGTTTGTGTTCTGAGCTGCAATTTACAGCACACGTGCACACTGTTGCAGAGCAGTCTGAGCTTCAGCACGTCGATGGAAAAGAGGCAGAGGCACGAACGCCTCCAGCGTGGCCACAGTGTTCTGGCAGCCACTGTACACGGCCAGGCTCAGGGCGGTCGGCCGAGTTTCCTGGTATGGGATGGCAGAGGTGTGGATGTGTCCCCTCACAGACAGTCCTTTTGCAATATGTGCGGGACAACCTGACAGGAATACACGATCACCTCACAGCACACTTGAGAGAGCCTGAGTTGTTCTGGGTCCTCTTGTTATTAAAAAATTCTTACACTTATTCGTTTATATCTTAATTAATGAATTGACTTATCAATTTAGAGACAAGGTCTCACATCCCAAAGGTTGGCTTCAAACTCACTTTGTAGCCAAGGATGACCTTGAATTTCTGATCCTTCTCATGTGTACCAACTTACCCAGTTTCTGGCCCCTGTTTTGTAAAAGGGAAACTGAGGCTAAGAGGAAGTGACTCACTGCACGTCACTTACTACAGTGAGCTGAGCCCTGATCCGTGGCTCTGTGCCTGTCCGTGTCGCCCCAGCTCTGACTGAGGGTTCCAAGACCCGTCCAGCCCGCTGTCGCTAGCCACAGCCGCCCATGCCCCACCTACCTGTGTGTAGCAGCGCAGCAGCAGCCCCTTCTCCTTCAGCAGGCGGATGAAGTAGTGGCAGATGGTGGGCTGAGAGGAGAATAGCACGGCTGACGGAAATGTCCACAGGCTACCCAACCCCCAGGCCAGAGACCAGGCTAGCTCATCCTGCCCCACGGCCCCACCGCAGCTGCCCGGTGCCAGGAGGCCGAGCACGGCATTCTCCCAGCCCACCGAGGAGGAGACCCAGGCAAGGGTGCACGGGTGGCTTGTTGGTATCACAAATTGGTCAACTGCACAGACTGGCTCACAGCGAGGCTTCGGCCTCAACCCTCTCCGATTCTCTCAGTAACCTTGTTTCCTGGTTGGGGAAACTGACGCTCACAGCCACAAGGTAAAGAAGCGAAGGACCAGGATGGGAGCTGGGCTGTCCAGGCCTACACCTCTCTTCTCCCTTTCTTTAATTTCCTAAAATTATTTATTTTATTATTTATGTATTTGGTTTTTGAGACGGGGTCTTTCCATGTAGTCCTGGCTGACCTGGAACTTGCTATGTAGACCGCAGTAGCCTCCAACTCATAGAAATCCTCCTGCCTCTGCCTCCCAAGGGCTGGGATTTTACTTTTTTAATTATTTATTTTATGTTCATTGATTGGTGTTTTGCCTGCATGTGTGTCTGTGTGAGGGCGTAGGATCTCCTGGAACTGGAGTTACAGACAGTTGTGAGCTGCCGTGTGGGTGCTGGGAACTGAACCCGGGTTCCCTGCAGGAGCAGCCGGTGCTTAACTGCTGAGCCACCGCTCTAGACCCCCAAGTGGTGGGACAGAGGTGTGCCCCACCACACCAGGCCTTCCTTCCTTTCACAGATATTTTATTATTATTATTTATTATTATTATTTATTAAGTGTATGGTGTGTGGGTCTGCGCGGGATTATGCATGTGAGTTCCGGCGCCCACTGGGGCCAGAGCTGTCAGATTCCCAAAGCTGGGGCTACAGGGGATTGGGAGCCTCCTGCTGTGGGTACTGGGAACTGAATTTGGTTCTGTGTAAGAGCACCGTGCTCTTGAACACGGAGCCATCTCACCACCTTTTAAATTTTTATTTTATTTTTTCTACTTTTGAGACAGGGTCTATCTGGTGCAGGCTGACCGTGCGGGTTAAAGTTTTCTGCCTCTGCCTCCCAATGCTACAATTACAGGCATGCGCTATCACATCCGGCCGGCGCTGATGTTCTTTTTCCCCTTTAAACAGTATCTATTTATTCCTATGAGGGGGTGTGCACTTGCCACAATGTATATTGAGGTCAGAGGATAACGCGTGGGAGTTTGCGTGGGAGTTGGTTCTTTTCTTCAGTCAGGTGGGTTCCAGGGACTGAACTCAGGTCATCAGGCTTGGTGGCAAGCGCCTTTACCCACCGAGTCGCCTTGCTGGTCCCAGGCTTGGACTCTTTTTTTTGTTTTGTTTTGTTTTTGTTTCTGAGACAGGGTTTCTCTGTTGTAACTCTGGCTGTCCTGGAACTCACTCTGCAGACCAGGCTGGCCTTGAACCCACAGAGATCCGCCTACCTCCGCCTCTTGAGCGCTGGGATTAAAGGCGTGCGCCACCACCGACTGCCTGGGTTCTTAATCATAGAACACTTGTCTGAAGGGTCTATAAGGAGCCGCCTTCCCTTGTCTGCTCTTCCCACCCAGCCCTGAAGAAAAAGATCTCACCTTGAACTGCCCAGGATAGAGCTCCTTGGCAAGGGCAAAGAAGGGCTCTGGGTGTTTCTGTAGGAGGGAGAACCAGAGGGCCACACTGAGATAAGGACTGGAGTTGGGACACACACACACACCCCCATCTCAGCAGCGTACCTTGAAGTAGCTGATCTCAAAGATGGCCTCCGGGTAAGGAAGGTTGTACTTCTCCAGGTTCGCGTACAGGCCAGTGGTCGGGGAGCGGAAGTCAGGGATACCCGCAGCTAGGAAGGGGTGCTCCGTCAGAGGGCCCCGTCTCACGCATGTGTGAACCCTTCCAGGTCCCCTAACCCGGGAGTGGAGTGAAGTGGGGGACGCTTACACGTGGAGATTCCAGCTCCCACCAGACAGATGACTCTGCGACCTGGAGGAGAGAGTGCGTGTCATATGACAAGGCCTCTCCTCCCACCACATCTGGACAGGGAGGATGGTGTTGGCGAGCCCACATTACAGGCAGCAAACAGCCAACCAGAAGGGACAGCGAGGTGTGGACACCAATTTTCAAGGTTCTAGGGATGGAACTCCAGGCTTAGAACCTTGAAAATCAACCCAAACCAAATTCTGGTGACGATTTACCTTCTGGATGCAATATTGTATGACTTAAAAATGTATGGATTTTTTATTAATTTTCCTTTTTTGAGGCAAAGTTCATTATGTATCCCTGACTGGCCTAGCACTGGCTACGTAGACCAGGATAGTCTTGAATTTACAGAGATCTGCCCGTCTCTGCCTTCCAAGTGCTGAGATTAAAACTATGTGCCATCACAGTTAGCCTTCATTTTCTTTTTTGAAAACCTGAGAGGAGGAGCCAGCATGTCGGTGCACACCTTTAATCTCAGCACGCAAGAGGCAGGGGCAGCCAGACCTCTGTGAGAGATGCTGATTTACAGAGTGAGCTCCAAACAGCCAGTGCAAGGAAGTGAGACCCCGTCTCAAAAAACAACAGAAGGGCTGGAAGGTGGCTCAGCGGTTACTGCTTTTCCAGAGGACCCGAGTTCGGTTCCTGGCACCCATGTCTGGCAGCTCACAGCCCCTTGTTAACTTCGGCTCTATGGGATCCAATGTCTCTGGCCTTTGAGGGCACCTGTATACACATACACACACACACACACACACACACACACACACATTTAAAAATAATAACTTTTTTAAAAGAAAATTTAGACAGGATCTCATATAGCCTAGGCTGACTGTAAACCTACTATATAGTTAAAGATGACCTTGAATGTCTGACCCCCACCCCGAGTCTACCTCTTGGGTGCTCTGGCATACCCGAAGCTGTTTTCTTTGGTTTTGAGACAGTGTCTCCCTGTGTGGCCTAGGGCGGCCTGGAAGCCTGAGCTGGGATGGTGGGCTCTAGTCTCAGATGGCCCATGTCCAGCGCTGCTGCACACGTCCCTTCATATACTGCCCTGTTCACACGGACACACAAGAGCCGGCTGCACTAAACAACAGCATCTCCTGTATCTCAGACAAGCTTTAAACTCACTGTGCAGCCAAGGATGACCAGCTTCTGAGCCCCCGTTCTACCTCCCAGTGCTGGGACTACAGGACCTCGCCAGCCTAATGTTTCTTTTCTGTCTTTGAGACAGGGTCTCCCTCTAAGCCTGAGTGCCCTTGAACTTACAGTGACCTGCCTGCCTGGCCACGCCCAGTATATGTGCAGGGTGCAGGGGACTGAACCCAGGATCTGTGCACGCTGAGCAAGCACTTAGCAACTCTACCAAGCTCTGGACATCTCCAGCCCCTCATTTGTATTAAACCTCTTCAGACCCTCGGTTGGAATTCTCATGAGAGCTCTGCTCCCAGTTTTTAATTGTTCTCAGAACGGAAGATGGGGAGGAGCTGGTTGGATCCACCCACGAGCGCACAGCCGGGCAGAAGGAGCCCTGCTGCTGCCTCAGCTGCTGGCTGGCAGGCAGCCCGGCCACGCAGAGCCCTGGCATCTGTCTGTCAGCTGATGGACAGACACAAGTGTGCTGCCCCATGACCTGGGTACCCCTGGGGTGTTCTGTTTAGGGGAAAACAAGTGTCGACAAAGGTCAAAGCCTGTCACGTGGGCTGGTGAAAGGGCCCAGTAGGTAGAGGGGCTTGCTGCCAAGCCTGAGGACCTGAGTTTGATTCCTAGGAACTACATGGTGGAAGGACAGGAATGACTCCTGAAAGTTGTCCTCTGGCAAGCACACAGTAGTACACACGCACCTACACTAATACACCACACACACACACACACACACACACCAACACTAATACGCCATGCGCGCACACACACACACACGCACCTACACTAACACACACACACACACACACACCTACACTAATACACTGCATGCGCACACACACACACGTACACACACACACACACACACACACACGCACCTACACTAATACGCCGTGAACGTGCGCGTACACACGCGCACACACACACACACACGCACCTACACTAATACACTGCATGCGCACACACACGCGCACACACACACACACACATTTTTAAAAATATTATGTATTTTTATTTCATGTGCATTGGTGTTTTCTCTGCATGTGTCTGTGTGAGGGTGTCGGATCCCCTGGAACTGGAGTTATAAACAGTTGTGAGCTGCCGTGTGGGTGCTGGGAATTGAACCTGGTTCCTTGGAAGATCAGTCAGTGTTCTTAACTGCTAAGCCATCTCTCCAGCCCCCACAAATGTTTAAAAAAAAAAAAACCTGCTGTGGCTAAGGCACTTAGGTTCCTTAGCATGTTACTGGCCCAAGTCAGGCTGGAGACAGTGGGCACTGAGACTGGGGGAATACACGCTCTAGATTCAAGGGGCCTGACACCCCTGGGTGTGGTAGGACATGTCTGTAATACTCAAACTTGGAAGACCGAGGCAAGATAACCCTAAAATCAAAGCCAGCCACAGCTACAGAGCAAGATCTTGCTCCAAAGGCCCTGGTATCAAATTCTTTCTGTGCCATCTGCCATGTTCAACACCAAGTCACAACCTCTCTGTGCCTCAGTGTCCTCTTCTGCTCGGCTCACTTCTAGAAAGAGCTCACAGCTATTCCGTGAGGATTAGGTGCAAGGATCCTCGTGAGGTACTGAGCACAGAGCCTGGCAAACGCCAGGGTCTGATCAATCACTATGTATCCTAAGTTCCTCTCCGGCACCCAGGGGCCAGCGAGTGAGAAGACGAAAGGACAAATGCCTCTTGGCCACTGCCCGGTTCTCTCTGCAGGCAGCTGTCCAGCCTGTGGCAGGAGAGGGAGGCTCAGCCGCCTAGCCTGGCTGCCAAGGAGGGAGAGGAGCAGCTGGGCGAAGGGGAAATTGGAGAAGATAGCATCAACAGAAGACTGTTCAGAGCCCTCAAAAGCTCCATTGTTCCCACTGAGGGCCGTAAGGGCCTGGTTTCTCAGACTCTGGCGACTCAACCTCAGAAAGAAATATAAATTTCATGGTGGCCCAGCTAGTTGGCTTCTAAACGGCACTGCTGAGACAAGCTTCCTGTAACAATACCGTAGCAAGCACTTCCGCAGCTTTCAAGAGACCTTGTCCAGCTCTAATCATTTCTCTCCTTTGAGTGTGTGTGTGTGTGTGTGTGTGTGTGTGTGTGTGTTTCAGGAGCCACCCGCCTGTCTGTCTGCAGCACAGTAAGTGTGTGTACACGCCACAGCAAACTCGTGGAGGTCAGGGGACCACCTGCGAGAGCCACTTCTCCCCTGCTGTGCGGGTCCCAGGGATGCAGCTGAGGTTGTCTGTGAGTGCTCAGCCATCCTGCAGATCCCCGTCACGTTTTTTGAGGCAGGATCTCCCTGGGACCCAGGGCTAGCCTCGGACCCTCCTGCTTCTGCCTCCCCAGCCTGGGACCCAGGGCTAGCCTCGGACCCTCCTGCTTCTGCCTCCCCAGCCTGGGACCCAGGGCTAGCCTCGGACCCTCCTGCTTCTGCCTCCCCAGCCTGGGACCCAGGGCTAGCCTCGGACCCTCCTGCTTCTGCCTCCCCAGCCTGGGACCCAGGGCTAGCCTTGGACCCTCCTGCCTCCACCTCCCCAGCCTGGGATGACAAGCGCTGAGCTTCTTGCGAGGTGCTGCGGACTAAGCTCGGGTCTTCACGCTAGTGTGGTTGCACCTTATGGACCGGGACAGCTTCTCAGTCTCTAGTTCCTTCTTTTTTATGTAACCCAGGCTGCCCAGCCCGGGGTTGCGGGTGGGCCCAGCATTTGGGGACATTTACACCCCTGCTATTTCTTGGCCCGTGCTGAGTCAACCCAAAGGTATTATCGCCTCCAGTCTAGGGCACAGGCCTGGCCCGCTAGAGGACAGTAACTCACTCATTAGGGATGTGACCCACAGTCAGACCCGGTGGTGCTGGTCTATAATCCCAGCTACTTGGGAGACGGAGGTAGGAGGTTGGACCTTCCGGGACTACAGAGTAAATTCACAGCCATTCAGAACAGAAGAGTAAAAGTGCTTGACTAGGGAGTTGGGGCCCTGGGCTCCACCCTCAGCACCAGTAACTCGGGTCTGGCCAATCAGAGACTGAGGAGAAAGAGTGGGGGGGGCCGTCATGTGACTCAGCCTGGGCCAGTGTGGCCTGGTTCTTAGTGCACAGCCCTTGTGAGTAGCAGACTTGAGAATCTGACCAAGCTCCTGAACCCATCATGCTTAATACTTCGTGTGGGCGCTCCTTTCCTAGCTAGAGCTCCATTTTTCTGTCTTTCTTTTCTTCTTTTTTTTGAGTCAACAATCTTATTGTGTAGCAAACTAGCTTCAAACTCATGATCCCCTCTTCAATTTCCTGAAGAGCAGAGTTTCTTTTTAATTAAGTGTATGGGTGTTTTGCCTGTACGACTGTTTGCGTACCACGCGCATGCCTGATGCCCACAGTGGCCGTTAAGTAGGATTTCGTGGAACTGGAGTTACAGACGGTGGTGACCGTGTGGGTCCTGGGAATCCAACCCAGGTCCTTTGGAACAGCAGCCAGTGCTCTCAATTACTAAGCCGTCTCTCCATTCCAAGAGTTGGGTTTCCGACAATTTTTTGTCTTACAAAAGCTCCCATGTAGCTCAGGATAGCCTCAAACACGCAATACGGTTGAAGCTAACCCTGAAATGCTGAGCCTTTTACATCTCTCTTCCCAGAGCTGGGATCACAGGTGTGCCACCACACCCAGGGAAGGTTTTTTTTTTGCTACCGAAACACAAAAAAACACAAAGTCACTTGCGGCCTGGAGAAGTGGCTCAACGGTGGGAGACTCACATTGTCCGCTCTGCATGTAGCGGGTCACGCCTTCGAGGGTCAGCTCATCCAGCAGACGCTCCTTCTGGGAGCCCAGGCCCAGGGTCTGGGAGAATAAATTCCGCAGGAAGTCCACTGACCGACACAACAGCAAGAGAGGCAGTTCCAGGTGAGCATTGAGCCAGGGCTCGAGGGCCTTGCCTCAGCTGTGGGGTCTACAACCCGCCCACCACGGTCGCCCCAATGTCTTCCCCGGCCAGCAGCCCCCAGTGCCAAGCCCATTGCTATCCGCTTTGGGTATCGCTCCTGGTAGCTTTGAGGGGGTACCCCAGAGCCCTACCCTATAATCCCAGACCCCCAATCCCCACCCTCCAGGAAGACACTTACTGTCCGCCTCTCCGCCAGTGGCTCCTCCCTCAGTGTCCGAGTCTGAATCCTGGAAGGAGCAGGTGGGATGGCCAAGCCCAAGAAGTGGGGTTAGGGAGGAAGGGAGGGGAAGGGATGGGGGTGACACCTGGTTCAGAAAGAGTGGGGCTCCGCCCGACTGGGGGTGGCCTGAAGGGCCATAGAGGGCTGGTATGAGGGCTCTGGGACAAGGTGCTTGTGGGGAGGGACCTGTGTAGCTCCTGCTTGTGGAGAGACCTCATGTGACTGACTTTCTAGGCCTTGTCTTTATTTTTTTTTTTCTGAGATGGGGATCTTTCTATGTTGCCTAGAACAGTCTATATAGACGAGGCTGACCTGGATCTCCCAGAAATCCACCTGCTTTTGTCTCCTGGGATTAAAGGCATGCTCCCATCGTTTTTCTTTTGACAGGGTCTCACTATATATCCCTAGTTGGTCTAGAACTCACTATGTAGGCTAGGGTGCCCTTGAGCTCAGAGATCATTTGCCTCTGAGTGTGCACCAGGCCTCGCTTGCTTTTCCAGATAGAGTTTTATGTAGCCCAGGCTGGCCTCAAACCTGCTACGAGTCTACATGACCTTGAACTTTGGCTCCTCTTGTCTCCGACTCTCCAATGGGATTCTGGGTGTGATGCAGGGGGCCCTCTGGGGACATCTGACCAGCTGGTCATCACAGCCTGACAAGATGCTAGGATTGAAGCCGGGGCTTCATGCACACCAGGCAGCCACCACCACTGAGCTAGGCCTCCAGCCCAGGGGCCTCAACTGGTACATGCCGCTCAGAGGCTGCTGTAAGGCTGAGCAGAGAAACCCTGGGCCGCTTCGCTGGCCCTCTCTAGTTCCCTGGGCCACCTGCCACACCTGCCACAGCCTGCCACTGGATTCTCTGTCCCCAGACATGAGCCCACCTTGCTCCAACCATGTTCTGGAGTGAACTCGGCATCTCCCCGAGACCAGCTCCTGCTCCGTGTGCCCGTGCCAAGTGGCCAGAGTGTCCCTTAGTGGGCTTCCCTACCCCACCCTGCCCTCACGCCAGTGTATCCACTCAGCCTTCCGAGATCCCTTCCCTGACCACCTCCTCCCACCCCCCAGCTCCACCTGCTTCAGCCTGTTCTCTCTCCTGGGGTCCTACCCTGGCTTCCTTGACTCAGTTTCCATCTCTGATCCTCCTATTCCCCACCACATCATGGCCTGTTTAGGGCAGTCCACCACCCACCCTTTTAAAGATTTATTTATTTTGTTCAGATGAATGCTCTATCTCGATGCATACCTGCATACTAGAGGAGGCCATTTGACCCCATTATAGATGGTTGTGAGCCACCATACGGCTGCTGGGAGTTGACCTCTGGAAGAGCAGTCAGTGCTCTTAACCACTGAGGCATCTCTCCAGCCCCACCACCCCTTCTTACCCCTCCACCCAAGTCACAAACATCTCCTGAGTGCCGTAACATCAGCCACAAAACGGCAGGAACTTTATCTATGTTCACCGCTTAATGCCCAGCCTAGATAACGGCTTCCAGAACCTCTGCCCATGATGCATGCCAACTGGGTGCTGGACCATGGCTGCTCTCGCAGTAGGTGTCAGAAACAGTCTGACCAACTCAGTGAACTAACTGCTCAAAAGCCCTCAGACCATCCCTTCCCGACTCTGCTTCTAAACCCCCCTTCCAAATTATTCTTCAAAAAGATTCCTTTGCTGTTACTGTTGTTTTGGGACAGAGTCCTCGGTAGCCCAGCCTGGCTCCAGCCGGCCCACCCCTACTTTCATTTTGTAGGTGCTGGGATACAGGAGTGTGTCACCGCCGTGCCTAATTCTAAAATGATTCTTTACTGATGTTTTAAAAGCACACAAGCCGGCGAGACGGTTCACTGTGGAAAAGTGATTGCCGCTAAAGCCCAAAGACCTGAGTTCAAACCCCAGCTTCCACGCAGTGGAAGGAGAGAACAGCTGTCCTCAGATCACATGCCACAGTGCAAACGCAAAACAAACAAAGTTTAAAAATTAAAAAGGAGATGATGCAAGCTTCTTTTTTCTCTCTCTTTCTCTCTCTCTCTCTCTTTTTTCTTTTTTGAACCTTTGGATTATGAATGGGCCACCACCGTGACTGGCTAGGAGTACACAAGCTTTGCAAAAACTTTGGCCATTGGGAAACACTACTTTGGGCGTGTGATCTGTGATTTTCTCGTCCAGTTCATCGCACCATTACCAGTTCGATGCGCTGGCATGGTGGTACACACCTGCAACCCCAACACTCAAGAGAAGACAGAAGGGTCTCGAAAGATAGCTTGGGCTTCCGCTGGACCGCAGTCCAGGAAGGGAACCGTGTGAGGAGAATTCTGAGTTATGGTGGAAAACTGAAAAAAGAAAGCAAGACAAGAGTCTTGTGACCTCGGCTTCTTCAAAACACGGAATTATTCTTGGAATGTGTTTCTGTGGCCCTCCCAGGTGTAGTGGATAGGAGTGAGTTTACTTTGGATTATGCGTTAGGACTGCCTGTTGATATTTATTCATGTGCCTCTATAAAACATGTTTTGCCTTGTGCTGCCTCTCGCTGTGACTGAACACCTAGCTCAGATGGTAGTCCACCTCATTTATCAGCTCCAGTCTCCCAGGTCCCACCGCCTCGAGAACAGTAAAAGGCTACCCAGTGGGACTCTGTCTCAAAGTACGAAACACTGGAGACATACCCAAAGGTAAAGTGCTTTCCCAGCCTGCATAAGGTGCTGGGTTCAATCTCCAGCACCGACAAATGCCAACACACGCCAAGGCAGAATCAAGCAACAGTTAAACTGAATAATTCCAAGTGTCTTCTCTGCATGAGTTTTTAACTCATTAATGTTATAGAAATGGGTCTTGCTGGAGTATGATACTGCACAATATTTCACAGACCCATCTCATTCTTTTTAAGATTTATTTTAATTATGTGTATGTATTCGTGTTTGTGCATGTGCATGTGGTATCCATGGAGTTAGATCCCCTGGAACAGGAGTTATGGTCACGTGCGAGCTGCCTGATGTAAGGTCCTCTGTAATAACGGCACACATTCTTAACCACTGAGCTCCAGCCCCCCACCGCATTCTTTACTGTGGCTCCATAGTGACACATTGTATGATGAACCGTGGTTCATTGACTCCCTCTTCTGACAGCCACTGGGGCTATTTCTAGTGTTGCCCTGTCTGGATAAAGCTGCAATTGACACCCCCCCACCCCCACCCCCGCCACATCGTATCTGCTACTGAGAGCCCCTTCTGACTGAAACCTTCTGCTCTGGCGTTAAGTCTTACTGTGGGAGTTAGGCAAGTGAGATACTAGTGGCACACAGCAGACTGTCACAGATATGGGGGTACTTGTGGGGGTACTGATGACCCCAGCTTCTGAACCTGCCTCCCTTTGAAAAGTGATCTCATGGGGAAGGACATACTGACATTCAGTGGTTGTAGGCTCTGTCTAGTACAGGAGGGACAACCTGGCCTCTGGGGAGCTGGAGGCATTGGCAGGTACCTTCAAGCATCTCTGAGATGGTTCATCCACCTCTCTACTGAACCCACAGCATCTTTGGGACCCATGTCCACATAGGTTTCAAGCCCTTCCCTTTCCCTCTAACCACGGGACACAGGAGTTAACAGTCTGTGTCAAGTTCCTCATCTATAAAGTGACCCCTCACTGGGGTGCTGGAGAGATTAAATGAGATCATGTATATTAAAGCACAGGCAGAGCATCAGTGAATACTACTGTAACCGTACATCTCTGACCTCCCCACAGCCCAACTACTGAAAACTTACACTCCTCCTCCTTGCCCTCAGGTCTTCACACACTGCACGGAACATCATATCTGATCTTAAGAAAATTCTAAACCACTTCACTTATGACACTGTGGCTATAGCTTGGTCCTGTTCCTAGACCAGCTTGTGGGTTCCTCCAAAGAAGAGTTTGGCTAGACCTACAGAGTTTGTGTGCATTCCTGGAATGCCTTATTCTCTCTCTCTGTCTCTCTCTGTCTCTCTCTGTCTCTCTCTCTCTTTCTCTCTCCCTCAGACATGGTCTCACTATAGAGCCCAAGTCCTACCTCAGCCTTGCAAGTGCTGGGATTACAGTAATCCACACCTAGCTTCTGTGCTACTTTAATAACCAACCCTGTAAGGTCATTTCCAGCACCCCAAGAGATCTGTGGGTTTCGGGATCAAACTGGAAAAGTCTCTTTCAGGCCCAGCACAAATGAGGTTCAGGAGGGATTGAGGGTGCGGTGGACAACATTAAGAAAACAGGACGACGTGGAGGGAAGGACAACCGGTGGTTGAAGCTGTGCATTTTCCATTGACAGTCCCCAAAAGCCACCAGTCCCCAGGAGGCTGTACTAATCCCCAGATGGGGTTAGGGATCAGGGCCCTGGGGTAAAAGCCTCCCCTTGCCACCTCCCCCCAGCGTGGAATGTGGAACCGAGTCCATCTCTCTCCTTCCCTCCACCCTTTTCCCCATCTCACCTGAGCCTCCTGCACCTTCCCTGCCTGGGTCTCCAGAGGGTCAGAGGCTGGGGAGGAGGGGGAGCAGACGTGGTTACAGTGCGGGGAATAGTTAAGGGGATGAAGGGCTCACAGTGGCGACAAGAGAACCCACCGACCTAATTATTCTGAAGTCAGGGATGGTAGTAAAACGGCCGCAGACGGGGAGAGGCATATTTTAGAGTGGAGGGCTGTGTGAGGTGGAAAAGCTGGAGCAGAAGGCTTAGGAGGAGAAAGTAGAAGAAGCGGGACTGAAGGAAGACTTCCGAGTTAGGCAGGACATGGTAGTGTGTGTTCCGGCCGGGAGAAGGAAGAAGGGCGAAGTTTTTTCAAAGAGTTACATAGGGATATCCATGGTGGGAGGTGAGCGTCGGGGAGGAGATGCGGTGGAGGTGGGAGGCTTAGGATAGCAAGGAGCAGCAGGGGTCCCGGGACATCCTACAGTTGCCCCTAACGCCAGACAACCTTAGCAACCGGGATCGTGGCAACTTGGTCCTTAGCAACGAGGGTTCTCAGCAACCAAAGTGCGAGAGATACGAACATTAAGAACTTGGCAAGCGGACTCTTAAAACCTCACAACCCAGAAACCCACCAACCTAGGCAATACCAACCATTTTGCAACGACCCTCCAAATCCCATTCCCTTCACGCAGCTCCCCCGCCCCCAGTCTCCCGCCCTACCAAGTCTGTCCTCCGGCCCCGGGGCCTGCAGCTCAAAGCGAGGCCCCGGTGCGACCCGACCCTCCTACCCGGGCCCCCAACTCACGGTCCGGCTCGGCCATGGGAGCGGGGTGGGGGCCCTCGGGGCTGTCACCGACTGCTCTGTCCCGTGACGGCACCGGAAACAAGAGGGGGGAGCCGAGATAGGCTAGAGAACTACAACTCCCGGCAGCCAACGCGGTCCCGCAACCGCTTTCGTACAATGCCCCTCTTACAGCACCGAACTACAAATCCCAAAAGGCCTGGCGCCGGAGGCCATATTAATAAAGGGCGTCTGGAAAATGTGGGGAAAATCAGCGAGCAAGTGTCCACCTCATTATTCTGATTGGTTCTGGTGCGGTACAAGGGCGGGGTGTAGCGATTTAACACATTTTGATTGGGTGGATGAGGGGGCGTGTTGGGGAATTCCCGGCAGGGCGGAAGCGCTGGAGCTCAAGGCAGAGCCCAGCGACAGGCGGGCGACACAGAGGGCCACCCGAGGTGGCAGGGGCCATGGCCGGGGTCGCGTGCTTGGGGAAAACTGTGGATACCGATGAATGGTGCGACAGCGGACTAGGCTCTCTAGGCCCCGACGCGGCGGCTCCCGGAGGACCAGGGCTGGGCGCGGAGCTGGGCCCGGAGCTGTCGTGGGCGCCTCTGGTTTTTGGCTACGTCACTGATGATGGGGACACGTGAGTAAATCTTAAATTACCAAACGGAGCCCTAGGATCCTACCTGAGTCCCCAGCACCCTATGATCCCAGTGGCTTCTTGTCTTCTCGTTCCTAACTCTGACTTCTGATGCTGGACTTCCTGACCTATCACCCCCAAATGCTAAATTGAGAGACTAGTCTACTCTAACCCAACTGTCAAGTGTCTCACCTTTCTCGAAGTCTAAATTTGAGCTCCTGGTATCCTACCTACTGATCCCCGAACTGGATTGGAACCTTTCCGACCGGGTGCCCAGACCTTCGTGAGCACTCTAGTTCCCACACCTAGGGACCTCTTGCTTCCAAAGGTGGTCTTCGATGTTTAGTTACTCCTGTCTAATTTTGATTTCCAAAATTAGCCCCAGGCCCTGAGTCTAGGACCCCTAACACCTTCAGCACTGATGTGCAATGGAGAAGTTGAGCTGCTGGGCGTGGTGGGGCTCACAGCTCTTGGGAGGCAGAGGCAGGTGTAGCCAGAGCTACATAAAATCCCCAATCTCCTTTCGATGAAGATAGACTCTGCTGTTAACCAAATGTTTCTCCCAAATGACCACCTTCCAATCCGTTTTTGGTTGGGTGTGTGATGGTACGCCCCTGGAATCCCAGCACTCCAGGAGCTGAGGCAGGAGAAGATCCCTAGTCTGAGGACAGCCTGGGAAGACCTGGTATTAAAGAGGAGGAAAAGGAGATTAAAAAGAAAAACTAAGAAAAAAAAACTAAAAGCAGGAGATTTTGGTTAGTGATAAGCTGTGGTGAAGGTCTACGCAAGGGGCTGCACCTGGGGTTTTTCTGTCCTTTGTGCTCATTGCGTGTCCGCCGTGACTCAGGCCTGGCCCATGAGGGGAACACAAGAGACGCTAATCTTAACCAGGTGTAGTTTCCTTAATTTCCTTTTTTCACTTTCTATTTTATTGGTCCCCGTATTTTCTTTTGATTACTTTGGATTTGATTTTTGTAATTTCTCTTCCTTCTTTTTTTTTTTTTTTTTTTGACAGAGTCTCATGAGACTGTAGCCCATACCGGCCTCAGCTTTTCATCCTCCTGCCTCCACTTCCCAATGGTGCAGCACTATGCCCAGCGGGGTGTGTGTGTGTGTGTGTGTATGTGTGTGTGTGTAATGTGTGTGTATGTGTGTGTGTGTGTGTGTGTGTGTGTATGTGTGTGTAATGTGTGTGTATGTGTGTGTGTGTGGTGTGTGTGTATGTGTGTGTGCATGTGTGTGTATGTGTGTGTGTGTGCATGTGTGTGTATGTGTGTGATGTGTATGTGTATGTATGTGTGTGTGTGGTGTGTGTGTATGTGTGTGTAATGTGTGTGTGTGTGGTGTGTATGTATGTGTGTGTAATGTGTGTGTGTGTGGTGTGTGTGTATGTGTGTGTAATGTCTGTGTGTGTGTGGTGTGTGTGTATGTGTGTGTGTATGTGTGTGTGTGTTTGGTGTGTGTGTATGTGTGTGTATGTGTGTGTGTGTGTGTGTGTGGTGTGTGTGTATGTGTGTGTGTGTGTGTGTGTGTGGTGTGTGTGTATGTGTGTGTATGTGTGTGTGTGTGTGGTGTGTGTGTATGTGTGTGTAATGTGTGTGTATGTGTGTGTGTGTTTGGTGTGTGTGTATGTGTGTGTGCATGTGTGCGTATGCATGTGTGTGTGTGTGTGTGTGTGTGTGTGTAGACTAGAGGACAGCCTTGGGCTACTGTTTTGTTCAGAGACAGGCTCTTTTCCTGGCCTGGCACTCACCACATAGTCTAGACTAGCTGACCTGAGAGCCCCAGGGGTCATCTCCTCTTCCTCTCCCTACACCTCCCTCTCTTTTTCTTTGAGACAGGGTCTCACTGTGTAGCCCTGGCTGTCCTGGAACTCACTCCATAGACCAGGCTGGCCTCGAACGCAAGAGATCCACCTGCCACTGCCCCCCGAATTCTTTAACACGTATGAATGTTTTACCTGCATATGTGTATGTGAGCTATGTATATGCTTGTTGGATCCCGTGGAACTGGAAGTTAGGGATGGTTGTGAGCCACCATGTAGGTGCTGGAAATCAAACCTGGGTCTTCTGCAAGAGCAACGAGTGTTCTTAACTGCTGAGCCGTTGCTGCAGCCCCTCGCCTTCGACTCCTGGTCGTCCTATCTGGAGTGGTGGTGCTCGGCTGGCTTATGCAGCGCTGGGGATCACCCAGGGCTTCTGCCAAGTGGGTCCTCCAGCCAGTCACCTTCCCCCTAGCGGGTGTCTAGCATTGCAAAGGTCTCCTCTGGAGAACCTCTGAGATGTTGTGTTTTGTTTTTGCTTAATTGAGTATATCTCCTAATTCCTCTTTTGATTTCTCCCTTGGCTAGTAGATTATGAAGAAGCACATTCCATTGATTTTTGTTTTTTGAGACAGGGTTTCTCTGTAGTAACTCTGGCTGTCCTGGAACTCACTCTGTAGACCAGGCTGGACTCAAACTCACAGAGATCCGCCTGCCTCTGCTTCCCAAATGCTGGGCTTAAAGGCGTGAGCCACTACCTCCCGGTTGTTACCAATTTTGAATTTCCATTCACTGTGGGCAGAAAATATGCTTTGTTTGACTCAGTCTTTATTTTTTCTCTTTCGGTGCTGAGTATCAAACCCAGGGTTTTCTGAACGCTATGCAAGTGCTCTGTCAGGAATTGTGTCCCCATGGGAATTCATTTTGACTTACTGAGGCCCATTTTTTGGCTCAGAATGTAACCCAGAGTGTTTTGTGTGCACTTCTCCAGAATATATAAAATGGGTTGGAGAGATGCTCAGTGTTCTAGAGCACTGGCTGCTCTTCTATAGGACCCACTCAGGTTCAGTTCCCAGCACCTGCATGGCGGCTCACAACTGTCTATAACTCCAGGTCCAGGGGATCTGATGCCCTCTTTTTACCTCTGGCGGGTCCTGCGTGCAGGCGGTGCACGTACATACATTCAGCACACACACATACACGTAAATAAATAATCTGTGACGTGCAGGTAATGTTGGCTAGCAGTGTTGCTCAAAGCTGGGTGTGTGATTCCAGCTACAAAGAGTGGATTCAAGTCTAGCCTGGGGAACATTAATAGCAAGGCCCTGTCAAAATAAAGGGAGCAAATAGGCTGAGGTTGAGGCTCAGTGGTAGAGGGCCTCCCTGCGTGCACAGAAGCTGAGGTTCAGCCCCCACTACTACAAAAACAAGGCAACAACCCAAAACCCCACTATTCAAGTCTACGGCCTCTTTGCTGACCTTTTTCTGTCTGTTTGAACAATTAGTGACAGAGACCTATTGAAATCGCCAACTCTATGAATTTGTCTGTTGCGTCTCATTCGGTTAGCTTTTGCTTCATATCATTTGAAGGTCTGTATTAGAGCTGTAGGTTATGTGCTTGCTGCTTTCAGTCAAGCCCGAGGTCTTGCACATGTCAGGCAAGTGCTCCCCCAACACATGCTCCAGCCCCAGCCCCAGCCCAGCCCCGTCTTCTTTTTTCTTTTTTGAGTCAGGGCTTCACTGTGTAGCCCAGGCTGACCTTGAAGTCGTGATCCTCCTGCCTCAGCTTTCCAAGTCCTAAAATTAGAAGCTGGACCCATCATACCCAGCTTGTCTGTGTGTGTATGTTTGCGTGTGTCTGTATGTTTGCGTGTGTCTGTATGTTTGTGTGTCTGTATGTTTGTGTGTGTGTATATTTGTGTGTTTGTGTGTGTGTATATTTGTGTGTCTGTGTGTGTGTATGTTTGTGTGTCTGTGTGTGTGTCTGTGTGTATGTTTGTGTGTTTGTGTGTATGTTTGTGTGTATGTGCGTGTGTCTGTGTGTGTGTGTATGTTTGTGTGTGTCTGTGCATGTGTGTGGAGACTAGAAATCCATGTTGACTGTCTATCTTTACTTTATTATTATTATTTGAGACAGGTTTCACAGTGTAGCCCTAGCTGCCCAGGAGCTCACCATGCAGACCAGGCTGGCCTGGGTTTGCAGAGAGCCACCAGCCTGTGTCTCTCTCACATGTGCCACCATGTACAGCTTTGTTTTTTGTTGTTTTTGCTTCTTTTTTTTTTTTGTGACAGAATATCACTATTTAGTATTTTATTTAACCCTGCTGGTCTTGAACTCACCACGTAGCCCAGTCTGGCCTTGAACTACCAGGCCTCCTGCCTCAGCCTCCCTATGTGCTGTATAATTACTGCACCTGGTTAAATTACTTAGTAAATACTGGTGAAACAAAGCTGGTGGATGGGCCTCGTCACACAGGCTTGTCAGCCTCACTTCTCAGGAGGCGAGGCAGGAGGAACTGGAACTCAGGGTCAGCCTGGGCTTACGAAGACCCAGTCTTGTCTCAGAACACCAACCAGCCAAAGGCGCTAGATTAACTCCTGCCCTGGCTCCCCCAGACACTGACACGTTTCCAACTGCGGCCACAGTTTGTAGCACGCAGTAGACACTGTGGTTCCCGACCTCTGCCTTCTGTCCCCAGGGCCCTGCACTTGGCCGTGATTCATCAGCACGAGCCTTTCCTGGATTTCCTCCTGGGCTTCTCCGCCGGCACTGAGTACCTGGACCTGCAGAACGACCTAGGCCAAGTGAGCCCCTGGGGACGGTCGCCATGGGGAGCGGGTCGAGGATCGTCAGTGTGGCCCTAACCCCTGACCTCTGTCCCTGTAGACGGCCCTGCACCTAGCAGCCATCCTGGGGGAGGCATCCATGGTAGAGAAGTTGTACGCAGCCGGCGCTGGAGTGCTGGCGGCTGAGAGAGGCGGCCACACCGCGCTGCACTTGGCCTGCCGGGTGAGGGCACACATGTGTGCGTGTGTGCTGCTCCAGCCCCGCCCCAGACGCCCAAGGGACGCCTCAGATACCTACCTCACTCAGAGCCAGGACCAGACCCCCGACGCCAGCCACACCCCTGCTGCTGTGAACCCCCAACCCAACCCCGAAAACGAAGAGGAGCTGAGTGACGACGATTGGAAGCTGCAGCTGGAAGCTGAAAACTATGAGGGTGAGGGCCTGGGCTCTGGGCCGGACTCAGGCCCCCGGCTCCTCTTACCCAACTGGAGACCCAGCTGCTGGCTGCAGACATGGCTCAGTTGATAGAGTGCGTGTCTGGCATACACAGAGCCCTGGGTCCGATCCCCAGCATAAACGGGGCATGGAGGTACATGCCTGTATACAAGCCCTTGGAAAGTAGAGACAAGAGGACCAGGAGTTCAGGTCATTGGTGCTGCCTAGCTAGTCTGAGGCCACCTCGTCCCTACTCAGGGCATGGCTGTGTGCACCTATAATCCCAGCACTCGGAAGAAGTCAGAAGCCTGGGCTACACAGTGAGCCCTTGTCTCAGAAAAACCAGCAAAACCTGTTCCTTGGGAAATAACCCCTAGGCTCCAGGAATCCTGGCATCGGGACTCACGACCTCCTCTTAGCCTTAGAAGTATTAAGAATTGAATATACAGGGCTCCTTTCCCCCAGAGCTGGTCACCAAACAACTTGCAACCCAGAACTGCCACCTACAGATCCAGAGATGCCAGGATACAGTGGTTGACCAGGGCTCCCCATCTGTAAGGTGTCTTCCCTCCAGGGTGTCTGTTCCCAAGTATAAGCCACCAGCCCAGCCTGACCGTGATGAAAGATCTAGCCTACATTCCCAGCCGTGGGCAAGAGGGTGCAGGGGTGACCCTCCTCAGCCAGGCCTCATGGGAAAAGGACCTGGCTTCCTGAGCTCATCTGGTAGCCTGTGCCTAGAGCCCCAAGTCCTGTGTGGACTTTTATTGTTACTGCCATTATTTGTTTTGTTTATGGTACTGCGAATAGAACTCAAGGGCTGTCAAGCCTCTGTTCTTTGTGAGGAAGGACCAAAGACTTGGTTCTCCTGGTCCACAGATAAAGTGCTCTCATTCAGAGTCCCCAGCCTCATCCTCTGTGGATGCCAGACACTGTGCCACGCAGGCTCGTACCCACCAGCATGCTGACACCCAAGACTCAGGCATCTGGAATTCAGGAGCCTGTGTGCATACCTAGGAAGGACTTGAGAAGCCCGCCCCCAACCCTGGTCTCCTTAGCCCACATGGCCCTCCCTTAGTGCTGTGACAGAGCTGCGGCTCCTTAGCTGTCATCTGACACCAGACCCTCTGTCCTCAGGCCACACCCCGCTCCACATAGCCGTCATCCACAAAGATGCGGAGATGGTCCGGCTGCTCAGGGACGCCGGAGCTGACCTCAATAAGCCGGTGAGCCGGTGTGGGAGGCCAGCATGGAGGAAGGCACTGACCCATCTTCAGTCTCCCTGACCTCTCTGGCATGTCCCACAGGAGCCCACATGTGGCCGGACCCCTCTGCACCTGGCAGTAGAAGCCCAGGCAGCCAGTGTGCTGGAGCTCCTCCTGAAAGCAGGGGCTGACCCCACTGCCCGCATGTATGGGGGCCGCACCCCACTCGGCAGTGCCCTGCTCCGGCCCAACCCCATCCTTGCCCGTCTCCTCCGTGCACATGGAGCCCCTGAACCCGAAGATGAGGATGACAAGCTTGGCCCTTGCAACAGCAGCAGCAACAGCAGCAATGACAGCGACAGCGACAGCAGAGATGAGGGCGTGAGTCAGGGGCGGGTGTCCCAGCGGGAGGGGTCCGGGTCAGGGGCGGGTGTCCCAGCGGGAGGGGTCCGGGTCAGGGGCGGGTGTCCCAGTGACCCAGCCAGAGTGGTCAGAGCAAACCAGCAGCAAGAAAAGCTGGGCAGCTGCCGTTAGGGAATTCAGACAAGGGGCACGTGAGACGCGGGGGAAATGGTCAGACTTGGGCAAGGGTGGCACCGGTGGCTGAACTCTTTCATGGTGGCCTTGAATACTAGTATTCAGGAGGCAGAGGCAGGTGGATGACTGTGGGTTTGAGGCCAGCAAGGGCTGCATAGTGAGACTCAAAAAAAAAAAAGACAAGCTAAGGCCGACTTCCTCCAGAGGTGGTCACATAGGCAGTGAGGGTCTGCACATGGGTAGTGACTTTGGGAGCAGGGAAGAACTTAGGCTGCGGGCAGGTGACCTTGGTCAGAGTGGCTAGGACACTAATGGCAGGAAAGACCTCAACCAGCCATGAGGGGGTGTTAATACAGCCTGTGCAGGGGTCGGTGTGGCGTGAAGAGGGCTGAAGGTGCAAGAAGGCAGAGCTGAGGTAGAGGAGAGCCATGTCAGATTGCCGTCATACCCAAGTCCCTGTGGGGTGGGACCACAGGGTGGTGGTGGGAGAAGGTGGTGCTGAGAGGGTGTTGGGGGGGCAGGAGACCCCATGCTTAGGTGCTGTGACCTGGGCGCGGGCAGGGGGGCAGCTACCTGATGCTTGCGCTCCGTCTGTCCCCAGGATGAATATGATGACATCGTGGTCCACAGTGGCAGGAGCCAAAACCGGCTACCTCCCTCCCCGGCATCCAAACCTCCTCCTGATGACCCCAACCCCGCCTGACTTAAGTTTTAATATTAATATAATTTCCAATTTAATAAATTTTCAGACCTGACAACCAGAGCCCAGACTGAAATCGCCTTCCTGCTTGTGTCAGGCCCCGCCCCTCCAAGCCAAGCGAGCCAGGGTCCTTTGCTTCGTGCTTTATTCACTCGGGGGAATGCAGGGGATGGGGGTGGGGTCCCGAGTCAGCCTGAACCCAGCCCCTGGCCCACTCAGACTTCTCTCAGGCACACCCTCGCTTCCCGGTCCCTGCCAGCTGTGAGTGGAGCAGGACACGCAGGTGAGGGCAACAGTCCTGAGCCTTAGGGAGCGTGGGAAAGGGGAGAGGAGTGTGGTCAGCCTTCCCTCCCAAGCGCCTCCCCCAGCATGGCGGTGGCCTTCTTTAGCTGGTCCTGCATGCGTTCTAGCCGCTCCACGTCGTGTTCCTGAGGAAGATGAGAAATGTGGTCACTGTCTCTGTGGCCACTGAGAATATCAGCCCTGTCACCTCACACGCTGGTGGCCTGAAGACTCTTCCTAATTGTCGGTCATGGTTAGTGATGGCTACCATCTTGGTTGCCCAAAAGCTCTATTGGTCCACCTGGCCAGCATCGAGGTCCACACTGCCTGCTGCGTTCATCCCTTCATCCTTCTGCCTCCGCTTTCTGAGTGCTGGGATTACAGATGGGGTCTATGCAGTGCTGGGGACCAGACCAGAGCCTGTGCATGCTAGGCATACGTTCTGCCGTGGACCTACGCCCCCAGCCCTGGGCCGCCTGTGACGTGATGACGTCACATCGATTGCTGCTCCCGATTCAGGTGACATTTAATTATTTTTTTATACTATGTGTATGACTGTTTGCCTGCATATATGTCTGTACATCACATGTCTGCCTGGTGTACATGAAGGCCAGGAGAGGGCCTAGGAGCTCCTGGAAGTGGAATTATGGAGCCACCCTGTGGATCCTGGGAATTGAACCTGGAGCCTCTGGAATGGCAGTCAGTGCTTTTAACTGTTAAATCATCTCTCCAGCCCATAATTAAAAAAACAAACAAACAAGTTTATACATTTATTTATTGTGTGTGTATATGTGTACGTGTATCACAGCATGCGTGGAGAGGTCAAAGGACAACACATGGGAGTCAGTCCTCTCCATCCACCATGTGGGTCTAGGGGCTGAACTCCTGACGCCAGGGTTGGCAGCAGGTACCTTTACCCACTGAGCCATCTTGGTGGCCTGAGGGACATACTCCACTTTACACGGCCTCCTCAGTGGTGTTTGTCACTAGCCTAGTGACCAGGAGAGTAGCTGCTAGCTTCAGTGGGAGCCAACTTACCTGGTACGGACTGGCAATGGTGGCTAACTCTGAGGCTTCTGGGTAATCAGTGGTATCTTCCTGGTCACTGTCCTTGCTTGGGTGTTGCTACCTAGTCCTGGTCACTTGGACACACTTCATGGAGGATTTCATTGTGTGGCCCAGCACCTCAAGTGTTGGAAGAGACTCCCTTGGGTGGCCTTGGAGTGCCCCCTCCACTCACCTCCTGCTCCAAAGCTCCTTCCTCCTGCCTGGCCCGGGTGCCCGGCTGCTCTGGGTGGTGATGATGGTGCGAGGACTCTGCACGCCTCTCTCCCCCGAGCCTCTCAGCTCCCTGCCACAGATCTCGGCCTCCACCCAGCAGCTGCACGCCCTTCTCCTCTGTCTGGAACTGGGCCGTCTCCTCATCGCTGGCCTTCTCAGCCACCCGTTTCTGGGGTCCCCCGGCACCCTCTAGATGTTGCTTCCACATACGCTCAAAGCTCTCCCCTGGCTGGCTGTTCTCCTCTTCCTCCTCTTTCTCCTCCTCCTCCTGGTGGAGCTGGCTGTGGAGCTGTGTGTGGACGGCCTGTTCCTGAACCTCAGACGTGTGGGTCCTCTCTGCCGCCTCCTCCTCTTCCTCGTCCCGTATTTCCTGGCTGGACCGCATCTTTCCAGCTTCCTGCTTCGTCAACCTCTTCTCCTCAGGGCACACACAGCCATGGAACTCTGCCTCGAATATCTCTGACAGGGAAAGACAGGATGGTCATTGTACACCCAACTGAGCAATGGGGGCCCTGAAGAGTCCTGGGTCCTTCCTGGCACCGGGAAGGGGTGTCACAGGCTGCGGATGTTCTCTGCCCTACTCTGCATCCTGCAGGGAGCTTCAAGGAAGCCAGGCTTTTTCAGATGGGGGCTAAGTAGTATCACACTTAATCTGGGAACTCTTTCACCATGCCCTGTGGGCCAGCAGGAGGGCAGCCCTACCTTTGTGGAGCAGAGCCATGCATGGGCCTCTCTGGGCCTGGCCCAGCGTCAGCACCTCCATGACAACCTCTGCTAGACAGCGGGTTAGCTAGGGGCAAGAATGAAATGTCAGAGGCAGGTCAAGGGCAAAGGAGTTGGGAGAACAGAATTGCTATAGGATCAAAAGAGGTGGGGGTCGTGGGGGAAGTTGGGCAGAGGGAACCCAACGGGATTGGGAGGGCAAGGAAGGACTCCCTCTCACCTCCTCCTTGGGGGGTCTGGGCGCCAAGGGAGCCGAGGAGGCTGTGAAGGGAGGAAACGGGCGCTGTCCGTGGTACTGAGCCGAACTCCCCTGGCACCCCAGCCCACCTGCCCATCACCTGCTAAGTGTGCTGTCCCCATGTACAAGTTCAGCTTCCCAGATCCCAGGTGTGCTAACCGGCCACCCAATCCCTCTGTGGGCCTGGACTCACCGGCTCCCAGTAGCAGCGCCAGCAGCGGGGCCAGCGCCAGCAGCAGCAACGCTGCAGACATGGGTGCACGGCTCGGCATGGTGGGGAATCCTGACCGGGACCTCTCTGCTGAGCTGACAGCCAGTGCCAGCACCTTATAACCCAGGTGCAGTGGCCCCGCAGGGGAGGAAATGACATCACCACAGCCCCCTCCCCGGCTCAGAGAGAGGGGACAGCTGTTGGGCGCTCGAGGACCCTCAATTATTCATGGGAACCCACACCCAACCATGCACCCCTCTGGGCTTCTGGTCAGGAGCATGGAGCAGGGGAGGGGGCTCTCCCAGAGACTCAGGTGGGAGCTGGGCAACTCTCCTTTTCTGGGCTCTTAACTGGGAAGTGAGTCCTTCTAATCTCCTTAGAGGTGAGAGTCCCTTCTGGCCAGGTCCCTGCTCTGCCACCCCCAGCTGTGCACTGCTGGGACAATTGCTCAAGAAGCTCTTCTACATTGAGAAAGTTGTGGTGACAGCCCACTCCTGGTCTTTTGGGTGAGGATTGCTTGTCTGTGCCCTGCACTGGGAACTTCACAGGGCTGTGCTGTATGCACTTGTGGAGGCCAGCGGTCAATGACAGGTGCCTTCCTCCATGGTTCTCCACTTTGGGGCAGGGTCTCTCATTGCACGTGGAGCTAGACTTTCTAGCTAGCTTTCAGTGGACCAGGAAGCCCCTGGGATCTGTCTGTCCATTAGAGCTGGGTTACAGCAGCTCGCAGGTTTTGTGTTCCAAGGGTCTGAACTCAGGTTAGACCAGCATAGCACTTTTCTCACTAAGCCACCAACCAATACCAAGTAACTCTTTTTCCTTTTTTGTTCTGTTTTTAAAGACTGAGTCTTGTTACATAGCCCAGGCTGGCCTCAGATCTGTTGTTTAGAAGCCTTAGCTTCTAAAATGCTGGGATTACAAGGGTGAATTACCACAGACAATATTCAGTAGCCTGTTTGTTTCTTTGAGACAGGGCTTTGCTAACGACAGCCTGAGCCAGCTGTGAACTCCTCTAAATTGTGTATGTGGTATGTACAGTGTATGTGCGGCAGGTGTGCATGTGAGTCCAGGTGAGCACGGAGTCCAGACGAGGGCATCCGAGAACCCGGAGCTGGAGTTACAGGCTCCTGTGAGGTACCAAATGTGGCTTTTGGGAACTGAACTTGAGTCCTGTGCAGGAACAGCAGATAAGACCTCCTAACTGCTGAGCCGTCTCTCCAGCTCCTTATGACAGGGTCTCACTGTGCACCCCTGGCTGGCCTGGAACTTGCTGTGTGGATTCATGCTAGCCTCAAATTCAGAGAGATGCACCTGTCTCTGTCTCCTAAGAGCTGACATTAAAGGTGTACTCTGGCAAGCCTTTAACTCTTCCTGCTTCAGCTTCCCCCATGCCGGGCCCACAGATGTGTGCCGCCATACCAGACTCCAGCAATCCGTATTTTTTTGAGACAGGACCTGATGTATCCCAGGCTGGCTTGAACTCGCAGAGATCCTCTGGCCCAGTTAATTCTGTGCTAGGGATTGAACCCAGAGCGCCGTGCATGCTAGGCAAGCACTACCAACTGTGCCACACCAGACCACCCGTGACTTTCCCTGAGCACTTGCTGTGGACCACCTGTCCACAGACCTGGATCTACAGCGGAGGATGAACTAGTCAGCGTCCCGGCTCTGCCAGAGCTGACGTCTGGGAGGCCGAGACAGTCAACACTTGCAGATACGTGTAACGTAGAAGGGAAATGATGGCCGCGAATCTGCGGATGGAGAAGTCCCAGCACTTTTGCCCTTTACTCAGAACCACGGGAGGACCCTGGGGTGGGTGGGGGGCACACCCCAACTCAGCTGCTCACAGGAAGCAGAGACTATCCAGGTCAGGGAACAGTGACCAGATGAAGAATAGGGTCGAGGAGGGAGAGGGCGATGGGCAGATTCTGGAACATTCTGCAGGTGAGGCCTCAGGTTTGCAAACCCACTGGAAAACACTGGGGGTGGCCTAAAGGGTGGCTAGAGCCACTCACGGTGCTGAGCAGAACCCACTAGCGGAAGAGTGGTTGGAGTGCCCGTGAAGGGTGAGGTGAGCACGGGCAGAGGGGCCTGGGGACCAGCTCCCATGAGTGTGACACTTTGACAGCACTGGAGCCGAGGACCATTTATTGTGAGCCTTCTGCTCGGTAACAAGGCGGGAAGGAGGAAGACAGGATGGCATTGTAGGGCTCTCCCCAGATGTCCTTCTCCTACCACAGGCTGAGACACGCTTCTGAATGGCAGCCCCAGTGAAAGCAGGGGTCACTGATGATAATCCAGTGGCAAGGAAGGAAGTGAGGGAGACCCAGGAGTCCAGGAGGGAGGTGACATGTACAAAGACATCAGAGCCAGCTCAGGATAGAGGTTCTAAGTGTCCGGGGCCTCTAGAGTTACAACCTCTGGAGCAGACAGTCGTCAGCTGGCAGCGGGCTGGCCGGGGAGCCTGGGCTTCTGGGGCTGGTTGGGGCCGATGTACCGGAGAGGCACGTGGGTGGGGGCTGTGATCCGCTCGGTGCCTAGGTAGGGCTGGAGGACAGCGGGCACAAGGACCGAGCCATCCTGGGGACGGAGCAGTGTTCAGGATGCTACCCTCTCTCCAGCTCTGCCCCCAGCTGCCGGAGGAAGTCTCAAACCCTCACACCGTTCCCCCTCCTCTTTTTGGTACTGCCAATCGGATTCAGAGTCTTCCTCATGCCAGGCAAACTCTTAGCCACTGGGCTGCACCCCAGCCCCTCACTGGTGGACTCTAGGCAGGAGCTCTACCACTCAACCACGCCCCCAGCCCTTTTTTTTACTTTTTATCTTGAGATAGCTTTTTAATAAGTTTCCCGGGCAGGCCTTGAATCTGCAATCCTCTTGCCAAACCTCTCAGGATCAGCGGAATTCCTCACCTTCTGCTGATTGTTCTCCAGGAGGGCGATGAGGACTCGGGGAACAGCACAAGCCGTGGCATTCACCTGGGAGGAGGGTGTGCTCAGGGCCAGGCTTGGGCCTGTCCTGGCCCCGGAAGGGAGGCGAGGCACCTCAGAGGATGCAAAGGTGGAGACGAGTCTCACCGTGTGCGCAAACTGCAGCTCCCTGGTCTCCGTCTCAAACATGATGTACAGACGGCGGCTCTGGAAGTCTGTGCAGTTGGAGGCGCTGGTAACCTGGAACGGGGATAACGGAGAGGCTGTCTGGGGGACGGGCCCACGTGGGGGGGGGGGGGATGACACCCCCCCACAACCAGGCCAGGGTTTTCACCTCTCCGTAGCGGCCTCGGCCGGGCATCCAGGCCTCAATGTCAAACTTGCGATAAGCGGGAAGGCCCAGTTCCTGGGTGGGCATGTCCAGCACCCTAAGGCCAGGGTCAAAAATAGGGTGAAAGTCATAGGCAAGGGTGAAGGATGTAAAGCAGGTCAGTGGAGGAGGAGGAGGAGGAGGGAGGTGGAGGAGGAGGTAGAGGCAGTCAAAAAAGAGCAACAGGGAGGGATGAGAAGGATCCAGAGGAAGAGGACAGGCGCTTGGGGAGGTGGAGCCGAGGAGACAGGAGACTGAGGTCGGAAGGCCTTGCAGCGGTCTGTGGGCTGCTCACCCGCGGTTCTTGTGGTCTAGCACAGCGCCTCCCGTTTTGGGGTTGTCTCTAACTGGCTTTTGCTCTTTGTATGTTTTTTTTAGGTAGGGTCTCTCATGTAGTGCAGGTTAGCCTCAAACTCACAGCAACCTCCTGTCTGAGTCTCCCAAGTGCCTGGATCATCGGTGTGAGCCATTGTATCAAGCCTTTTCTGTTTTACGTACTTCATTATTTTGAGAGAGGGACCCACTCTGTAGCTCGGGCATGGAAACCCTGCTGCAGCCTCTTAAGTGCTGAGACTACAGGTGTGTGACGCCCCACCTAGTGCACACTCTCAATTTTTTTTTTTTTTATTTGCAGTCAGTCACCTGGGGAAAAGGCTGCCTTCCTCAGCCCTCTGGAAAGCTGAGCGGGTCCTGTGATATCTGGTGCCTTCCTTTCCCACCCCTGCTTCACCCTGGAGGACAAGGAAGTCTCTTGGACCTCATCCTAGGGATGGAGACCCACCCCAGAGGGCCAGGGAACAGCTTTACCTCGCATGCTTTTCCCACTCCTATAAAGCAAGATGATGACAGACAGTGACCTCACGGTCTGGAGGCCTCGCCAGGAGGGAAGAGGCAAAGGGGCAGGTGGCAGGCCAGCCCACCAACCCCCCTTCCTCCCCAAACCCCCACCCATGTCCGCACCGGAAGTGCAAGCCCAGCTCAGTCAGGATCTCCACCTGCAGGGACAGGAACTCATCCAGCAGCTGCGAGCTCTGTTCCAGCCCAGGGGCGGTCACCCCAAACATCTCCACCTGGGACAGGGAAGAGACCCCGGGTCAGGAGGTCCTGGGTGGTGGGAGTGACCTGTGCACGGCCAGCCCAGCCTGCACCGCCCACCTTGGTGAAATGATGAACTCGGTACAGGCCCCATGGCTCCTTCCCCGTGTCTGTCTCTGCCCGGTAGCAGGTGCTGGCGCAGACCATCCTGGTAGGGACACGTGAGGTTGGGTCATGGAGGGCAGAAGATAATACCAGTGGGGGCTAGGAGTAAAGGAACTGGCCATCACCTGACTGGCAGGTCCCTGGAAGCTACAGAGTGGTCCATGAAGTATCCTGGGAGGAGAAAGAGACAGGGTGCGATTAGGCAGGGTGGCCACTGCTCACAGGAAGTTGTAGCTGTGGTGAGATTTAGAACAGAAGCCCATGTCAGTGTACGTAACCAGTCCCTGTGCTTTTGGGCAGTCAACAACCTACACAGTGTGTGTGTTAGCCCAGGTTATCTGGGCGCTGACCCCTCGCCCAGGCGGGGGTCACCTGGCTCACCTGCCAGCCCCACCTCTGCTGTCCCAGCCAGGTTGAGATCTTCGAAGCGGGAGGGGTCGATATTGTAAATCTGGGATGGGCTGGCATTTGGTGTCATCCCGCAGCCTTCCTGGGGGAAGGTTTCGGGGGTCAGGTAACAGGTAACCTTGGCCTCCCCCATCCTGCAGTCGCAACCCTGCCTGTTCCTCTAGAAGCATCTGAAGTTGCTTCCTCTCCCCCGAGTTATGGCTGACTTCCATAACCCAGCTCAGGGCAGTTTCCCCAGGGAGAGAGGCTGGTCCCCGTCTGGTGCTCCCAGGAGAGGGCCTGTGACGCAGGCCTTACTCACAAACACAGCTCCTCGCAGGAGGTCTGGGACTGTCATGGGGATGAAGCCCTGTGGAGAGGGGAGGGGAGAAGCTAGGTACATAAACCCAAGACCAGGCCCTGGTGGGAGGCGCTGGCCGCCCTGCTATCCCAGAGTCCACCCCACAGCAGAGGACACCAGCGAGGACTGAGCCCCGGCGTTCCCTGCTGCGAGCGCCCTGCTTCCCTCACAGTTCATCCACAGAGGGCGGCTGGAGGCGCCACTGAAGGGATCTACACACCCCTTCCCTTGAAGCCCCCCACAGCTCCCTAGCGCCCTCAGAGAACCGCCTAGAGCTTCAGAGGCCGAGATAGGCAGTCTCTGAGGTCGAGGCCAGCCTTGTCCACACCGGGAGCTGCAGGCCTCCGGCTGAGGTGACAGAGTGAGTCTCAAAAAAGAAAAAAAAAAAGAAAAGAAAGGGAAAACCTGAAACCTGTACCGCTCCCACCATGGCCGGCAACTCATGCTATCAATGTGGACTCCTTGCCTTGGGGGACACTGCTCCCCCAACGCTGCAGCAGGAAGTGAGGGGTGGTGATTACAAGTGCGGGCTCTGGGCCACGCTCTGCGAGCCTGATTGTTTTTCCCCTCAAGCCTCAATTTCCTCATCTCGAAAAGGGGCACAGATGACATCGGAATTAATGCGTCGATATCGTGCACTGGCACTGGGAGCTATGACACCCCGCCGTCTTGGTTTTTTGTTTTGTTTTTTTTGAGACAGAATCTCACTGCGTTGCCCGGGTCATCCTTGAAGTTTTGTTCCCCCGCCTCAGTTTCTCCAGTGCTGAATAAAGTGTGTGCTACCATCTCTCTATGTATGTTTGTTAAAGGGAACAGAACCCAGGGCCTTCTACATGCCAGGCAAGTGCTCTTGCTGGTTAACTGAGCTACATCCCCACCCCCCTTGACCATCCTTACTCCCTCTGAGCTTGGTACCAACGCCACCCTGTCCAGGCAGTCCTCAGGTAGGCCATACCCTGCTGACAAGCTTGCTGAGGGTGAAGTTGACAAGGCCGTGCTGTAGGAGGGCCCCAGCCCCGCGCAGGTAATAGGACCGGTGGCCGGACACGTGTGACAGGCGCCTAGAGACAAACCAGCGGTGCCCATGGGCCAGGGAGGGAGAGGACTCGAGTACCCAGAGGGCAGAGGCCCAGGTGCCAGGCGGACCTGCATCATCAAATATTCATGCCGGGCAGGCCCAGCCATGGCAGTTCACTTTGTACCCTGAGGCTGCAGGGCAGAAGCTGGCTGCCATCTGTTAGGGTGGGGATGATGGGGTAAGAGGGGGTGGGACCCAGAGGAGAATGGGACTGGCGGGGGTGGGGGTAGGGGGGCTCACTTCTGTCGGATGATGTCGAGTTTCTCGCCAATTTCCAGATGGCCTCGGGGTCGGAAGGAGAAAACTGGTTGTGGGTGGGAAGCAATGGTGTCAGAGAGGAAAAAGATGAATCCCGGGGGTGGGATGCGTGGAGGAGTGCAGGAGAGGGGGTTAGAGAGCAGGGAGAGGAGAGAGGACCAGGGGGAGAGGAGAGAAACTGGAGGGAGGTGAGGGTGCGGGAGAGAAGGAAACGGATGAGTGAGGAGAGAGAGGGCGAGGGGGGATCGACAGGAGAGATGCACGGAGGGGCTGGGGGGAAAGGCCAGAGAGCCGAGACTAAGCAAGGCAAGGAAGAAAGAGTCGGCCGTGGTGTACCCATGTAGAGGAAGGGCAAGGAGCAAAAGTTTGCTGGGCTGTACCCGAGTCCCACTTTGACCCCAAGACTGCCCCTATCCCATACCCCACGCCAGGGTGTGACTCACCTGGCTTGTCTCCCACCACACGGAGCACTCTGGCCTGGCTCTCATCCCCAACAGGCTGCGGGAAGAGGAGCACGTCAGAGGGGAGGTGGCAGCCCTGATGCCCTGGCCCCCTTGCAGCTCACTGGTCCTTACCGTGTCCGGGTGGGTCTGGTTGGGAAGCTTCAGTGCCTGCAGGTAGAACTGCTCCTCCAGCTGGGTCTCTCTGGGGTACAAGGGTGTGAGCTGCTTCCGGATTTCCCGGCCACGGGCCCGCAGGCCCAGATACTGGGGGTCCTGGACAGGGCACAGAGGGTTAGCCTCGGGGAGGGTCAGGGATCCCTCAACCAGCCCGACTCATCCTTGCTGGCAGGACCCCAAGTAGACACTCGCCACCTCCCTTCATCCAGCAACCTCAGTCTCCTCTGACTTGGCAGGCTCATGCCAACAAGGCTCAGGGCTGGCCACAGAACTTTCTATTGCTTTGGCTGCGGGGAGATGGGAGACATGCCAAACTACCTACAGTCAGCCTGAGGATTCTAAAGGCAACTATCAGGAAGGTGTGCTTGGCCCTGCCTTCCTTGCCAGAAAGGAAGAAAGCTGAGCTCAGAATAAACCTCGTCATGGAGCCAGGAGCTGGCCCTCGATGTGCCTGAAGCCAGTTCTGTTTTCACAAAGTGACAGGCTCCTTTTTTTTTTTTTTTAATATGTATTATCTTTTAATTAATTGTCTGTGTGTGTGCCAGAGCAGATTTGGGTTCTCTGCAAGAGCAGTATACGCTCTGGACCCCAGAGCCATCTCTCCAGCCCCAGGGAAGCTGTTCTTTTTATCTTACCTCCGAACGCTGTCTGAACTAAGCTGCCATGAGAGCTGAAGGACTGCGGGCAACACAGTACCCTCCCTGCCCTCCCCGCTCAGGGCGCCGACGTCAGGGCCCTGGAGTACCTTCTGCACTTGGTCACTGTCTTGGTTTCCCTGGTGGAGAAGAGGAAAGGGGGAGGGTGATTAGGGTGATGAACTTGGAGGTTCGGAGCAGAGAGGTAAAAGGTCAAACAGGGCCATGACATCTGAATCTCCCATTTCTGTCAGTGCTTGGCTGGGTCACTCCGCCTTTCTGCCTCAGTTTCTCTGCTGGCAAACCCACCGCTATGAGCTAACTGCTCCCTCCTTGGCTCTGTGAGGGGAAGATGAGGGTTCTCATCTGAGCTTACCCCTTTACTTTACATAGTTATTTATTTTGTGCATTTGGGTTTAAACCTCGGGCCTTGCGTGCTCATGGCAGACAGCGTTCTACCACTCTGCTACATTCCTGGCCCTGTTTTCTTTATTTTAATTTTTATTCGTGTGTCTCTGTGTATGTCTGTGAGTATGCTACGCGTGTGGATGCTCTTGGGAGGTCAGGAGGGAGCGTGAGAACATCTGGAGCTGGAGTTACAGGCGGTTGTGAGCCACCTGGCACGGGTGCTGACAACCAAACTCCAATCCTCTGCAAGAACAGCAAGTGCTCTTAAGGGCTGGGCCATCTCTCTGGCTCAGTTTTTTTTTTTGGGGGGGGAGGTGGATGTGGGAGTGGGGGAAGTGTTGTGTAGGGCAGGCCGGCCTGGAACCTGATATCCAGACGTGTGGGTTTTAATGAGGATGGTTCCGTCTGCATGCTTAGTCCCCAGCTGATGAATTGTTTGGAAGGATTAGGGGGTGTGGCCCTGTTGGAGGACGTGTGTCCCTGGGGTCCGGCTTTGAGGTAGCAAAAGCTCAAACCAGGCCCAGTGGCTTGCTCTCTCTTCCTGCTGCCTGCAGATCAAGATATAAAGCTCTCAGCTACTGCTCCAGTGCCATGTCTTCCGGCCGTGATGATAACAGACTCGCCCTCTGAAACTGTAAGCAAGCCCTCAGTGAAACACTTCCTTTCCTATAAGCGTTGCCTTGGTCATGGCGTCTCTTCACAGCAATAGAACAATTGACTAAGTACCTGAGAGTGATCTTGAACTCTTGATCCCCTGGCCTCTCCCTGCCGGGTGCCGTGTGCCACCACACCCTCCATGATTTCTACTAAGCTGTCTGTGCTAGTGCTATTGGTCGTCAAGCCTCCAGCTTTGTAAATGTTGGGTTGTGACTCTATAGGGGGTGCTGAAACTGGATGTCAGGGTTGCAGAACATCTGGCAACCGTAAAGGTTTCTGGATGCACAATGATGGTAATTAACTACAACAAATCAAAACGTAACAGACGTGAGGTGTTTGTGGTGAGGAAAGCTTAAGAAGCTCAGGTCTAACCCCGGTTCTCTCTCTCTCTCCTCCCCACAGACTTGATTCAGTCTGTTCTTTCTAGTCAGCCTTTGGTTCAGGACCTGTGGGCCCTGGAAGCTGGCCTAAACAGTGACTTTATCCGTCCTGCTACTGACTGTCGTGAGGGTGGGTGTCTGAGCCTCGGCGGTAACGGGATTATCCTTGCTTCTGGGAAAGATCTCGAGGCAGAGGAACTCCATTTTTGTCTCCGACCCAGTGGTGGTCATCCTGGCACCGGGATGGGGTCCACTCTGCACTGACTTTGGGCACACAGAGGAAAAGAGTCTGGTTGAGGATGAAGGGAGCTAATTCATCAGCCCTAGGAACTTTAGATCTGGGGGGGCTTGTTTTATTAGGTAACAACTGTTTGTGTGATTCAAGGCCCTTTAACTGGGTTTCCTGTTACTCTCAGCCAGAGGCACCTATGCTGCCTGCAGCCTGCCCTGGCCCACGCAAGGACCCCCGTGCCCCCATGCTCACCAGCAGGGCCCGCACTGCCTCGGTCACAGCCATCTTCTCTGCCTCCAGGCTCCGGATCTGCTCCCGCAGCTGCCTCAACTCCTGCCACGTGGAGATCTGTGGGGAGAACTCCATGAGAGGAAAGCCAAATGGCCACAGCTCTGGAGCCTCATCTACCAGGCACCTGGGTGGCAGCAGGTAAGGCTCAGTGTCTCCTGTTAGCATCACAACACCCAGAAGCCCAGGTGGGCACACAGCTGCCCTGAACCAACGCATTTCCCAGCTCACTTTGCAGCTGTTTCGGTCAGTGTTATCAAGCCCAACAAAGGGACAATCGTGGAAGTGTGACTCTTTGTTTTTTTAAATTTATTTTTGGTTTTGTGAGACAGTATATTGATAAATAGCCCAGGGTGGCCTTGAACTTGTAACCATCCTGTCCTCCTCTGAGTGCTGGGACTGTAGAGACATTAGCTCGCCTGGGTAAGTCACCTCTTTATAGGTGACTAAACTGTTTTTTTTTTTTTCTTGTTTATTTATCATGTGTGTGGTCACAGCACGGAAGTCTTTAAAAGACAGCTTAAAGAACTTGGTTCTCTCCTTCCACTATATGGATCCCATGGACTGAACTCAGGCTGTCAGCTTGGCAGTTAGTACCCTCACCTGCTGAGCCATCTCTCCTGTCTCTTCTTCTCTTTCCAACACAAGGTCTCCTTATGTATCCCTGACTAGCCTGGAACTTGCTACCATGCTGGTAGCAATGCTGGTCTCAAACTCACAGCGAGCTGCCTGCCTCTGCCTCCTCCCGAGTACTGGGATTAAAAGTGTGCACTACCATGCCAAATTAAACATTTACATTAACTTCTTGTGTTTGTGTTTGCATGGAGCTCAAAAATTGGTTTTCTCCTACCACCTGGGAACCAAACTCAGGTTGTCAGGCTTGGCAGCCAGTGCCTTTACTGGCTGGGCCACTTGGCTCACAAAAACTTAAATGAGGCTAAAGTGTACACAGTTTACAATGCCTGGTGTGAGAGGGTGTGTGGTTTGAATGAGGAATGCCCCTCATAGGCTCTGCCACTTGAATATCTGGTCAGTGGCTGGCGGTGTTTGGTGAGGATTGGTTGGTTTGTGGCCTCGCTGGAGGAAATATGTCACTGGAGGTGGGCTTTGAGAGCTTAAAACTTCACCCTACATCTAGTTTGCTCTCTCTGCTTCATGCTTGTGCCTAAAGATGTGAGCTCTGCCATCTTGCCTCTGCCAAGCCCAAATACATTTTTCTGTAAGTTGGTTTGGTAACCATGTTTCATCACAGTAACAGTACAGTAACTAAAACGGAAGGCTTCAAGCCAGCGTTGGGAAGACCCGACACATCAACCTCACCACCAACATGGTGACCGCAATTCTAGTTCCCCGAACACTAACAATTTTACTATCCTCACCTCGCTTCAACATCTGGATCATAATCACCACTTAAAATATCTGTCCAGCAGGTCTTTAATTCATTCCACCCTATTCATCAGCTTGCTATTGAAGGGTGCAGAGACCCATCTGATCCATACCTCACTCCTCATTTCGGTTTGTGGCTTGAGGGTGAGCCTGGCATGGGGTCTGGGCACAGAAGACAATAGTACTTCAGTGTTCTAGGAGCACAGTGGATACCAAGTGTGCATTATGAAACACGTAAGGGCAAAAGGGCATGCAGACCAAAGAAGGCACCCTGACACTCAGTAGGGCCCCAGTTCTCAGTGGACTGGTGACACATGAGTGGGCGTCATGCATAAGATATTGCTTAACTTGGGAAGGACACAAATTCTTGTGTTTCCTCCCGCTGCTCGAATGCACAAGGGCAAACCCAGTTCCGTAAAGCAAGCAGCCCGCTCCCGCTCCCGCGCCCGCGCCCGCAGCCGGCGCACGCGCACTCACGATCGCAGGCAGGTCGGCCGGCCGCAGCTCCCCCTTGCGGAGCTCCAGGGCGCGCGCGGCTTCTTCCGGGCACGCGCACACCGACTCCATGTCCAGGGAAGGGAGCTCGCTGTAGCCCTCGCGCGCGTGTTCGTACAGGAGGTTCCGCACTCGTTTCTCTGCGGCGAAACTTCTCCTTGGGGTCTGGCTGCACACGCGGTGTCCTCGGGAGCGGAGCCCCTGGCGAGCCAGAAAAGGCCACAAGAGCCGCGCCGTGGACGCGGCCATCTTGGATTGGAAGCAAGGTGTCACTCACCGGGGACGAGCCAATCAGACGCGGGTAGAGAACTCCCGCCCAGGCTTCAGGAACCCTTCCAATGAGGAAACTCGAACCGAGATAGACACTATCGTTGTCCAATCGTTGTCCGGCCTCCTTAGTGCCGCAGGAAGAAGTAGCCAATCACTGAAGAGAATCTCCGGAAGGGGCTGGAGATAGGCTTCAGCGTGTCCATGAGCCTGCTAGGTGGGTAAGGTGGGTGTAATTACTTGTTCTCCAAACGTCCTTCTCTCCTTTCCTCAGCTTTCCCCTTCCAGTTTCGGGGTGAGGGCGGCTGGGTCCCTGGGGGCCTGCTCAGAGTGAGGCTGGGTTTGCGGGGTTACTCTCTGCTAAAGGGCTGCTGGTTAGCGTTAGAGAGGCGAGAAGCCTCTGAGAGTGGGTCCCAACCTCCTTTCTGAATGTCTCCCGATACAGGGACGCACCCGGCTGCGCCATGTCCTGGCCCGGCCTTCTCCGTGGCCTCAGCACGTCCTTCAGTCGTGGTAAGTGAGCACGGGCCGCAGGCACTCGCTGGGACCTCCGTGCTTTTGCCCGATCTCGGATGGTGTCCGCTCTACACACTGCTCCTTTTTTTTGTTTCGGAGTCAGGGTTTCCCTGCAATCCGGGCCGGCCTGGAATTCGCTCTGTAGATGGATGGCCTTGAACTCTTGCCTCAGCCTCCCAAGTTCTGGTATTACTGATGGTCTCTACCACACCCCCCGGCCCCAGCTGCGAGAGGTGGGGAGCTCCTGTGCCCAGCGGAGTCTGTCAGTCGTAGTCATGGCTCCCCACATAGATGGTGTGAGTTCCCGAGACTGTATTGCCTAGTGATATTGTCTTAGTTTGTGTAAGTACACTCCGATGTCCATGCAACAATCCTACCAACGAATATTCCTTTCTCAGTAAGTCTCCCTGGTTAGATGTCTCACCATCTTGTCTAGTCCTTCAGCGAGTATTTTTATTGATGGCCTCCCGTGGGTGAGAAATCCAAGCCAGGGATTTAGTCATTCATCCAAGTGTTACTTTTCTAAGTCCAAGATGTGCCGCCCACTGGAAGAGAACTTTTATATTCTTAGACGTTCCCCGGACATCAGGTGTTGTGCACAGTGTCCTGAAGACAGTATTGGTATTTACTATCCTGGTCTACATAAGAGGGTTCTGGGACAGGCAGAGCCACATAGTGAGACTCTGTCTCAAAAAAAGAACAAATTCAATTCTGTGTGTTTAAGTGTTTTGCCCGTATGTGCCTGTGCATCCCGTTTGTTCAGGGCATCAGATCTAGAACTGGAGTTACAGGTAATGGAGAGCTGTCATGTGGGCGCTGGAATTTGTACCTGGGTCCTCTGTAAGAACAATCAGTGCTCTAACCACTGAGCCACCTCTCCAGCCCCACAAAGAAATCTCACTGGTCTTATTGAAAACATCCCTTCCAGTATTTCCACCTGCCTTTCCTTCCACTGCACTGCACCCACCGTGCTCTGTTGGTTTTTGGAGGTACCTAGGCCGGAGCAGTGTGACCGAGGAACCAGTGTGGAGCGGGAAGTAATGGCAGGTTGGGTGGGGTCTCTGAGAAGGCTCAGCTTCTGTAAAATGTTTAAAATATATGAGAACATTACTTTATGAGTTTAATAATAAAAGTTAGCTGTTATTATTCATAAATACCACTACTTATTTTTATGTATTCGAGTGTCTTGCCTGCATGAGAAGTGTTCCATCTATATGCAATGCCCTTGGATACTATAGTTAAAAGATGGTTGCTAGTCACCACGTGGGTGCTGAGAATTGGTCCTCTGGAAGAGCAACAAGTGCTCTTAACTACCGAGGCATCTCTCCAGCCCCTATATGAACGTCCTGCCTGCATGTGTGTAAGTGCATTACATGCATGTGTCAGATCCTCTTGAATTAGAGTTGTTCGCCGCCACCATGAATGCTGGGAACCAAACCACTGTCCTTTGCAAGAGCAACAAGTGCTCCTAACCTCTGAGCAGTTTGTCCATCCCCACTGCACACCTCTATACATAAGCGGATATGAGCTTGTGAAGGGTTTGGATCCCTCCCTAGAATACGGAAACCAAGTAGTCCCTATTGTGTCTCTCCAGGCCTGGCCCTAGCTCCCCAGCTGTGCGCCACCCGCTCCATGGCCACCCTGAATCAGATGCACCGCTTAGGCCGCCCGAAGGAGCCCCCGAAGCGTCTGGGCCCCACAGAGGGCCGGCCCCAGCTGAAGGGTGTGGTGTTACGCACGTTCATCAGAAAGCCCAAGAAGCCCAACTCCGCCAACCGCAAGTGCTGCCGAGTGCGCCTCAGCACGGGCAAAGAGGCTGTCTGCTTCATCCCCGGGGAGGGCCACACCCTACAGGAACACCACGTGGTTCTCGTGGAGGGTGGTCGCACCCAGGATCTGCCTGGGGTTAAACTCAAAGTTGTGCGGGGCAAGTATGACTGTGGCCACGTACAAAAGAAGAAGTGACCACGTCCACTGCGGCCAGGCACTGGGTCCTCGGAAGCCAGTTCTTCCTGCTCCAGGGCAGCTTGTCTTGGGTTCCAATCTCACTCGGACACCTCAAGACTGCTCTTAACCTGCAAGAGGCCTGGGGACGAGTGGGAAAGAAGCACCCTCTGCCCTCTCCCTTGGCTTCAGTGTTGAGTGTCCGCAGGTGGGATGCTGGGATGAGGGTTGCAATAAACACATCTGCAGGTTGTGATGTCACCCATCGTGCAGCGTCTGCCCAGCTATGGTGGCAAATGCCGGTCTCTGCACATCGGTTCCCTCTTCCAGAAAACAGTTCCCCAACAGGAACTGTTGTAGGTGCTGCAGATGAACCCCATGCCCCGTATGCTTAGTGCATATGTGTGTGCTGGTGATATGGGGGTTCTCGCAGCACCAGGAGGGGTGCAGGCCTTGTGAAGACCCACCCCAAATGTGGCCATCTGCCAAATAACAGTGCGAGGCTGGGACAAGGGGCGTTGAAATGGTTAAATGCTGGTGAGCGGTGGTACGCGCCTGTGAGACCCTTTCTCAGAAGACCTTTCAAAAAAAGGAGGGAGACGGGGTTGTGTGGCTCAGTTTGCCAGTTCTTGTGTGGGTGCCGTTATCCATCTCTTAAACTATTTTTTGACTGATGTGTATGTATGTGGGTGCTTATGGGGGCCAGCAGAGGGTATTGGTTCCTCTGACAGTACAGTGATCATGAGCGGCTGGCTGATGTGGGGTGTTGGGATCAACACCCCTCTTCTGGAGGCTGGAGACACAGCAAGTGCCCTCAAGCACTGAGCCATCTCTCCAGCTCCTGGCAGCCCCTGCCTCTGGTCCCCAGCTTCCTGCCGTGGATAGTGGCATTGAGTGTGACGTGGCCTTTGGTGATCACGGGTGTGGCCATGAGGATTTTAAGCTGTAGGAGATGTGCTCACATCCTTGGGCTCTGAAGTCCAACTGGTCCCAGCCATTTGCACGAATGTGTGCACACATGCACACACAGGCACATTTCCTGCCCAGTGACCTGGGACAAGACATTCGAATGTAACCGGACTGCATGGCATTTCTCAATAAAGTACCATGGCTCACATTTATAATCTCAGCTCTTGGGAGGCGGAAGCAAGAGGATGAGAAGTCTGTCCTCGGAGACAGCATATTGGGGGGCAGCTACATGAGACCCTCTCTTAAATAGAAAGTCATTGGAGGAAGGACCCTTAAGAGCTAGCCTGGAGACCAGGAGGTGGTGGCACACACCTTTAATCCCAGCACCCGGGAGAGGCAGCAGCAGGCAGGATCTCTGTGAGTTGGAGGCCACCCTGGTCTACAGTGAGTTCTTTGGACAGCCAGGGCTACCCAGAGGAACTCTGCCTCAAAAAAACCAAAAGGAAAATATTAATTTTGTGCATATGTATATATGTGGTGTATGTGCATGTGCACGCGGGTGCCCTTGGAGGCAAGAGGTAACTCAAGAGCTTGAGTTACATGTGTTTGTGAGCCGCCTGATGTGGGTGCTGGAAACCAGCCTTGGTTTTTGCAGTCTTCTGTAAAAGCAGTTGATATTCCTAACCTCTGAGCCATCTGCCAGCCCCTTTTAGCACCAGTTTTATTGGGGTTATTTAGAGCAGATGTTAAGGAAGCCTACTCCATAGCCATTCCGGTGCCAGCCGTCTCAACTGGAGGGTAGAGTGCAGGAGAAATGTGGGGGTTACCTGGCAAGAGGCAAGGGGCCTCTGAGGAACTGATGAGAAATGGTCCCAGCCTGGCAAAGGTGAGGTGCAGCCGGGCAGTAAAGACACTGCCCCCCCGGGGGGGGTGTACAGGGACCCACAGCTGGGTCAGAGACTCCTCAGGACTTCAGGGCTTCCTTGGACGTTGGTTTTGAGAACAGATGTCCCAGTTGCCTTCTGCTCTCTGCCAGCAGTCATCCCATCCCAAAACGTGCAGATGAGAATTGCAGATGAGAATCACTGTCCCGGGCTGGAGAGATGCTCGGTGAGTCAAGGTGGCTGCCAACGGGTCCTGATGACCCAAATTTGATCTCCTGGACCCACGTGGTAAAAGGAGAAAACCCACTCCTGCAGGTTGTGCTCTGCCCTCCCCACATGTGTGGGGACATGCTTGTCGACACAAACTAAAAAGGTTTCGGTGACTGCTGCTCTTCCAGAGGACCCAAGTTCAGTTCCCAGCATGCATGCAGGTTAGGTGGCTCACAGTCACCTGTAACTCCAGCTCTCCCTGTGAACTGCACTCACATGCGCATACCCACAGACACACAAATCCTTTTTAAAAAGTCACTGACTCCTTATAAATAGCTTTCTTTTGTTATAATTCCAAGCTTGATCTACTGGATGTCTTGTTTTTTGGTAGAGTCTCATGAGCTCAGGCTGGCCTTGAACCTGAGGACAACTTTGAACTCCCGTTCCTCCTGCCTCTTCCTAAATGTTGGGATTAGAAGTGTGTGCTACCAGAATGTTGGGATTAGAAGTGTGTGCTACCAGGTCCGGCTTGGCCTGTTTTTTGTTTTTGTTTTTGTTTTTTTGACACAGTTTACCCACTGACACACAGGAAGCAGTTCTCAGGCTTAGCAACCCAGCCTGAGTCACTTTATGATGGCCCCTGCTTGAGGAGAGAAGGAAGCTATAAGCAAGCTGGTTAGGTCTCCGGTTTGACACAGCAGGAGTCCCGTGATGTTGAAGCAACAAGTATGTAGGGGAGCCTCACAGGATTCTCCCCCTCCCCAGGTATCCTTCAGCTGGGGGCTGCAAGGCCACCTCTGACTTTAACACCATCCAGGAGAAGTCTGTGTCCTAGAAGTCCCGATCAGGCTGACCATCTAGGACAGACGGATCCTGACACGCACACTGGAGTGGGTCACAAGGGCACCGTAGTGTCCCACCCAGGAGTGCGTGTCTCTTCCGTACTGCTCAAAAGACACATAACGGATGCCCTTGCCAAAATCAGTGAAGACATGAGAGACCTGTGGGAGAGAGACAGGGTGAGGCTGGCAGACCCCTCTTCCTCCACCTCAGACCCCCTCAGCACCCAGAGGGCGACTGGTCACACTCTATGTGCTGGGGCCACAGAACGAGGTCAGCACTTGAAAGAAGGACCTAGAAGCTGAAGACTGGTGTGTGTGGGGAGAGCAATGGGCATTCTCCAGGAGGGAGGCAGTCATGAACAGTAAATGAACAAGAAAACGCCCCATGGGGTGACTGGAGGAGAGATCAGGACTGGGAGCCCTGTGAGGTCCTGGAAGAAGTGTTGTGGACGGTGAACGCTCAGTGCAAAGACCCTGAGGTAAGACTGCCTGGGGCAGACAGAGAAGCAGAAGCTGGGCTCAGCCAGGTAATGAGACCATGCAGGGCTTTGTGGGGCATTATGAGCCCTCAGTTACATCTTCATCCGTGTGTTATTGATTGAGAGGTCCTGTATGGCCCTGGCTGGCCTCCGCCTCACAGAGGTCCACCTGCCCCCTCTACCTCTCAAGTGCTGGAATTGAAGGCAGGCGCCACCACTTATTTTGAGACAGGGCCTCAGGTAGCCCAGGCTGGCCTTGAACTCCTCATCCTCCTGCCTCAGCCTCCTAAGTTCTGTGATTTGAAGTGTGCACCATCAGGCCTGGCTCCTGCATGCTTTTATGGGACTTTAAGGCCGGTCACCCTTTCTGTGCCTCAGTTTCTCAACTCTAGGATAGCAACAGGCCAAGAACCGTGGCTCATGCTTTACAGCACCTTCATCAGAACCTGGACCACAGAAGGTCAGCGGTTTCTTTCTAGTGCTGCCACCCTTTAATACAGTTCCTCATGTTCCCCCCAACATAAAATTATTTTCGTTGCTACTTCATTACTAATTTTGCTACTGCTATGAATCATAATGTAACTATCTGATATGCAGACAGTCTTAGGTGACCCCTGTGAAAGGGTCGTAGGACACCCCCACCCCACCCAAGGAGTTGCGACCCACAGGTTGAGAACCGTGCAGTAGGCCCTCGAATGCTGCGCGACTGGGCTGTTGCTCTAATAATATGGATTAGTTAACCAGTGAGCCTACGAGAGCAGGGTCTAGATGTAACGTATGCAGTAAGGGCGTAATGATTGGCAGCTATTATCACAGACGCCATCAACGAAACCGGAATCCCAGCAGGCTGACTGGAGCGGGCCGGGCCTGAGAGGGCAGTCAGGACTCACTTGTCGGCAGGTGCTCTCGGTCCACTGAAGGACTGGGTTGGGTGAGGCCGAGAACTTGACCACTTCGTTTTCATACTCATCCAGTAGGCGGACGCGAAGCCTGTAGATGCAGCCGCAGTTCTCACGGGCGCCCCACCTGCCAGGCGGCAGTCTTTAGGTCCCTGCCACCCAGCCAGCTCTCTGGGTTGGAAAGAGGGAGGCTGAGGGCTGAACTCTCCTGCACCCGAATCAAGGTCCTATCCATTTGCGCAGCAATTGGTGCGTCAGGGCACCTGTGAGAAGAGGGGCCGGAGTACCGGGGCGGAGCTAATTCATGGGGGCGGGGCCAAGCCTGGAAGACTTGGGTTGCCTTTTAGTGATGGAGCTATGGTGCTCCAGGGAGGAGCCACGCCCAGGCAGTAACGTGTCGAGCTGAAGAAGGAACCAGAGCCCAAGAGAAGGGAACAAATGCTTCCCGGGAGGCTTTTGTGCCTTCAGCCGGGCTTCGGCCCCATCACCCCTGTCTGAGCGTCAGTTCTTAGCTTAGCTTAGTGTTGCCAGCTCGTCAGAAGCTTTGGCCATCCTCAAGGGTCGGCGCCGAGCGGCATGCTAGCATGGAACGGATGCCTGTCTGCTTGGGAAGAGAGTGGGGAGGAGTGCAGGAAGGGGCTAGGGACTCAACGGGGTTCCTCCCCTCCCTATCTCTGCAGCTGTGAGTCCATCCCAAGAAAGGGAGTCTGGCCCCACGGGGCTGATGGGGGCGAGACTGAGCTATCCCTGCAGCCTACTCTGGCTACCATCGCTGTGGCTCTGGGCGGCCCGGCCAGTCGTTGCTCACCAGTCAGCTACGCAGATCTCGATCTGGGCACTGTCTAGCAGCTCCTGCCACACCCCTTCCATCACCAGGTCGACAAGCTGCCTCTTGAAGCACCATCTGGGAGAGAGACACAGGGTCTGAGACACAGAGACCTAACACCACCTCCTCCACGAAGCCTCTCCTGATCACCCTGCTTAAAGTAGCTGCTCAGGTTTGCTTTTCAGGACCGGAAGGTGGATAACGGATGATGCATCTCCCCTCACTTTATCCCCTCCCCTCCCAGGAGGCTGGCCATCATGCTAGTCTCCTGATGTTGCTGGGGACCAGGATATGTGTATAAATAGGGCCACACACTAGACAGCTGAGCAGTGAGTTCCGGGGCTCAGGGGAAGAGTGCTAGCCTAGCATTCCCAAAGACCTGGATTTCATCCCCAGTATCACAAAGACTAATCACCACCGAAAAACCAAAACAATGACAAGGGTCAGGTGTGAAGTGCTAGCACTCACCTGAAATCCCAGCATGCTGGGGGTCAGGAATTCAAAGTTACCTTTTGCTATAAGTCAAGTTAGAGGCCACTCTGGCCTACAAAAGACCCTATCTCCAAACCAGGGGCTAGGGGTGGCTCGGTGATGCATGCCTGTAATCCTAGCATTCAGGAGGCAGAGCCCGGTGGATCTCTCTGACACCGAGGCAAGCCTAGTCTACAAAGTGCGTTCCAGGACAGCTAGGGCTACAAAGAGAAACATATCTCAGGGGGGAAAAAAAAAGCCAGCACCGGGGTATCTGACACCCTCTTCTGCTTTCTTTGGGCACCTGAACTCTCAGGCACAACACACACATACTTCCTAAAAATATCTACAATATTTGTTGAAGAATGAAGGAAGGAGGGATGAGCACCCTGAAGCAGCCCCTCCCCCTCTTTGGTCCCTTACCCTAGGCATCAGGGGCCACTCACTCAAAAGAAGTCACGAAGCAGGTCTGGGAAGGAGCTCCGGGCACCAGCGTCAAATCCTTTTCCACGGCCCAGCCGTTTCCGCCGTGCTCCACTTCCCAGCCTCTGAAGCCCTCTGTAGAGCACAGCGGGGCTGAACAGAAAGCATTCGCGCGCCCGCTCCAGGGGCCGAGCCTCCCGGTTCGCCCCGCGCATCAGCTCCTTCCCGGTACAGTTCAATCTGGCGGCTTCCTACTGATCCTGAATTCCCCGCCCCACGGCCCTGTCACTCAACCTCGGTCCCACCTTTCTCCGCCTCCACCCTTCTGCCTTGCCCCGCCCACCCGCTCAGGTTGGCGCTCTCCGCCACAGGTAGTGTTTTATGCAAACTCCGCCTTCCCACCCGTGCCCAATCCGCTTCGTCTTAGCCCGGCTAGACCCCGCCTACCACCCAGAAGGCCCCGCCTCCGGGTGTTAGGCCTGCCCCCGGACCCACGCTCTCCGCAGGGGTTGAAGATGAGGTTGCGGCCGAGCGGCGCGCGCAGGCAGAAGCGGGCCAGGGCGCAGAGCGGGAACTCGTCGTGGCGGTCGCCGTCGGCGGGGCAGCGCTGGGCCAAGGCGTGGAAGGCTCTGCCCTGGTCGCTGCGGTCGCGGGCCAGCTGCAGCAGCCACACGCTCGGGCCGTCCACCACGTCGCGCCAGGCGCGGCACACGGGCCGGCAGCGGGTCACTAACGCGAGGGGAGGCACGTGGCTCAGCACCTGCACCAGCAGCTCCGGGGGCAGCGCGGCCAGAGCCACGCGCGGAGCTCCGGTGGTCTGCCGTCGCGAGGGCCGCGCTCCCATGTCCCGCCGCCGCCGCCGCCGCCGCCGCCGTCCTCCGCGTGGAGAGGGCTTGGCGGTTCAGCCTCTCAAGGTCACGGACCGGGCTCGGGATGCCTGGCTGCACACAAAGATAAAGAGCAAATCCGTTCCTCTTGAGCCAAAGACCCCTCCATGTCTAATCCAGTCCCCAGCGGGTGCCCCTTATTCACACTTAGCTGTGCACGGTGGTGCACACCCACGATCCCAGAACTCAGGAGTTGGAAGCAGGACCCTTCTAGGTTCTAGATCAGCCTGAAGTACCTACCTAGTGAGAGTCTCAAAAATAAAGACTCAGAACAGAAAGTCCGCACGCACTACTTCGTGGTTTTCGCCCTCAGTGTCTCTTGAATCCTTCCTTCTCTTTGCTTTTTTGAGACAGTTTCATGTAGCCCAGGCTATTCTCAAACTAGCTACGTAGCCAAGGCTGACCTGATGGCATCGCAGGTGTGTATCACCCTGTGCCCAACTGGTGAACCTTTTCTGAGCACGCTGAAATGTCAAAGTCATCAGTGACTGTCATGGTGGAAGCTAGTAGTTACTACTCTGCCTGTCAGCAACATTTCACTGTTGTTGCCTGGCTGCTGGGAACCTTCTCCCCATCTTCCCTGATGGCCTGTCAGAGATGACCGTTGCAACTTAGTTCTCATCAGCTGTCACCTGCCTGGCCACTGTCTCCTAGCTCTGTGCTTCCTCATAGGCAGGCAGGCAGGGGAAGCCCCGGTGTCATCCATCCTGTACAGCCCGGAACACTCCACAATGCCATGTTCTCAAGCTAAAGGCAGCACCCCTCCCTGGTCAAGAGTCCCACGCTCCCTGCCCACTGTCTCTCTCTTCTCATCTCCCTCCCTCACGCTGCCTCAGTCACACAGGCCCCCACACCTCAAGGCCTTCGGTCTGTCCGTCCCCTCCATCGGGAGCCGGAGGCCTTGTCACCAAATCTACTCCCCATTTCCTTAAACATTTCCCTTAAGAAAATTCTTTTTTCTTGCCAAGTGGATGGTACACACTTTTTATCCCTGAGGTCCTGAGACAGAAGCAGACAGATCTCCGAGTTTGAGACAAGCTTGGAATACAGAGTGAGCTCCAAGCCAGCCGGGGCTACACAGTGAGATGTGGTCTCAAGAAGAGGAGGAGGAGGAGGAAAAGGGAGAGGAGAGACAGACAAATGGGGCTGGACCAGTGGGCCAGTGGTCAAGAGCACTTGCTTTGTACAGAGGATGGCTGAATTCCCTAGCACCTTCATGGTGGCTTACAACTGCTGTAACTCCAGTTTCAGCAGATCTCACTCCCTGTCCTAGCTTCCAAGGGTACCAGGTATGCACAGGCTTATATGTGGGCAAAACAGGGCATAAATCTTATACACGAGATAAATCTTTAAAAATGAAAGTACGAGCAGATAAAAATAAAATGAAGGACTGAGGTCACCCGTTGGACTGGGTCCCTGGGAGAATGAGAATTGGTGGTAAAGCTTTTTCCTAGTTTGCATGATGCCCTGGTTTGGAGCCTCAGGAAAGGGAGGAACGGAGAGGAAGAAAAAGAGGAGAAAAAGAAAAGGCAAGCTAAAGCAAGCAAGCTTGGAACCTGTCTGCTGCCCCGCAGGGACACCAGGCCTCTCTTCAGGGTGCACATGGTACCTTCCCACTCCCACAGTCTGGAGGCTAAGTGTCAATCACTGGCTGAGACCAGTTTGGGTTGGGGAAATCAGATACTGCCTGCCTGCTGCTTGGCCACTGGGGAGTCTGCCTGTTTGTGGGGAGGTTATCATTGGTTGGCATAGTAACCAGGGATGCTGCTAACACTCCATTTGCAAGGACCCATGACTGCACATTCCAAAAAGGACTATGATGGTACTTCCTAACACATGGCTCCGTAATTCTGCTAGTCACGAGGCCTCTGGTACTGGAGAAGGCATATTGCCAGGGGATTTTCTAGGTGGCATTCTAAAAATGGCTGTGTCTGACTCCCTGTGGGGTCCAGTTCCTTCTCAGGAGTCCTAGAGTGCTTGTTGCTAAGTGGTTAACAATTGGCTGGTGGGGGATGTGGAGTGGGCATACCAAGGTTTATAGCCTTATTGCTGCCAGGGGTGTGAATCACCCACAAGGTTGATTCCACACTGCTCAGGTGAGGTCCCCACTCTCTGAGGCTGGAAGGAGATACACATAATTCGTGGGCTCGAGCCAGGGCAGGCTGGCCCCAGCACATCCCTGCCGGAGTCAGCTGCTGACAGCAGGAAGGCATGGCCTAGACAGGCCGGCTGTTCCAGCCCAGTTGTTTTAGTGTTACCGACACAGGTACCAGTATAGAAGCCCTCAGGTGACTGACCTCTTCTTCCATCTGATAGCATTTATATGATGTGGGACCTCTGGGGCTAAAGAGCGGTCAAAGCAGCTAGGAAGCACCTCCTCCCCCTCCCCCCGCCCGCAGAAGGCCCTGGAGAGATACCCACTAAATATTAGATATTGCCTGCATTCACAGGAGCAAAAGGAAAATAACTCGGCAAGTGCTTGTCTGCCCTGTGGCTGATAGGACATCTCCCTCTTTTGTCTCTGGGACCATGAGGCCAGGTGCCCCTCATGCAAATCAGACTCCCCACCCTGAGTACCCAGGGGTCCTCCCCCTCTGCTACCTGCTTAAAAGATATAAGCAGGGAAGACCCGCCATTAAAGAGAGCATCGCTTCCACCAGAAAGGCCTCCTGAGACTCTTTTTATTGCGTCTCATTCGTTCCTTCTCTGGCACAGGTGGTCAGAGCCCACGATCGATTCACGAAACCCACGTCTGTTCTCTGCATGCTTTCCAGCCGCCCAAGCACAAGCTTCCTGGCCAGAGAGCAAAAACCCAGGCACTGGCGGGTTGAGACAGGGCAGTGGCGTGTGCGGGGCGGAGGGGGGACCAAACCGACAACATGAGACCCCTGAGTGTGGGCCAGTTGGCTGAGCCCAGTTAGTTCCTAGAGCACCGAAGGAAAATAAACCATTATTTATGCAAGCATCCATCTTTGTTCTGAGAAGAGGCAACTCCATTCTCCTACTCATTTTCCCCCTCCCTCCCTTCCTTCCTTCTTTGGTGTGTCTGTGTCTCACTATGTAGCCCTGGCAGGCCTGGAACTTGCTATGTAAAGTAGGCTGTGCTTGAACTCACAGAGATCTACCTGCCTCTGCCTCGGGAGTGCTGGGGTTAAAGGCGTGAGCTACTATTGCTCTGCTAAAGGGTCTTTTAAAAAAAAATTAATTACATTAATTTAGTGTGTGTGTGTGTGTGTGTGTGTGTGGTGTTCGTTCCACTGCAAGTGTGTGTGGAGGTCAGAAGACAACTTTAGAGTCAGTTCTCTTCCACCATGTGGATCTCAGAGATCAAACTCAGGTCGTCTGGTGTCGCCAAGCGCGTTGACCCGCTGAGCCTTTTCACCAGTCCTCAAGGTGATGGTAGACCTGTTTTTGGTGATGCTGTGATACAGGGTCTCACTCTAGCGGAAGCTGTCCTAGAATCCGTGGTGTACTCCCGCCTCAGCCTTGCTGGGATTACAGCAGTGAACTGCTGTAGAACGTGTTAATTGTCCATTTACTGAATTGAAATTGGGCCCTTTAATTAATAAGGTCTTTTTCCTCGGCAGGCTGCTACGATGCTACAGGTTTCCAGTAGGGGGCGCTGGAGGAGCGTGGCCGGCCGGCCGGCCGGCATGGATTCCCCTGCACCCGGCTCCTGCGGTGGGGAGGACAGCATCCTCCACCCAGACACTCCCCTGTATGCGGTTTTGTCTGGCACCCTATGGGATGTGACTTCTGGCAAATTCCATCCCAGCCTGGGGCTGCTGTCTTTTTATTGTTTTCTTTCATTAAATTTTTCTTTCTATTATCATTATTACTTTTAAAATTTTAATTCTTCTTCTCTCATACAACCTGTAGAATACATCCTGGCCCCCTCCTCCCCTCCCTCCATCCCCACCCCCTAAAATTTTATTTCTAACATTTGTTTATTTCTTGCACGTTGTGTGTGTGTGTGTGTGTGTGTGTGTGTGTGTGTGTGTGGTGGTGGAGGGTGTTTTGTTTTATTATTGTTGTTTGGTTTTTCAAGACAGGCTTTCTCTGAATAGCCCTGGCTGTCCTGGAACTCATCTGTATTCCAGGCTGGCCTCAAGCTCAGAGACCCACCTGCCTCGTCTCCGGAGTGCTGGGGTTAAAGGTGTGCGCCACCGCTGCCTGGCCCGTCACACCGTCTTCCAATGACTGTGTGGCTCAGGCTCCCGGTCCTCTCTGACTGACACGCACACCACGTGTTCCCCGAATCTGCTTCCCCCTTCAAAACAGCGCCTCTGCGGCTCATCCGCACTCTTGGATGTGTCCATCAGTGCCTCATCCCTTCTCTCTTGCTGAGTGATATGACAGAGGCCAGATACACCGCATGTCCACTCACAATTGGAGGATGCATATTGTGAATGAGGCTACGGTGAGTGCCCGCGTGTGAGGGTTTGTGTGGACATACCTTGCATTTCTCTTGAGTAAGTTCCTAGGACTGCAATTATTGGGTCCTAGGGGAAGTCTGTATTTCACCGCACAAGAAAATGCTCAAGGGGGCTGGAAGGATGACTCGGTGGCTAAGAGCGCTGGCTGCTCGTCCAGAGGGTCTGGGTTCTATTCCCAGCTCCCATGTGGCAATTCACAACCATATGCAATCCCATTTCCAGGGGATCTGATGCCCTCTTCTGGCCTATACAGGTACTGTGCTCACATGGTGCACATACCTACATGGAAGCTAAACCCCCATACACTTAATTAAACTTAAGTAAACATTAATTAAAAAAACATGTGTATGTGTGTGTGTCCACCAGTGAGGGGCTGGGGGCGTGGCTCAGTGGGAGAGCCCCTGCCTAGAATCCCCCAGTAAGGGGCAGGGGGCGTGGCTCAGTGGGAGAGCCCCTGCCTAGAATCCCCCAGTAAGGGGCAGGGGGCGTGGCTCAGTGGGAGAGCTCCTGCCTAGAATCCCCCAGTAAGGGGCAGGGCGTGTGGCTCAGTGGGAGAGCCCCTGCCTAGAATCCCCCAGTGGGGGGCAGGGGGCATGGCCCACAGGTAAAGTTCTAGCCCAGGGTGCCTACAACCATGGATTCATGTACAGCACCAGAAGGAAACAAATAAAAGGAGAAATGGAAGTAATTAGTGGTAAAGGAAGATTAAGATGGCTGTAAGTTTATTTACAAGGGTAACAAAATGGAGGAGAGGAGAGATAAGGGAATTTTATCAGTTAACAGCTGCAGGCCAAACCAACAGAAAAGCACTATGCATTTGAAAATATGTCCTTATTGTGTATGAGTGTGCACGCTATGGTGTGGTGGTGTGTGGAGGTTGTCTGAGGACTGGTGGGAGTGTGTTTTCTCCTTCTAGCATGTGGGTTCTGAGGATCTACCTCAAGCTTTAACCTGCTGAGCCATTTCTCTGGCTCCGTTCCTCATTCTTTAACGTTTTCATAGCCCTGGCTGGCCTGGAGCTCCCTGTGTAGACCAAGTGAATGAACTTGGCATTTAAGGTGTGTGTCAGCACACGGAACTCGGTTTTCAAACTCTGGGCACTACAGCATCTTGCTCAGAGCCCCACCCAACCCAGCAACAACGTAGGGCTTCCTAGGACAGTGCTGTCCATAAACTTCACACTTGCTATTGTCTGCCCTGTTATAGCCAGGGAAGATTCCAGAAGGTTCTTCGGCAGCTGCTTAGGCTCAGGCTTCCCTTCCCCATATGTTCACTATGGAAATATATATGTATATATATATATATATATATATACACATATATATGTTTATATAATCTGCAACAGCTCAATATGCATTTTCACAGATCCCATGGTCTTAGGAATTTTCATGTGTTTTGCTCTGGTGGGGATCTGGCCCAGGTATTTACTAGGAAAGTGCTAGATCGTGGAATTCTAGTCACCACCCCAGTCCCCTTGATCATGGGATTCTAGCCACGCCCTAGCTCCTTTAATTTTGATTGAACAGGAAAGTCTAAGAAAATCAAAACCATGTCTGTGTTCTATTTGTTTCATCAAACACAAGAAATAAGAGTTAGATTTGATTCCCACAAAAACAAAGCCCAAACAAAAAATGGAATCCTCCATCTTGACAACTCTGGGCATTCTCCTCCCAGGGGCTGTTTATAGACAAAGATCACCTTTTCTACAAATGGTGCTGGGACAATTGAAAATGACATTAAAAAATATGTTTTTGTTTTATGTGTACGGGTGTCCCTCCATGTATGTCTGTGCACCATGTGCATGCAGTGCCCTTGGAGGCCAGAAGAGGGCGCTGTCTACCTGGGAATGGATATATAGATGGTTGTGAGCCACCATGTGGGTGCTGGGTGTAGAACCCAGGTCCTCTGGAAGAGCCACCGGTGCTCTTAACCACTAGGCTATTTCTCTAGCCCCAAGGAGCTTTTAGAAGGTGCGGCCTTGCTGGAGGAAGTGCCTCACTGTGGGTGGGCTTT
>JAMJFZ010003200.1:2950000-3122500 GCA_026225945.1 Cricetomys ansorgei
ACCCCACCCCGTCCCCGTCCCACTCCCCGCCCCCACCCCACCCCGTCCCCGTCCCACTCCCCGTCCCCGCCCCACTCCCCGTCCCCGCCAACCTCCCCCCTTGCAATCAGATCCCCGCCCCCGGCCACCTCGCCCCGCCCCTGTCCCCTCCCACCCCTGCGACCCGCCCCTCTCCCACCCTGCCTGACCGGCGACCCGCCCCGCCCCGCCCTCGCCCTTACCCCCCGCCCCCCAACCCGCCCGCAGCCGTCGCCTTTCCTAACGCCAGGCTCCTCAGCTTTAGCGAAACCTTCCCCTCCTGAAGATCAGCGTCCTCCCGGCCTAGGATGGGCCCGTGGGACTATGCTTCTTTTAACATTTTTATTTATTCACGCATATATTATGAATTATTACTGTCTCACTGTGTAGCCTTGGCTGTCTCGGAACTCCCTATGTAGATCAGGCTGGCCTGGAACTCAGAGATCCGCCTGCCTCTGCCTCTTGAGCGAGTGGTGGACTCCACTACTACCTCTTGCCTATTGTTATTACTTTAGATTTATTGTTTATTTGTATCTTGTGTGTATGTGTGTTCCCTCCCTGCGTGCTCACAGAGGGGAGACATGGACCCTAGAGTTACAGATGGCCGAATCCAGGACCTTAACCACTGAGCCATCTCTGCAGCCTTTTCTGATGTCTTTCTCAAAGTGGTTGCCGACCCGTGTGCGTGTGCCAGGGCACCTGCGGGCTTCGAGGGTTGAACTCGGGTGTCATTCAGGCTTAGGTGGCTTAGTTCTTTACCCACTGAGCCTTACGCATTCTTTTGGGGGACAGGGTCTCTCAGTGAATCTGGGGGTGGCTGTTGGAGTTAGACCAACTGCAGGCCCCGGGGATCCTTCTGTCTTCCACCTGTAAGGACTGTGGTCGCTGGTGGGGGTTTGCCGCACTTTGCTTTCTACATGGGTGCCGGGGAGCCAAACTCAGGTCTGTCCACCGCCTCAGCTCACTCCTCTTAGCCCAGGCTGGCCACTAACTAACTATCTATCCTCCTGCCATGCTAAGTGTGTTTCTTGTACCTGTGGCTTGCTCAGTGTGCCCTCTGTGACTCTATACCTGGCAACAGAATCATGGGGTGGGAGCCTTTGGGGAGGAGAGTCCCGGCTACTTTTCAAAAGGGAGTTTTGATGGGTTAAGCGGGTTAGGATTCATTTGACTGCAATCCCTAGAAACCCTAGCCAGCATAAGGGAGGAGAGGAATCTAGCCCGTGTAAGAGTGTTCCAGCAGTGTAGGGGTGGTGCTTCACACTCAGGGCAAGTTATAAATATGCTAAAGCTTCTGGGCTTGGAGCTGCATGCCTGCAAACCAGGGCTGCGGAGGTAGAGGCAGGAGGGTAGTGAATTTGAGGCTAGCAGGGCAATGTAGTGGGCTTCAGGCCAGCCTAGGTTATATGAAACCCTATTTTGTCAAACTAATCAGGGCTGGGACGTGGCTCAGTTGGTAGAGTCCTTACCTAGCGTGCACAAGGCCCAGGGTTCGTGCCCAGTGCAACCCTAGCGTGCTGGCATGCTCTGTAGTCCCGGCACTAGAGAGGGGGAGCCAGGATGGTGTCTGGAGACAGAAATAGGGGTGTTCTCCCTCCAGGCCTCTTCCCCAGCCCACGGGCCTCTTCTCTGTGGAGCAAAGTGTGTGACGTCATCACCAATGAGAACTAAGTGAAGTGCCCCCCCCAGGGTGGGTTGTGTACAGAGACATCGAGAAATTAAAAAGACTGGTGAGGGGCAAAGCGAAGCACAACGAGAAGGGGCCCAAAGGGAAGACATGTGGGCTGTGAGAGAAAAGTGACGAAGTGGAAAGAGAAGGAAACGCCACAGACAGACCGTCTGGAGCTGCAGTTACAGGCAGCCAGGTGCTGGGAACCAGCTCTGGCTCTCTGCAAGAGCAGCAGGTGCTCTTAACTCCTGAGACACCTCTCCAGCCCCCAGTCCATTCCTTTGACCAGAAATGAGGAATTAGAGTAGATTAGAAAGGATTCAAGAAAGAAAAACACGAACGTTATCTATAAATAGCACACACACACACACACACACACACACACGCACGCAAAACACCCATACACATGAAATAAATCTAAAGTAAATTCTTAAGGAATTCGTGAGTATATGTGTGTGGGTCTATGTATTTGGGTACAGGTGCCCTCTGAGGCAAGAAGGCCCAGAGTTCAGAGAAGAAAGAAAGAAAAAGAAGCATTGTCTTCCTTAGCTACCGGAGCTCTACTTACAAAAATTAATTCTATCTATACACCTGGGAAATTGTAACATCCACTTTCGAGGCTTGTTTGATTAATGTTCCGCCAAATCCAGTTTCAACGGTTTCACGGCCCACTTAGAGTGGAATTTAATTAAATTCTCTAAATATTCTGCTTTTACAAATTTAAACCATTGGATTTTCTTCAGAAGCTCAGTAGAGGCACAGCCAGCCCCAGCACTTAGCGCTCACAATAGATGAAACACAGACTCAGGAGGAAGTACTCCTTCGTGTCCCCGTAGTACAGTGAAAAAAAATCTCAGGTCCGAAACAGCAAATTACTCAATGATGCAACTGAAGTGGGACACATTCGTCACACTTTTAACATGCTGGATCCTTTCAACATCCAAAAGAAATTAGACAGGGGGGGGGGGCGGGGGGGGGTAGAAGGTTGGCTCAGCAGTTAACAGCTCTTGCGGAAGACCTGAGTGGCTCACACCACCTGTAGCCCAGCTCCAGGAGACTCCCTCTTCTGTCCCCGCAAGGGCACCCACATGCATGTGGTAGACCCCCACCACTCCCCTCCCCCTCCCCAAACACAAATGAAAATATCTGGGCGTGGTAGCGCATGCCTGTAATCCCAGCACTCAGGAGGCAGAGGCAAGTGGATCTCTGTGAGTTCCAGGCCAGCCTGGTCTACAGAATGATTTCTGGGCCAGCTAGGGATGTACAGTGAGTCTCTGCCTCAAAACAGAAGAAAACAAAACAAAAGAAACCTTAATAAACGGGTGTTAAACGTCAACTACAGCTACCCCCTTGTGGTTCATTTCCTTCCTTCTTTTTTCCTCTTCCATCTTAACATTTAATTGAGATACAATGACATCATTTCCCTCTCCTCCCATGCACCCTCTCCCACGCGCTCTTCCAAATCCTCGAGGCCTCTTCTCTCACCGTCGTAAATGTCCAATCACAACCTGCCGAGTTCCCGCAGCGTTGCTGCGTGCCTCTGTTTCCGGGGCTGAGGTTACGCTGTTGGGTTGGGGGGTCGGGGGGTCGGGGGGTCGGGGGGTCGGGGGGTCGTCCCCGGGAAGGCTGATTCCCTCCTCAGTCGTTAGCCGTGTAGCTTTTCATCTAGGGGCTTGGACATTGAGATTCCCCGTCTACTTTACGACGTCAGGCGGTGTTGGAATCGTCCAGGGCTTGTCGAGGCAGCCATGCGGTTGAGGTCTCAAGGCTGTAGCTTCTCTGTACAGCTGGAAGACACGATCTCACAGCAGACTTCCTGCTCCTTTGACTACTACAGCCTTTCTGCTTCCTCTTCCAAGATGTTGCCTGAGCCTTAGGAGCAGGAACTGTGTTGTAATTATACCTACTGGGGCGGGGCACCCCACAGATTGGCTGTTTTCTGCATTTGACTAGTGGTGGCTTTCTGTTTGTCTCTGTCCTCTTTCCTTCCTTCCTTCCTTTCTTCCTTCTTCCTCTTCCTCTCTCTTTCCCTCCTTCCCTCTTTCTTTCTCTCTCTCTCTCTTCTTTCTTTCTTGAGACAAGGTCTCACAATATAGCTCAGGCTGGCCTGGAACACACAGAAATCTGCCTGCCTCTGCCTTCTGTGTGTTGGGAATAAAGATCCGCACCACAGTGCTGTAAAAGGTTTTTAAAAGGTATTTAAAATGTAACAGTTTTTCTTCTTAAACGGGGTGTGGGTTTGGCTGTTTTTTTACGTTTGCATTTCATGTCTTTAAATCCTGGTTCAGCCTGGCCCAGGTAGGCAGCCCTCTGTAACCTCTTGCTGAGTCTGTCCATTGACTCACCTCTGCCAATGGGAGGCTGAAGAATGTATTTTTCAAGTCCAAGACAGTGAACTGTTGTGGAAGTTTATTTTTAGTTATGTACAAAACAATTGTTTCCTGCACTGTAGGGTGAGAGTCTGCCTGGGTCTTGGCATTTTGTATTGTCTGCAGGTGTTGGGTTTCTGGGGGGGATGTTTGATTGCTAATGATCTGCACCTGAGGAGTGCTGGATCAATACAAACGCCTGAGCTCAGATGCTCTGGGTACCACTGTCCAGCACGGCACTAGACAGGATGGTGGTTTCACCATCCCAGCTTACAAGCATAAGCTTGTGGGGCCAGAGGACAGCTTGTGGGGGGTCGATTCTCTCCGTCCACGTTTATGTGAGACCTGGGGCTTGTACTTAGACTTGGCAGCAAGTACCTTTACCCATCCATCTTTACTCCCCTTAATGTATACATTGCCAATAAATATTTTACTATTGAGACATTCAGATGCATTTAAAAGAAGATCAGGGTAAGGACCACTCAGTTTGAACAGCTGGTTTTCCGACCAGGCTGCCTTCTTCTCTGCTTCCACCCACTCTGGACTGTTTTGAGGCCTAGGGGCTTTTCTGTCCATAACAATTCAGTAATTTTAATGCCATGTACAAGGGGGTAGGAGATTGTTTCAGCAAGGAGACATTATGACCCGGGTGTATGCCTGCAACCCCAGCATCTTGGAGGAAGAAGCAGAAGGACCAGAAGTTCAAGTTCATTCACTGCTATAAATATAGAATGCCAGGCCAGCTTGGGCTACGTGAAACCCCCATTTACAGGAAAAGCCCCCATCTAGGGGCTGGAGAGATGGCTCAGTGGTCAGAAGCATGTGAGGCTCTTGCAGAGGATGAGGTTCAGTTTCCAGCACCCATGTCCGTCTCGAGGGGCCCGGAACCACCTGTGACTCCAGCTCCTGGACATCCAGAACCACCTGTGACTCCAGCTCCTGGACATCCAGAACCACCTGTGACTCCAGCTCCTGGACATCCGAGACCCTTTTTTTTTGGCCTTGTCAGGCACTTCACTCACATGCACATGGACACATACGTAATTGAAAATAAATCTTACTAGCTGTGGTGGCTCCTATATTAAATCCCAGCACTCGGGAGGCAGAGGCAGGCAGATCTCTGTGTTTGAGGCCAACCTAGTCTACAGAGCAAGTTCCAGGACAGCCAGGGCTACATAATGAGACCCTGTCTCAAATAAAAATCTTAAATTTTTATATAAAATGAAACAGCTGGTCTATGATAGTACTCACCCTTAATCCCAGCACTCGGGAGGCAGAGGCAGGTGGATCTCTGTGAGTTCGAGGCCAGCGTGGTCTACAGAGCGAGTTCCAGGACAGCCAGAGTTACAACAGGGTAGTCCCGTCTGGAAAAAACCCAAATAAAATAAAACAAAACAAATAGTAGCAAAGTGTAAACACTAGTCAGTTTCCCTTTCCAGTCCCCAGTTCTTTTCCTCGAAGCAATCCTGGTCAGTTCCTAGAGTTACATCTTGGGCTATACTCTGGAAAAAAGAAATCCCTGTACAGACTTCACATAATGGCTAGCGCCTGTATGCCAGCTCCCACCTGTAACCCCGGGACTTCAGAGCCTGAATCAGAAGAACTTCTGGAGTCCATAGAGAATTCCAGGTCAACCTGGGCTACTCACATCTTTAAAAAATGAAATGAAACAAAAACCAAAGCACAGAGAGCCAAAAGAGAAGCAGCAGCAGCCTGAGGCCATCTGGGAAATTTCAGGGAGTTGTTGACCAACACTGGGTCGAGGAGCCCCGGGTACACAGAGTCCTGGCTAAACAACGGACTCCATTTCTCTTTATTGTTCCACATCTCCTGTGGGAGGTGAAAAGACACAGTCCTAACAGGTCTAATTTAAAGATTCTCTGGCTTTTATTTCCATTTCTAGAGCCCAGGAACATCTCGCTGTACAATTCGGTGTGGATGTTCCGAGGGGCTGAGCAGGGAGATGGGAGAGGCTGGGAACACGGAGCAGAGAGCAGGAAACAGGCTGGTCACTTCACAGTGACTTTCCTTGGAATGACTGATGCAGAGGAGACTTCTGGCTCACCGGGGGCTGGGGGGGTGTCGGGCGGGGGCTGGGGGGTGGGGGGTGGGGTGGGGGGTGGCGGGCTGGAGGTGGGAGGCGGGAGGCGGGGCTACTGTTTCTCACCAGACTTAAGGAAGGTGACTTTCACTTTGGTGTCATGAACCTTAGCCTGAGTAACTTCAGTTTGGTTTGGTGCATAGGGCCTACTACAGAGCTCAGCCCAAACCAGCAGTATCTATCTGTCTGTCTGTCTATCTGTCTACCTTTTAAAGATTTAAGAGTAATTAATTTTTATTTTGGGTGTTGACTGTTTTACATGCATGTATGTCGATGCGCCATGTGTATGCCCAGAGCCTGCTGAGGCCAGAAGAGGGTGCTGGATCCCCTGAAACTGGAGTTCCAGACAGTTGTGAGCTGCTACGTGGGTGGTGGGATTGGTAGAGTATTTACCTAGCATACAAGGAGATCTGGGTTCATTCTCCGCCCCACAGGGGCAGAGTGGTGTGTGTCTGCAGTCCCATTTCTGGGAAGGTGACAATGGGATCACAGATTCAGTGTTATCTTAGGCTGTGTAAGGAGTTCTCAACCAGCGTGGGCTTCATGAGAGCCTGTCTCAAAAATCAAAACAAACAAACAAAAAAACCTAAAAACAAACCAGAAAAAATATCTAGCCAATACAAAAACACAATTCTCACCTGAATGAAAGGTAGTTTATTCCGGAACTAAATATGAAAGTCCATGTCTGGGAACATAGATTCAGATCCAGGTTTTTCATGAATACCATGTTCCAATGTGGTGACAGTTCCATGAACTTTGATAGATAGAAAACAAGGAGTCATAATCAAGACAGTTAAAATACCTTGACGGACACATTAGGTAAGCCCAGTCCAGCAATGTGAGGCATCTCAGCTACAGGCGCTGTTTGACATCTTAGCCTTCTGGTTGGTGGGAGCTAGTGTCCTGTTTCACGTTCCAAAGGTTTTACCTCACAGTCCCGGAGACATTAGGTCACACACAGTGGAGGGCTGTAAATGGCTACTGAAGCTGAAGATTGGCCCAAGATAACTGTGCTCTGGGTTTGCAACATTCCAAACCCCCACCAACACTGATTCAGCTTGTGGTCCAGCAGGTGGGGAGAGATTCCACAATGGAAACAAGCTGAAAGGCTACACACGCCGATAACTCTAGCACTAGGGAGGCAGAGGCAGGGGAATTGATGCACAGTAAGTTCCAGGCAGGCCAAGGCTGCATACTCAGACCTTGTCTCAAAAAGAACCAAAACAAAATAAGATCGGGAGCAGTTCAGGCAAAATAGTAAAGATGTCATAATATGATTGACATGTGTATTGCTGACTTAGTGATTTCTCAATGTCGTTAAAAAGAAATTTTTTTTTTTAAGAGTTGGATCTGAGTTAATTTTAGTATGTGATGATTCTTTTATTTGCAACTTTAAAGATAAAATAAAATAAAGATAAGTTAAAATAAAGCTATTTTTAATAACAAAGCTTAATAATAAACTTATTAAATAAACCCAGCGCTTGAGAAGGAGAGGCAGAGGCAGAGGCAGAGGCAGAGGCAGAGGCAGAGGAGGCAGAAGCAGAGGAGGCAGAGGCAGAGGAGGCAGAGGCAGAGGCAGAGGCAGAGGCAGAGGCAGAGGCAGAGGCAGAGGCAGAGGCAGAGGCAGACAGATCTCTGTGAGTTCAAGGCAGCCTGGTGAGGTGGGTCAGGGCAACCTAGTGAGACTGTATCCTCCCTCTGTTCCTCCCAAAGGATTTATTTTTACTCTTAATTGTATCTGTGTTTGTACGCGCACACGCGCGCATGCATGTTCGCAGTGCCTGAAGAGGCTGCCTAGGTCTTGGAGTTTTGTATTGTCTGCAGGTGTTGGGTTTCAGTGGGGGATGTTTAAGTACTTATGATCTGCACCTGAAGAGTTCTGAAGGAATAAAAACACCCGAGCTCAGACGCTCGGGGTTCCACTGTCGATTGAGTATGCGGTGGTTCCCTCTGCGGAGGTCTGGCAGAGTTTGCACATATGAGAATGTCTCCTTGTTTCTCTCGCTGAGCAGCCACAGAAACATTCAATTACACTTGTCAGGTAATTCCCCAGCACGTAGGAGGCTGAGGCAGCAGGATCACTGTGAATTCAAGGCCAGCCAGTGTGAGACTGACTCAAAAGAAAAACAAAGGGCTATATAAAAATTCCAGTAATCTCCCTGCAGCTTCTGGATGACCCTTCCCCTAGTTCTTCCCACGGGGTCCTGTAACAGGGCCCCAGATCTTAGCACAACCGACGCCATGATGGAAGTGCCATTCAGGCTGTAAGACTCCGCACGTAGACAGCACCACCCACCAAGATGAAAACAAAGACCTCATCCATCCAAGCCCACAGCTCTGGGCAAGTCTCTAAATGTACCAACCTTGCCTTTTGGCTTCTGTCCTTCTGCTTCTGGCTAACTGTTCTTGTTAGCTGAAGTATGTCGACACAGAACATGGTTTTTGTGCTTAAGAGCTCACCTTGAGAAAGGCTCGGGGTTATACTGGGATCCTGACACCCAGTGTGGTCTCCGGCTGGCTGAAAAAGACTTTATTAGCTCAGGCCCGTGTCCCAGCAGTCTTCTCTGGTAGATACCCCACAACTGGTCCCTGTGACCCTGTCCCTCCTTCCCCTTCTTTTTCTTTTTCTTAACGGAAAACAGAACAGGGAGCTTTATTCAACATGGCCACATTGGGGAGAAGGACAGGGATCCAGTGAACCCCAAGTCCATCTCTGGGATCCTGAAGTGAGATTAAAATTGAAATGAGGTCAGGGAAATGCACATCTGAGCGGTGCTTATCAGGGTGTGGCCCGCCCACCAGGGACACCGCATCGCCTGGCTCCAGGCTCACCCAGTAAGGAGGTCTGACGAGCTGTTAGAGCTGTGTGAGAGGTTTCCCAAGGTCCCCTCTGCCTGGGGCTTATTCTTTCTTCCAGTACGAGATTCCCGAGGAAATGCTCATTTCTCTGGGGTTCAGTGTTTTAGTCATCTGATAGACTAAGAGACACAGGGTCCATTAGAATATCTTTATGCCTCCTGGAACAGTTACAAGTCCTCACTTTTTTTGGGGGGGGGGGCGTGGAGTGGGGTACTTGGCTGTCCTGGAACGTACTATGTAGAACAGGCTAGCCTTGAACTACTAGAAATCCACCTGCCTCTGCCTGCTGAGTGCTGAGATTAAAGGCGTGCACCACCACGACCAGCTAAACTCCCCAATTTCTGTATGCGCATGTCAGAAACAGATATAGCCAGTACACAAGCAGGGACCAAGGTCAGAACATACTTAATGTCAGGTAGCGCATAAGAATGTTCTCATAAGCCAGGCTGTGGTGGCACACGCCTTTGATCCCAGCACTCAGAGGCAGGGGCAGGGGGAACTCTGTGAGTTCGAGGCCAGCCTGGTCTACACAGAGTGAGTTCCAGGACAGCCAGAGTTACGACAGAGAAACTGTCTCAGAACAAAACAACAACAACAGAAAGAACATTCCCATCAGCCCTTGGCTGACCTCCCACCCCGCCCCTCCCACTCCCCCCGGTGTTACACCGATGTATGTTTAGAACGTTTTCCAACAGCCGTGGCCTTTGTTCTCGGTCTCCTGCCTGAGAAGTGACGAGGAACAAAAGATGCCGTCTGACAAGAGACTGTATCTAGACGCCCACGTTCTCTAACGGGGCCTGGAGTGGACTTGCCTGCTAGGGGCACAGCATGGGTGGGGGTTTGTGTTGACCAGGACATAAAAACATCTGCCTTCTTCCCAGGTGTGGATAGTAGCTCTTATAATTTGAGTCATGTGCATGCTTAATCATGTCTAGGCATGAGATGCTCATCAGAGGTTTTTCTCTTCTAGCACACACGTGTGCCTAGAACCGGTTTAGGCCAGCTGGGCTCAAGCCTTCCCATTCTAGATGTGTTTGATCGCAAATTAGTCACACAAGATTTGCTGGGGAAGAGTTGGGTGTTGCTTTGCCAAGAACGGGTTGTGTCTATGCGGGTTTGAGGGATGGATCCCCGAGTTGCTAAACTATCTCTGTAATCTCTGTCGATTGCACTCTTGCCGGCTCTGCGGGCCTGAGGATCCTGATTAGACCCCTGAGACCAGGCCCTCAGGGTGGCACTTGAGACCCCACAGATTTTGGCTTGCTTGGTGGTCCTAGGAAGGTCAGAGGCCTGGCAGTCCACTGCTGATCTGGGTCCTGACACCTTGGTATGGCTCTCAGGAGCTCTCTGCTCCCACCATCCCATAAGCGTCCTTCACTTTCGCCCTCACCTGTTGCTTACGGGCTTCATTCCGAGGACTCTTGAGACAAAAGCCTGGTGCAGCCTCAGGTATGGGGAGTTCTACCAGCCAACTCCCATGACTCCCACTCTCCCCTCTCAAGCCCACCATTAGTACTGGTGTGAGTGTGAGTGTGAGTGTGTGTGTGTGTGTGCCTGTCTGTTTCTGTGTGTTTCAGGAGAGAAGCACAGGCAGGAGTGGAGGGAGGCTGAGGAATCAGGTAAGAAGAGCTAGAGAACATTTTCTGCTCTCAAGAGACCCGGAGGGGAAGTGGCTGGATACCTCTGAAATCCTAGCACTCCCGTTGCTGAGGCAGGAGGATTACCACAAACCTGGCCTACAGAGGGAAACCAAGACCCTGATCTGGGTGTGGGTGTGGTTCAGTTGGTGGAGAGCTTGCCCAGCATGCAGGAAGCCCAGGACTCCATCCCCGGCACCAGGATTTGGAGTATGCTGGTGCCTGCCAACAGAACCATCATTGTGTATGATCTTTTCCTGTCTGTCCCATGTACATGCAGTGCCTGCAGAGGCCACAAGAGGGCGTCAGATTCTTTGGAACTGGAGCTACAGGCAACTGTGACCTATCATATGGGTTCTGGAAACCAAACCCAGGTCCTCTGCAGAGCGATGAGTGCTCTTAACTACTGAGCCATCTCTCCAGCCTCAGACACGCACATATGCAGGCAAGATTCATTCATACACATAAGATTAAACCAGCTGGGTGTGGTGGTACACGCCTTTAATCCCAGCGCTTGGGAGGCAGAGGCAGGCAGATCTCTGTGAGTTGGAGGTCACCCTGGTCTGCAGAATGAGTTCCAGGACAGCCATAGTTACAACAGAGAAACCTTTGTCTTGAGAAACAAAACAAAAGAAAAGGAATAAGGACTGAGTGAGTCAAAGAAGACCGGAGTTTGTTTGGAACGCTCATATGAGTTGGCTCACAACAGCCTGGAATCCCAGTACCGTGGGATCTGATGTCATCTCCTGGACTCTGAGGGCAACTGCACTTACATGCACGTACCTACACACAGACACGCGGATAGACACATAATTAAAAATAAGCACAAAATCTTTAAAAAGTAAAATAAATAAAGCAGACCACACATGATAAAAGATAAAATTACAGCAAATTTAACATTAAGGACTGGGGATATAGGCAGGTAGAGCCCCTGCCTAGAATCCCCCAGTGAGGGGTTGGGGGCGTGGCTCAGTGGTAGAGCCCCTGCCTAGAATCCCCCAGTGAGGGGCTGGGGCGTGGCTCAGTGGTAGAGCCCCTGCCTAGAATCCCCCAGTGAGGGGCTGGGGGCGTGGCTCAGTGGTAGAGCTCCTGCCTAGAATCCCCCAGTGAGGGGCTGGGGGTGTGGCTCAGTGGTAGAGCTCCTGCCTAGAATCCCCCAGTGAGGGGCTGGGGCGTGGCTCAGTGGTAGAGCCCCTGCCTAGAATCCCTCAGTGAGGGGCTGGGGGTGTGGCTCAGTGGTAGAGCCCCTGCCTAGAATCCCTCAGTGAGGGGCTGGGGGTGTGGCTCAGTGGTAGAGCTCCTGCCTAGAATCCCCCAGTGAGAGGCTGGGGGTGTGGCTCAGTGGTAGAGCCCTTGCCTAGAATCCCCCAGTGAGGGGATGGGGGTGTGGCTCAGTGGCCGAAAGCCTGCTGCATGCTGGAGTGTTGGGAACCAGGCTGATCCCAGGGTTTTTCTGAGGCCTTGATGTACGGTACAGAGAAGGAAACCAGGAGAATGCATGGCGAGGCCTTGGGAGAGCTGCAATTTTGGATCCTGGGAACCCAACTCTTTCCCTCTACAGGGCCGTGGTTAGCAGTCCTGAGGATGCTGTGTAATTGGTCTGTGCCGCCCCTGAGATGTCCCGGGTTCCTCTTGCGCAACATGGCTCGAGTGGCTCCCTGCTGACTTCTTCCCATTGTGCGATAGTTTTCTGCTGACTCTGTCCAATTTTCCCTGCAAACAGTGTATTAAGATGCTGTGCTGCTTAATAAACTGGCTGGGGGCCATCGCTTCACACAGCCGTCTTTATGTTCATCCCTGGCCCTCGTCCGTGGCGCCTCACGGTTTGGGATGCTCATTCCCGCAGGATCAAGTCACCTGCATCCCTTGATTCCATCTTCACTACTGCAAACAACAAAAACGGAATTTCCAATTTAACTGACTCTAATAGAGAGCTCCAGCTCTGGGCAGGAAGGTTCTGGCGGGCTGAGCCGAGGAGGCATGACAGGTTGAGGAAAAGAAAAACAGAACAGGGTAAATGGAAGCCAGCAAGATGACTCACGGGGTAAAGGAGCTTGCAGCCAAGGCTGATGACCTCAGTCTGATCCCTGGGACCCACGTGGGACTCACATGGTAGGAGAGAACCAACTGCCAAGAGTTGACCTATGACCTCTACAGGTAGGGTATGCTATGACATATATACACCCATACATATAACACCCTCCACACCTACACACTAAATAAATAATTGAACGTAATAGAAACCTTAGCAAAAAAGGCTGATGGGAACTGGGCGTGGTGGTGCACACCTTTAATCCCCGCACTTGAGAGGCAGAGGCAGGCGGATCTCTGTGAGTTCCAGGCCAGCCTTGTCTACAGAGTGAGTTCCAGGACAGCCAGGGTTACAACAGAGAAACCCTGTCAAAAAAGAAAAAAGATTGATGGGTTCAAAGTTCACGGTTGCTTTCCACACAAAAGTAGAAACAGGGCTGGAGAGATGGTCAGTGATTAAGAGGACCATGATTCCTGGCATGTATGACAAACAGCTCACAATCACATGTAACTGTCTCCAGGGGTCTGGTGCTCTCTTCTGGCCTCTGTGGGCATTCACACACACACACACACACACACACACACACGCACTCATACACACATACATGCACAATTAAAAACAAAAATAAATCCTTTTTTTTTTTTAAGTGAAAGGAGAGATGTCTTCTATGTCCACAAAGTCTGATCTGTCTGGGAATGCAGCCATTCTCTCTCCGGATTCCGTGAATCAACAAATTCAGTTTGTGTTTCAGCCCAGGTCCACGTCTTGGTTTGGCCTGTTGGTTCTGACGAAGGCTCTGGATCCTCATCAGCAGCCTCGAGGCCACCTGTAAATTTGATCGAGCACGCCAGTAAACACAGGAAAGGGTGATTAGCCTCCTTAATCACCAGGGAAACACAGAAACTATCCAGATGTCCCAGACAGCAAGACAAACAAACAACCTTTATAGCTGCTGTCATCTCGGGACACTCATCTTCCCCCGACCTGGCGTTCGTGAGTGGAGGTTGCAGCCGCGGGCTGGCCAAGCTGTCGGGCGATTCCTAACTGCAGCCGAGCATGCGCTCTGCAGTCACCGCAGCTCCAGCGTGCGCCGAGAAATGTGTGCACACGGGCATATGAACGTTCTAGAACGTTCTTCCTAGGCCCAATGAGACGAACCAATGTCTGCCCGCAGTGGATGGTAAATCAATACTCCGCAAGCCACGAGGAGGGAGAGGCCTGCCAGATACATCGCGGAAGGAGTTGAGACGATGAAGGTTTAGGAGATAAGCCGACACAGCAGAGCCCCAGGACTCACACTTAAGGGAAGCCTTTGTTTGGAGCTGGAGGCTGGCTGTGCTGTGATGGCTGGCCCCTGATTTGCTGTTAGTGAGGGCCTGGGCCGCCAGCCCTGATAATCTGGTGCAGCAGATGGAGCCCAGGGCTTGGTGCGCGCTACCTTGGCGCACCTTCGGAGCCACACCCCCAGCCCTGCCTCTTTGTGTTCCCAGTTCCCAATAGATACGGGGTGGTGGGGGGAGAGGAAACAAATGCTCTTTGTCGGTCGAGACCCCCGTGGTTCCGGGTAAGTGATTCTCCAGCCAGCACCTGCTGGGTGCCCGCCCTCTGATTGAGTTCAGTTCTGACATCGTCTACCTTGGAGATAAAGCCTCTGGGCCCAAGGCTGACCTCTACCACCAGATGCCCACCCAAGCCCGAGCCTGGGGAGGGCTTCGAGTCCATCGGTCACAGACTGAGGTTGCTGCAGCGCCTTTCCTGGCCTCCATTAATATTATAGGTTAACTCGTAGACCTCGGGAAAACACGTTTATCCTTCCTTCCCCCTCTCCCACGTTCCTTTAAATATTTATTTATCATTATTGCGTGTGTGTGAGGCACATACACAATGTGCGTGTGTCTAGATGTGCGTGTTAGTGCAGACAGACCTGTGCTCCAGCAGGAAGGCTGGAGGACGACTTTCAGGAATTGGCTCTCTCTTTTGGTCGTGGGTTCCAGGGATCAGAGGACTGAACCCAGGTCCTCAGACTCTCACAGCAAGCGCGTTTACCTGCTGAACCGCGTCACTACTCCGCCTCTGCCTCCCTCCATCCTTTCTCTCTCTTCTCTTGTCTCTCTCCTTCTCTTTTCTTTCTGAGATAGGGTCTCACCCTGTAGCCCCAGGCTGGCCTTGAATGTGAGACGATCCTCCGACCACAGCCTTCCAGGTGCAAGGATGACAGTCGTAAATTGTTTCTGAGCTTTGTAAAATACATAGCTATCTGTCAGCCGTGATATGAGTGGATTTTTTTTTAAAGATTCATTTACTTTTAATATTTTAATTACTATTTATTAATATGTGCATATATGTCTGTATATGTGCCCAAGGAGGCCAGAGGGGTGCTGAGCCCTGGAGCTGGAGTTTCTAGCAGTTGTGGGCTTCCTGATGTGGGAACCAAGCCCAGACCCTCTGAAAGAGCAATATGCTCTCCTAACCACCATCTGTCCCTAGATCTATTTATTTTTAGTGTCTATGAGTGTTCTGCCTCCATCTCTGTGCAGCATGTGTGCAGAGGTCAGAAGAGAGCATCGGATCTCCTGGAAATGAGGTTACAGACAGTTGTCAGCAGATGTACGAACATACGGATGCTGGGAACTTGCTGTATACGACTATGCTCTGAGCCACACTGCCACCATCTTTGGGAGTTCTGCTGGGCTCACTGGCAAAAAGATCATCACGCCTGGATTATCATCATTGGATCCCAACAACATTCTTTCGTAGAAGAAGGGGATGGGGCGACTCATGGGCCGCTTACCTGAGTCTCCAGCCTGAGTGTGGCTGTATGATTCCGCCCTCACCGCATGTGGCCGTGGGATCTTGGGGGAAGGAGCTCCCTCTCCACAGCTATCCGGAGTCATCTTCTGTGCCTCGTGCAGGCCTTCCAGTGTGGCTTCTTTAAGGCCCCCGTGCTGCTGCCTGTGACCCATCACTCTGTAACTAAGCCCAATAAACTCTTTGGTTCCCCAGAGTGAACTCTGAAGAATTGTACCTTGGAGTCATCGGGAACCAGGAGGAGAGGTTAACAATAGAATGAAATCGGGGGGCTGGAGGGGATGGCTCAGTTGTTAAGAGCACTTGTTGTTTTTGCAGAGGACCTGAGTTCGATTCCCAGCACCCACATGCTGGTTCTCAGTCAACCATTACTCCAATTCCAGGGGATCTGGTGCCCTCCTCTGTGAGAGCAACAGGTGCTTCTAACCACTGAGCCACCTCTCCGGATCAATACTTAGGTATATAACAGAAGATATTTCCATCTAGGCGGTTGACTGCTGAGTAAGTCCCACAGACCTAGCATGATGAAAGGTCATTAGAAGCTTGATTCTTTTTCATTTGTTTCATTTTTCTTGAGACAGGGTCTCATGTGTAGCCCGATTGGCTTCAGATTCGATGTGTGGCTGAGGACGACCTTGAACACCTGACCTTCCCACCTCCAAAGCCCAGTGCCAGGATGCTGCATTTATGCAGTGCTGAGGATCAAAGACCAGGCTTCCTGCAGGCTAGGTGAGCCCTGTACCAGCGGGGTGTGTTATTTTATAAAAAGATACAATGTTTACATCTATAAATGACATCCATAATTTGTCTAGAGAATAGATCTAAGTTTATATGGAGCTTGTGTGTGTGTGTGTGTGTGTGTGTATTCATGTAGATGTACCTACATATGACGCCTCACAAGTGTCTGTAATTCCCGTTCCAAGGGATCCGACACCCTTACACAGACATACATGCACGCAAAACACTAATGTACATAAAATTAGAAAATAGATATTTTAAAGAATAGAACAAATCTAAAAATATATAAATAAAACTAAAAAATTAAGGCCCATGTAATAGAAGCCGGGCGGTGCTTGTGCGTGCCTTTGATCCCAGCACGTGGGGGGCAGAGGGAGGTGGATCTCTGTGAGTTGGAGGCCAGCCTGATCTACAGAGTGAGTTCCAGGACAGCCAGAGTTACAGCAGAGAAACCCTGTCACCCACCGACCGCCCGCCCAGATAGCTTCACAGAGGGGCAGCGGGGCTGTGGCCAGCTGGTGGCCTGCAGCCAGAGCTGTTTCGCAATCTGAGATGCCATCACACCCGGCTGCCCTGTCTTATTGTCTTCTTCCCTCATCTGAGGCCGTCGATCTGTCCACACACCTCAAGGAAGGAGGGTGTGGTGGCCTCCTGCCAGCAGGTGTCCGGTCATGCCTTCTTCCTCTCCGAACCGTACACCCATCACCCTTTTATCCCATGCACTGCCTGGAACCTCCGGCGTGCATCCTGACGTATCCGCTGGCTAGACCTGGCTCAGTTGCCTGCTCCTGAACCAGTCATGCTTAGGGGTTGGGGAGGCTCCCACCCTCCCAGATGCTCAGCGGAGAAGCAGCTGAAGGGACGGAGGGCATCCTGCACTCTGTGCTCCATATTGAGCACTGGGGGCCGATGGAGGGCACTCCTATGGCTTTCTCACAGGTGTTCCGTGACGCTGCGCCCCCATTGATGTCGACTCCCCGATACTCAACCCACCGATTGCGTGGAGGGACCCTGGGAGTGTTTGCTCCCTGCTTCAGAGGACTTTTGCATTGACAAGGAGCCTCAGGACCCTGTGTTAGCCCATGTCTATAATTTCCACCACTGGAAGGTGGAGGCAAGTGAATTGGTATGAGTTTAAGACCAACCTGGGCTACATAGGAACATCCCTGTGTGCAAAAGAGACAGTCTGGGGAGAAATGAGAAATCTCAGGAGACTCAGTGAACACACACGCACACATGGAGCAGTGGCTATCACCGTTGCTGACAATGAAACTATGGTATGGGGGCCTGGCTCAGCTGTAGGGCCCTTAACCAAAATCCTTCAGTGAGGGGCAGGGGCGTGGCTCAGTGGTAGAGCCCCTGCCTAGAATCCCCCAGTGAGGGGCTGGGGTGTGGCTCTGTGGTAGAGCCCCTGCCTAGAATCCCCCAGTGAGGGGCTGGGGCGTGGCTCTGTGGTAGAGACCCTGCCTAGAATCCCCCAGTGAGGGGCTGGGGCGTGGCTCTGTGGTAGAGCCCCTGCCTAGAATCCCCCAGTGAGGGGTTGGGGTGTGGCTCAGTGGTAGAGCCCCTGCCTAGAATCCCCCAGTGAGGGGCTGGGGTGTGGCTCAGTGGTAGAGCCCCTGCCTAGCATGCAAGACGCCCTGGGCTCCAATTTGAGCAGCACACACTCGTGCACATACAAAAACAACCTTTACAGAATTGACAGGTGACCACAATGACAATTGCAGTAGCTGCTTTGTTTCTGTAGGCTGTGACTGGTTAGTGCCTCTAGTACCATGGCACACACGTGCAGGACAGAGGACAACTTACAAGAGCTGGTTTGCTCCTTTCTCCGTGTGGGTCCCGGGGAACGAACTGGGGTTGTCACTCTGAGCCACCTCACCTGCATCTGTTTGGAGTGCTTTTAGAAAGAGATCTTAATCTGCAGCCCAGGCTGACTTCAAACTCGTGACCCTCCCTGTATTAGTCAAGGGTCTCTAGACCAGCGGTCCTCAACCTCCCTGATGCTTTGACCCTTTAACACAGTTCCTCATGTGGTGGTGACCCCCAATCAGAAAATTATTTTTGATGCTACTTCATAACTGTATTTTTGCTACTGTTGTGAATTGTGATGTAAATACCTGATATACAGATGGTCTTAGGCCACCCCTGTGAAAGGGTCGTTCGACCCCAAAAGAGGTTGAGGACCACAGGTTGAGAACTGCTGCTCTAGAGGAACAGAACTGATAGGGGCAATCAATCTATTTATATCTATTATCTGTATCTCTCTGTATCTATTTATATCTCTCTCTATCTATCTATTGTCTATTAAGGGGACTGTTAGAGTGGCGTAAGCGGTGGTCCAGCTAGTCCAACAACGGCTATGTAAAATAGAAGTCCCAAGATTCCAGTAGTTGTTCCATCTACAGGTCTGTCTCGGCTGGTTCAGTATCTGCCCGGAGTCCTGAAGAAGCAGGCTCCAGTTCCGGGAACGGACGTGCCAAAGGGACAGAGAGCAAGCAGGCAAAGAGGCAAGCTTCTTTCTTCGGTGTCCTTTCTATAGGCTGCCAGCAGTAGGCGCGGCCCAGATTTAAAGGTGGATCTTCCCACCTCAAAAGATCTGGATTAAAAGTGGGTCTGCCCACTTCGAATTATTTAATTAAGAAAAAAAAATCCCTTCCAGGTGTGCCCAGCCGCTTGGATTTTAGTTCATTCCAGCTGTGGTCAAGTTGACAACCGAGAAGAGCCGTCACACTTCTCCTTCGCCTGCCTGCCTGCGTGCTGGGATTAGAGGTCTGTGCCACCACACCCAGCTTGATGCAGCCTCTAAATCCAGTGTTCTAGTGGGTGTGTCCTATCATCTTCAACACCATTAACTGTCAGGATGTGAGCAGAGCGATGGATGAGTCTAGGTCCTTCATGCTCTGAAGGCTGTCTCTCATCCAAAATCTATCCCCTAAAAATAATATAATAAAATAAAATAGCCAGGTGGCGGTGGTGGCGCACGCCTCTAATACCAGCACTGGGGAGGCAGAGGCAGGTGGATCTCTTGAGTTCGAGGCCAGCCTGATCTACACATAGCAAGTCCCAGGACAGCCAGAGCTACATAGTGAAACCCTGTCTCAAAAAAAGAAGAGAAAAGAAACACATCACAGGCGGAGGGAGGTCAGGCACAGAGAGACACCGTGAAGCCTGTTGTGGTGAGTGACACAGGGACTCCTAACCTGGAGCAGGAGAACCAGCCTGAGCTACAGTCTCCAAAACAAGCCAGGGTCTCTCCTGGAGCCTCCAGGGGGAGACAGAGGCCCATGGCCTCGCCCTTGGTGCCCTGAAGCTCATTCTGGTCCCGGGCTCCTGGTGATGCTGGAGACAGGTTTTCTGTATTCAAGACAAAATGAGCGCGTTTTGTTTATTGACTCTGTGAGGGGCGGGGCACAGTGCACGGACACCTCGGGCCCTGTTTGTGTAGTTTAAGGAACTGGATGAAGAGCGCAGTTACTGCAGCAACGGGACAGACAGGGCTCCGGTGGAATCTGGGCTGAAAGGCGGACACCGTGTCCACCAGCTTCCTGAGAGGGAGGGGAGAGCGGGCTGGCCAAGAGCCCAGTGAAGGTCCGCAGGCGGAGAGACAGAGTAAGGGGGTGGAAAAGGGCACGTGGAAGCTAGACACCCTGAGGTGTCATCCCACCACTTAGGAGTTGAGGTCGAGTTTCCAGGCCAGACTGGGACACATAACAAGATCCTGTCTAAAACGAAAAGAGATTAATCTCAGGACTCGGGGGGTGGGGGTGGGGGTGGGGGGGAGGCAAGCCAATCTCTGTGAGTTCAAGGCCAGCCTGGTCTATTTAGAAATTTCTAAGTCAGCCAAAGCTACACAGTGAGGTTTTTGTTTCGAAGTAAAATAGTAAGTAAATAAACAAACTTTAAAACTGAGGATGGAGAGCAATTAAGAGCATTGGCTGCTCTTGCAGAAGACCAGGGTTCAGGTCCCAGCACCCCCATGGTGGCTCTCAACCGCCTGTAACTCCAGCTCCAGGGCATCTGACGTCTCTTCAGGTCTCCTCATACAAGGCAAAACCAAAAACAAACAAATAAACAAACACCCAAACATTTATATACATAAAGTGGACAAATCTTAAGAAAGCAAAAAGTAAATCTTTAAAAAAGGAGAGGCAGACAGACAGTAAGGCTGCAGGCAGCGTCTAGGGAGCGCATGCTGGCGATGGCTTGTATTTTTTTTTTACAGATCTGTGCTGGTTGGTTTTTTCTCAACTGCAGCCACTTGGGAAGACCTCAAGTGAGGAATTGTTCCCATCAGGCTAGAGTGTAGGCAAGTCTGTGGGAGTATTTTCTCAATTGGTGATGGGCTCAGCTCACTGTGGGTGGTGCCCACCCCTGGACAGGTGGTCCCAGGCCCTACAGCTCTCGCAGAAGGCTACAGGCTTAGCGCCCACCCCCACCCCCACCCCACGGTGCGCTGGTGCTGTGGGAGGTGTGTGAGCCCCGCCCATCTTCTGGCTTTCTAAATACACTTTCTCTCTCTTGCGCAAGTGGCCACCATCATGCTACCATCTGCAGGGAACCCCTCACCAGGGGACCATGCTGCTTGGATTTTTCCACTCTTCTTTTCTTTTTACAGACTTGGGGGTTTCGTTTTGTAACCAGCAATGTCTACATTATGTCCCACTCGGTCCCTGTGTAGAGAAAGACCTTGTGTATAATTACCCAGCCCATGCCGAACCGTCTTCCGCAAATGCATTTTAAAAATTTCCAGTGAGGTGGGCGGGTGAGACAGCTCTTCAGGTGGAGACACGCGTCATAGAGCGTCATGCCCTGAGCCTGCGCGTCAATCCCTCAGCCTCCATGGTGGAGTGAGAGAGCCAACTCCCAGAAGATGTCTTCTGTCACCCGTGTGCACGCGTGCACACACATACACACATGCACACACCATTATACACACACCATTGTGCACACACACCATTGTGCACACACCCCACTGTACACACACCCCATTGTACACACCCCATTGTACACACCCCATTGTGCACACACCCCATTGTACACACACACACCATTGTACACATACCCCATTGTACACACACACCCCATTGTACACACACACCATTGTACACATCCCATTGTACACACACTCCATTGTACACACACACCATTGTACACACACCATTGTACACACGCACCCCATTGTACACACACACCATTGTGCACACACACCCCATTGTACACACCCCATTGTAACACACCCCATTGTACACACACCCCATTGTACACACACCATTGTACACACACACCCCATTGTACACACACACCCCAATGTACACATACACCATTGTACACACACACCCCATTGTACACACACACCATTGTACACACACACCCCATTGTACACAGACACCCCAATGTACACACACACCCCTTGTACACACACACCCCAATGTACACACACACCATTGTACACACACACCCCATTGTACACACACACCATTGTACACACACACCATTGTACACACCCCATTGTGCACACACCCCATTGTACACACACACCATTGTACACACACCACTGTACACACACCCCATTGTACACACACACCCCATTGTACACACACACCATTGTACACACACACCCCATTGTACACACACACCATTGTGCACACACACCCCATTGTACACACCCCATTGTAACACACCCCATTGTACACACACACCATTGTACACACACACCCCATTGTACACACACACCCCAATGTACACACACACCATTGTACACACACACCCCATTGTACACACACACCATTGTACACATACACCATTGTACACACACACCCCTTGTACACACACATCCCATTGTACACACACACCATTGTACACACACCATTGTACACACACACACACACACACACACACACACACACATATTACATAGTATAATAATCTTTTTCCAGTAAAGCAACTCATTTCCTGGGTAAAACAAAGGCAGTGTTTGCTGGCCACCATTTTGGAACCAGGGCCACAAAGACACCATGCTGTACCAGTGTCTGTCTTTGCTTATGACTCCTCACAGCGTTCAGGAAAATTCTGCCCCAGTGGATTCTGAAGCTCTTCATTACATCGTATAGCTTAATCAACATTTTTGTAATAAAAAAGCTTTCAAGTTTATTCTAAGAGCTGGGGAAGGAATTATTTGTAAACCTTGTTTGTCTGTTTTTGTTTTTCAAGACAGGGTTCTCTGTGTAGCCCTGGCTGTCCTGTAACTTGCTCTGTAGACCAGGCTGGCCTCAAACTCAGAAATCCTCCTGCCTCTGCCTCCCAAGTGCTGGGATTAAAGGCGTGCGCCACCACCACCCAGCTAGTTTAATCTTATGTGTATGAATGAATCTTGCCTGCATGTGTGTGCCACATGCATTCAGTACCCAAGGAGGTCAGAAGAGGGCAGAGGATCCCTAGAAACTGGAGTTACATATGGTTGTGAGTAGGCATGTGGGTACTGAGATTGAACCTGGGTCCTCTGGAAGAACAGCGAGTGTTTTTATCCATGGAACCACCTCTCCAGCTCATATTTCTTTTTATTTATGTGTATGTGTGTGCCTGTTTGTTAGCACGCGTGGTACGTGAATGCAGGCGCCCAAAAAGGTCAGAAAAGGCTATCATATCTCCTGGAACGGGAGTGACGGGTGGTTTTTGAGCCCCCAGATGTGGGTGCTAGGAACTGAATCGGGACCCTTCATTAGAGCAGTGAGCACTTTTAGGCACAGAGCTCTCTCTCTCTCTCCCTCATTATTATTAAGACTTTTAAATTTTATATATTATTATCAGTCTGCACGTGTGTGTGTGTGTATGAGAGCAGGTGTGCACATACTGTGTCATGCGTGTAGAAGTCAGAAGACAGCTTTGGAGGCGTGGCTTGATGACACGCATGCTGAGGCCCTAGGTTTCATCCCTGGGACCCCTCCCTCCCCCAAAGCTCCTACTTCTCTCATTCCTTCTCTGTTACGATAAGGATATTCTCTTGATTTAAAAGCAGTTTACGTGTGGGTATATTAGATTACCCATAAATCTCACTTCAGAATGATGAACAAATATAAAAACATTTGTTATGACATAAATCCATGATGATTAAAAAATCAAAACAGCCCTTACCCCAGGTGTTAAGAAGCCTGACTACAAAGGGGCTCAGAAGAACTTTCTGGAATGCTGGAAGCGTTTTCTCCCTGAGATGGGGCGGTGTGCTGCCGTCTAAGCCCATCACAGGGCACAGGGAAGGTGGTGGGTTTTTATCGCAATTCAACGGTAAGTTATACCTTGCACAAGTTAGAATCCAGCATACATCTAAATGTCTGGACAGACGCTTGGAAAATATATTTGGCCATTTAATCTTTAATGTCAGCACTTGGGAGGTAGAGGCAGGAAGGTCAGGAGTTCAAGGTCATTATCAGTGAGTTTGAGGCCAGCCCGGGCTACAGGAGACCCTGTCTCAAAAAACAGAGTGAAGAAACACACCATGCACGTAAGTGTGGATCTGTTAAGGCCTGGAAGGGGATGGATGGGACTAGACTGGCATTCAGAAGCCAAACCAAGAGCCGGCGAGGTGGCCCGTCACCAGTGGGCGAGGGCACTTGCTGCCAAGCGTGAGGACCTGAATTTGCTATCCAGGAGGAAGGCGAGAACAGACTCCCACAAGTCATCCTCTGCCCTCCACGCACCTGCACACGAAATAAACAAACAATAAATAAACAAATGAGCGAATCAATAAATAGATGGAAAACAAAACACAGAAACTGAGGGCCAGCAAGATGACTCTGGGGAAAAGCTCCTGTCACGAAGCCTGACAACCTGAGTGGAGTCCCACGGGATAAGGGAGAAACAGCTCCTCCTCGTGTCCTCTGGTCTTTTCCCATGTGAACACACGCACGCGTGTGCACACACACATACACGTATGTGCGCAGACACACACACACGCACATGCACACATGCTCACATGCACTCATACACATGCACACACATGCACATGCGCACACACGCACGCGCGTGCACACACACACACATGTGCACACACACATACACACACATGCACGTGCGCACACACACACACACGCACATGCACACATGTTCACGTGCACACATACACATGTGCACACGCGCACACATGCGCACACACGGGCACACGCATGCACGTACACACACGCACACGCACACTAAATAAAATGCAGTACAAACAAAGCAACACAGAGGTGGAGGAGGTCGTTAGAGGCCAGGGATGGTCTTCTGTGGAAGAACACTGTCCAGAACTTACCTAGAGGGCAGGTGCACGGCTCAGGGTGGCGTACTTGTCAAACGTGTGTGAGGCTCTGGGCTTTGTCCCCTGTACAGAAAGAAAGGAAGAGAGAGAAGGAGGGAGGGAGGGAGAGGGAGGGATGGAGGGAGGAGGGAGGCGGGTGTGTGTGTGTGTGTGGGTGTGTGTGGGTGTGTTTAGCTCTAGTTGGCGTTGTGAACTTGGGAGATCACGGCCCCCAAATGAGGCAGACTAAAGTCTCATGCGATAGCCAGCTTTATTCAGAGCGTCAGGCAGTGCATAGTCTGAGGGTTAAGAAGAATCACATGGGTAGTGTCCAATCACAAGAGCAAGCTGTACGTGGCCAAAACACGTTTGTCCATAGAGGCGTATAAACAAGTAACAACAGCCAGTTGTGATAATAAAAATAATCAGAAGTAAACTCACTCTTACCTGCTGTACCTGGGAGGAGCATGAAAACGCATTCCGATTCGCATTCTCGATTGCATGCTTTGGAGAAACTGAGGCCACGAGACTCTTTTTTTCTTGGAGTTTTCTCACAAACACTGGGAATTCTTCTCACACGACCTCCATTCTTAGGCCGCGTTCCAACAGAGACGGGGAGGGAGGAGAGGATACAGTCTCAGCCAGCACCAGCCATCTGAGGACAAACAGAACACCGTGAACTTGCCTCGGTTGCAGTTTTAATTCTGTGACAGATGGATGTGTATGGCTTCTGATGTAAATTCGGAATGCTGGGTGATCATAGCCAAAGGCCCTGACCAGGCTTTCTGGCGTGCCCCGCCCCCAGCACGATCTCCAGAAGCAAAGGTTGGCGGTGGTAGTAGATACACACTTGACATCTTCTAATCTTTTGTTTTTTGACTTGCACATGTGTTTGTATGTGTGTGGGCACGTGTGTTCATGTATGTTTGTGCACATAAATGTGGAGGCGTGTGGGGGCCTGAGGTTGACGCTGGGTGTCCTCCTGAATGGTGATTTCCATTATACATTGAGGCAGGGCCTCTTACCTGAACCGACATTTGTCAGTTTGCCTAGTCTAGCCAGCTTGCTCCGGCGGACCTCCACCCCTGCCTCCTGCTTGCTGGGATTACGGCTGCCACACGCGCTCAGCTTCCTTGGTGGTGCTGGGGATCAGAGGTCTGGTCCTCACACTTGTGGGACGAGCGCTCACCCACTGAGACATCTTCCCAGGGTAACTTGAGAGAGAGAGTGTGTGTGTGTACATGCATCCTGTACACAACCTGTGCTTGTGTGAGCGTGCGTGTGGAAGCCAGAAGCCAATGCCTGGGGTCTGCTTCGATCACGCTCCCCCTTATTTTTTGACAGCCGGCCTCTCGTCGAGCCCAGAGCTTACCGATTTGGCTGGAGTGGCTGGCCGCAGAGCTCCAGGGATCCAGCTGTCTCTGTCCCCCATTTGACTTCGTGCGTGCGTGTGTGCCAAGCCCAGCTCTGTTGTGGGTGTTGGGGAGGAAGCTCGGGTCACCAAGCTTGCTCGCTCCCCTGACTGAGCCAACTCTGTAGCCTCTCGCTCTCTCTTTTTTTTTTAACAGTAACATAGCAGAATGATTGGATTGTCGTGGCTTGTACCTGAAAAGCTTGCTGGTTAGGAGCTTGCGCGTGAAAGAGGATTAGGTGTGTGGTACAGGCTGTTCTAGGGACATAATGACGGGCAGGGTAAGGGAACTAAGTCCTCGTCGTTCGCACCAGGGAGGCCAGAGGTATTCTTATGTTTGATTTATGTGGAATTAACACTAATAAACAAAAGGGAAAATACAATGAAGTGTATGCCTCGTGCTTATAATGCTGGCACTGGGGAGGCCAGACCAGGAGGGTTCCCATGAGTTCCAAGCCAGCCTGGACTGTAAAGTGAGAACCTCTCACATAAAAGAAGAAATAGAAATTGCATCACATACAAGGACTACTTACGTCTATGTAGAATACATATTCATACCTTTCCCACAAACCAATTTAAAAAGACGATCCCATAAGGAAGATAATACGCCTAGAAAAGGTTCCGTGGTTAGGAGTGCTCACCGCTCTTGTTGAGGACCGGGGTTCAGTTCCCAGCTGTCACGCAGCCCACCAGCGCCTGTAACTCTGGTTTCAGGGGATCTGGCTCCCTCTTCTGGCCTCTGAAGGCTCCCATACCTCCTTGATGGACCTTCACTTGTCATGCAGGCAAGCACGCAGGGCTGCGCATTGAGAACTTGTTTTAAATAAGTAAGTAAATAAGTAAATAAATAAATAATCTTTTTAAAAGGACTTTTGAGCTGGGGAGTGGGTTAAATCATCTGCTGTGCAAACATGAGGACCTGGATTCAAATCCCCAGTGCCCATGTGAGAAGTTGAGGACGGCCAGGTAGTGGTGGTGCACGCCTTTGATCTCAGCACTCGGGAGGCAGAGGCAGGGAGATCTCTGTGAGTTCAAGGCCAGCCTGGTCTACGGAGTGAGTTCCAGGACAGCCAGAGTTATACAGTGAGACCCTGTCTCGAAAAACCATCAATGAGAAGGAAGAGGGGAAGAAGAGAAGGAGGAGGAAGAGGAAGGGGGGGGGAGGAAGAGGAACAGGAACCCAGGGCCTTGCAAACTCAGCACATGCTCAACCACAGCCACACTCCTAGCTCTTTTAATCTTATTTTGAGAGAGAGTCTCAGTACATTGCCCAGGCAGCCCCCAGACTTGTGATCCTGCCACCTCAAGTGGGCAGCACCACGTCCACTTATGTGGCTAATCTGCATTTGTTTTACCTTCTCCTGCACTTTAGAATCATCATGGTAGGTGGCATGGGTGTGGCCAGAAAAGAACATACACACACAGACGTACACACTACACACAGACACTAAATACACACACACACACACACACACACACATACACAGACACACACACTAAACACACACACGCACACACACACACACATACACAGACACACACACTAAACACACACACACACGCACACACACACATACACAGACACACACACTAAACACACAGACACTAAATACACACACACGCACACACACACACACATATACAGACACACACACTAAACACACACATACACAGACACACACACTAAACACACACACACACGCACACACACACATACACAGACACACACACTAAACACACAGACACTAAATACACACACACGCACACACACACACACATATACAGACACACACACTAAACACACACATACACAGACACACACACTAAACACACACACACACACACGCACACACACACACATACACAGACATACACACTAAACACACACACACACACACACACACACACACACACACACACACACACAGGGATACAGTTCTTTAGCAACCCTAGTTGGTAAAAGATAAAAATACTGGCAATGATCTTGCGCTGGCCAGACCCCGGGGCCAGTGGTATAAACGGGCGCAATCTCTGTCGAGAACAGTTCGAAACACCTATCGGTTGTTATCTGAGTCACAATGTACCAGCTTCCTGACCCGGAGCTTCACACCTAGGACAGTGACGCCTGGGTTGCAGCTACAAAAACATGCCACCAGGCTCTTCCGAGCCACTCCGCGTGACATAGAAAGGACAGGGAGCAAGCCAAAGGACCACCACAGGGGCTTGTTGCATAAGGCCAGGACGGCAAGATGGTTCAGCCAGTGAAGGCGCTTGCAGCCAAGCCTAATGATCTGAGTTCAATCCCCAGGCCCCACACGCAAGAAGGAGAGAACTAACTCCTGAGTTACCTTCTGGCCTTCGTGGGTGCACGGCTTGAACCTGGTCCCTGCGCTTGCACACAAAATATGTTTTTAAAAGTGTATTAAAAATAAGAGAGTCAGGGATAGAGGGCAATTTAGTGGCAGAAGCTTACCTAGACTACACCAGTGAGGGGCTGGGGGTGAAACTCCCCCCTAGAATGCTTACCTAGAATTCAGCAGTGGGGGGGGGGCAGGGTAACATGTGTAAGACCTGGATTTAATCTCCAGTACAACAAAAGGAAACAAATAACCTCCCAAAATAAACACAAAACCCACATGGTATTTCTAATTCAGCATATGGTACAGCTGAGAAAAGCAAACCCATCAACAGCCTCGGGCATTTTACCTCAGCAGTCAGGAGGTGACTAACGCACGCCCTTCAGTCCCACAAGCCATCGATAAGCTGCCAGGTTGTCTGCCCTAAACTGGAGTGGCTTCCTTCGTCAGCCTGCTTGACGTGTCTAGGTGGATGGCTGATGGCTAGCACCAGATGCAATGGCGTAGATGTGGGTTGTCTTCGAAGGGACATGTGTTGGAAGCTTGTTTTATTTTCCAGTGTGGTTCCGGTATTAAGACGTGGTGGTACCCGCGGAAACTCCAGATGCCTGTGGGAGGCCCTGGCACCTGTAAGAGCCCCAAGTAACCACTGGATGACCGGGTACCTGTGTGAGATCCGGGTGTCTGAGGGATGGCGGGGTGCCTGTGTGAGATCCGGGTGTCTGAGGGATGGCGGGGTGCCTGTGTGAGATCCGGGTGTCTGAGGGATGGCCGGGTGCCTGTGTGAGATCCGGGTGTCTGAGGGATGGCCGGGTGCCTGTGTGAGATCCAGTGCTGTATAACGTCCGTGTGCTGTCCCTGTGCCTGCAGGATGTTTAGGTGCCCGCAGGATTGCCGGGTGCCTGTGAGATGTCTGGGTGTCACTGGGTTGTCCCAGAGCCTGCACGATGCCCTGGTGTCTGTAGGATCCCCTGAAGCCTGGGGAATGTTCTGGTGCTTGCAGAAAGGCCTGGTGCCTGTGTGATGTCTGTGTGCCTGCAGGATGTCTGGGTCCTTTCGGGATATTCAGGAGCCTGTGAGATGTCTGGGTGTCCGTGGGTTGGTCCTGTGCCTGCATTGTGTTCGGGAGTCTGCAGGATGCCCTGAAGCCTGCGGGAGGTCCTGGTGCCTGTGGGATGTCAGGAAGCCTGCAGGATACCCTGGTTCTTGCAAGATACCAGGGAGCCTGCTCAGTGTCCATGTTTGGGTGTTGAGGCCCAACCTCAGGTCTAACGAACTCTGTCATGCTTCATCTTGGGCTGGTATGGGCCAGGTCAAAGTTCACAATCAGAGCAGCCTTCTGCCTCCATAGACCATGGTGAAGCCCGTCATCCATGCTCCCGCCACACAAGCTAGACTTAATTTTCTTTTTTGTTTTTGTCTCTTTTTCTTTCTTTATTGAGGGCACAGGGGTGGGAGGGTAGAGCAGGGAGGAATGGGAAGACGGTGTTATTGAGATACATCATATGAAACTCAAATTATTAATAAAAGTATTTAAAAAAAAGAAGTCGTGGAACTTTTATTTTTGTTTATTTACTTTTCGAGGGGGTAGAATCTCTAGCCCAGGCTAGACTCAAACTCCTTTTGTAGTCATGGATGGCCAGCCAATGATGAGCTTGAACTCTGACCCTCCCACCTCCACCTCCTAAGTGCTGGGGCCATTGGCGTGTGCCACTGTGACCACTTTTATTTGATTCCTGGAAACAAACCCAGGGTAGACAAGCTCTGTTCCAACTGAGCTAACTCCCCAGCTCTATGACAGAACCTGTAAATGTATGCCTTACTGCAAGGGAATTTGTTCTGTGCTCAGCAGGGATTAATGAAGTCTATCATAGTGAGCCTTACCTCTGGACGCCTCCTGGGTTTCTCTCTCACCCTGTGTCTTGCTACCCTCCCCCATCACAGATTTTCTTCTTGTGTGTATTTTCAGACAGCTTTCACCAGATAGCCCAGGTTAACTTTGAACTCAGGGCCCCTCCCCAGGTTCCCAGTGCTTAGATTACGACGTAAGTCACTCCGTGCACGCAGTCCATCATGATGTCGTCTGCCCTCATGTGATACGACCAAGCACCCCTCACCATAGCCAGCGCCACGGCGTCGGCCTGATCCGACACCTCCAACCTGAAAGCAAGACCTCTCGTGCTGTATTGTCCAGTTTAGGGCTGTTTTATAAGGGTGGGAAACGAATAATGCAAAGTAGACACGGTGACACGTGCCTGTCATGTCAGCATTTGGGGGACCCGGGCTGAGGCAGAGGATGGATGAGGCGGCCTAGCTGTACAGGTAGACCCTGTCTCACAAACACTGTAAAAGGCTTTTAAAATGTATTTAAATTGCTATAGTTTTCCTTCTAATAAGGGTGTGGGTATGGCTGTTTTTGCCATTTGAGTCTGGGCTCTCAAAAGCTGCTGTTACTCTTCCCACTGGCAACTTGACGTTTAAACCTCAGTTAGCTCAAAGGGTTAGGAAGAAAAGGAGAGGATGAGAAGGAGAGGGAAACCTTCACAGCCCTTTTGTGGCTGTCTTAATCTGCCTATGTCTGGGGAACTGAACTAACTCTAACCCTCTCTGGTTCAGCTTCTCCCAGCACGGCAGTTACTGAGAAGATCTAGATTGTAACTTTTCTAAAACCCCAGTCAGTCCATTTTACCTGAGCCTTATTTCTGCCTGCTTCCCTATCATCAACTTCTGTGCTCGCTCTTTTTCTGTTCCCAGATGTCTAAGCGGCATCCAGCCACAAGGGGCGGGGGCTTTTCCCTGGCAACGCTTCACTCTGCAGACACAAACAATGAAGAGTTAAACATGACCACACACTGTAATCCCATTTGAGAAGTAGAAGCTGAAGGGTCATCCTTAGCTACATAGCAAGTTGGAGGCCAGCCTGGGCTATATTGGACCTGTCTCAACAAACCAAAAAACTAACCGACAAACAAAACGGACATGCCCAGAACAGAATTTCTGAAGAGATGGCTGAGCAGTTAAGAGCATACACTTCTCTCACAGAGCACTGGTGCGCCAGTCCCAGCACCCACCCTGGCGTGACTCGTGGCCAGGGGACCCTAAGGCTCTGAGCTCTGAGGGCACCTGCACTCGCATGCTCACCCTCTCACGGCACACACAATTATACGGCAAGATACTGTGGCAAACAAACAAATAAACAAACGGACACAGAACGGTCTGCATTTCTCAAGAACAATACTGCAAATGAGAAAGGCAGGAGCTCTACCACTGAGCCACGCCCCCAGCCCCTCACTGGGGGATTCTAGGCAGGGGCTCTACCACTGAGCCACGCCCCCAGCCCCTCACTGGGGGATTCTAGGCAGGGGCTCTACCACTGAGCCACGCCCCCAGCCCCTCACTGGGGGATTCTAGGCAGGGGCTCTACCACTGAGCCACGCCCCCAGCCCCTCACTGGGGGATTCTAGGCAGGAGCTCTACCACTGAGCCACACCCCCCAGCCCCTCACTGGGGGATTCTAGGCAGGGGCTCTACCACTGAGCCACGCCCCCAGCCCCTCACTGAGGGATTCTAGGCAGGGGCTCTACCACTGAGCCACGCCCCCAGCCCCTCACTGGGGGATTCTAGGCAGGAGCTCTACCACTGAGCCACACCCCCCAGCCCCTCACTGGGGGATTCTAGGCAGGGGCTCTACCACTGAGCCACACCCCCAGCCCCTCACTGAGGGATTCTAGGCAGGGGCTCTACCACTGAGCCACGCCCCCAGCCCCTCACTGGGGGATTCTAGGCAGGGGCTCTACCACAGAGCCACACCCCAGCCCCTCACTGGGGGATTCTAGGCAGGGACTCTACCACTGAGCCACGCCCCCAGCCCCTCACTGGGGGATTCTAGGCACAGTCCCCCAGCTTCTCTAAAAATCCTGATTTCTCTCAGCAAAGAGGAGAGATGGAGAGCCTTTTCAAGTGTGTGAGAACTCCCACGAAGCCTTTTCCTGGAAGCTACAGACAGGATGTGCTCCAGCAAAACAAAAGCATCACTAAGAAAGAGGAAGAGACGGGCTCCAGAACACAGGAGCGGTGAGGGGAATTTCCAGGATGAGGTGAAGGGAGATTCCCTGCATGGCAGCTGGGCATCAGGGTCACAGGGCACGTGATCTGAATAGGATCACATGACTCACGAGACAGCCGTGTTAAGGGCTATAGTCACCAGCACGCTAGCTTCTGTTTTACTGTGTCACTCTGGCCCGGTGTGTCCACAAACACACTCTGTAGCCCAGGCTGGCCTGGGGATCAAACTCAGGTCCCTAGCCCTACAAGGCAAACGTTTTTACCTGCTGAGCCATCTCCTTGGCCCTAAAGAGATTTATTTAATTTAAAAATTAAGGGCCAGACATAGTGGCACATGTCTTTAATCCCAACATCCGTGAGGCAGGAGGATCCTGTGATTTCAAGGCCAGCCTGGTCTAAATAGTGAGTTCTAGGACAGCCAGGCTTGCATAATGGGACCTTGTCTCAAAACGTACACATATATATTATATATACATTATTATTATATTATATATGTATATATATACATTACATCACACACACACACACATATATACATATATATATACATTTTATGTGTGTGGGGTGTTTTGTCAGCATGTATGCTGGTACCACATTCATGCCTGATACCCACAGAAGCTGGAAGAGGACGTCAGACCCCCTGGAACTGGAGTCACAGGTGGTTGTGAGCCACTATGTAGGTGCTGAGAATTTAACCCCGGTTTAGTACCCTTAACTGCAGAGCCACCCCCAAGAGCTCTTTCTAAGGGTCACTTTGAGTATCCACCTTTGCCTCTCATTCATTGACTTTAAAATCCTCCCTCGCCCTTCAACCTCACTGCGGTGGAAAATTCGATCAGTGTCACTACCAGCGTCTGGACCTGGAACCACCCTGGACCCGAGGCCTGAGTTCCAGTGCGCAGCCGCGATGTTTGGGACAGCGTTTGATATTTGTTTTAGATGCATTTGTTTGTTTGTTTACTAAGTGTGTAAGTGTATGTGTGTACGCCTCAGGGGACAACTGTGGGACTGGTTCTCTCCTTTCTAGGGGATCCCTAGAAATGTCATCAGGTTTGGGAGCCAACTGGCACAGTGTTGTGTTACAGATGGTGATGGCCTGTAGTTAGGGATCGTGGTAGGAAGCCGTAGGGAATGAATGTAGCTCTTCTTATCATTCGTATGATCTCAGGTGAACATGCTCACTTTTCTTGGGCCTCAGTTTCCTCTTCTGAAAAATAGGGACAGACAAGGAGCATGCACCATCGCCCATAGTGAGCACTGAACTTGCGGAGCCGGTAGCTGTGAGAAGAAAATATGGGGAGCAAGTCGGGGGCTGCCCTGGGTCCATCCCAGGAGCTCCCATAGTTAAGAGAGTGACTCAGGCTTCCTGCCAACTGTAATTGAGGCAGGTGACATGCTCCAGGAGATGAGCCCGGACCTAGGCACGCCCCTCACCTCTGCTGGCTCACCGGTCCCTTGATGCGTGACTGCACGCACAGTCATGATGAAATCAGAGCCAGGTTTAGGAAAAGGGGTCTTCCTGCTTCCGGTCTCTGAATCCTGTCCCCGGGGCCTGGTCAGTCCCCTTCTGAAACAGAGCTGGCACTTGGGCATGGGCGTTGGCTATGCTGACCCATGTCCAGGAAGGTGACTCCAAGAGAGAGCAGGTAGAGAGTGGGTTCACCCCGGCAACAGTCATGGGGTGTCATGCATGTGTGCAGTCATTTCATAGATCCTGATGCATGCTCCCTAGGTGCCAGACAGACAAAAATCCCAGCCATCCTGACTGTGACAGTCAGTAGGGAAGCCCATCGACGATGAACAAGCAAGAATGACCATCCCGCAGAGGTGACAGAGGCCACACAAAAATGTCAGACACAGCGATCCTAGTGCAGAAGTCAGCGATGGATGACGGGCTGCCTGTGGGAAGAACCCAGCCCGTGACGCCATCTCACGTAGCCCGGGCTGATCTCAAAGCTGCTGTGTAGCCACGGATGACCCTGAACTTCCGGTTCTCCTGCCTCTACCTCCTTTGTGCTGAGATGACAGGCGTGTGCCACCATGCCCAGCTCCGTAACGTGGAGATGTCTAAGCGTAAGTCAGGGTAAGTGGCCATGATGCAGAGGAATGCCGTGATGGGCGTGGGAATTAACTCAAGAATGCACTAGAGTCCCTCGAGGACAGAACTCCAGGTGCTCGGCTGGCTCTCGGTACTGTGATCAGAAGGAGAAGCCATCTTCCAGCTGCTCGCCAGCGTCTGCTGGATCTTGCTCTCACTTCCTCTCTGGTATCACTGGCTCTCATAAATATTCCCATCTTGATCTGTTCGTGGATGTGCGGGAGCCACAAACCTCCAATCCCATCTCGCTACCCAAAGAACATCAGAGCTCCTCCCCCTCCTCCTAAGCAAAAAAAAAAAAAAAAAGCGGAAGATCGTAAACCCAAAGCTAGCCTCCATTACACAGCGAGTCTGTGGCCAGCCTGGGCTAACAAGATGACATCTCAGAACAAACAGGGGCTGCAAAGCTGGCTCAGCGGTGAGAAATGCTTGCTGCTCATCTCAGGATGAGAGTTTGAATCCTAGCATTCACATCAGGCAGCTCACAAGCTCCCTGAACGCCAGTTCAAGGGATCTGTCCGGTACACTCCTCTGGCTTACAGGAGCACAGGCGTACACATGTACAGCACTCAGACACATAGGTACACATGCACATGAATAAAATAAAAATTGAACACTGTGTTACGGGTTTGGGGGACTGTTGGGGGGGTCTGGCGCACAGTGAGAAATCGTTTTCTGCTCTGGACTTGCTGTGACCGTCACCAGCAGTGCTTTCCTCAGGAGTTTGTAAAGAACATTTCAAACAAGAAGCACACACACATAAGGGACTCACACACAGCGCTGGGATTCTGCTGTCTGCAGGTTCTATTCCACTTTGTCTGACACCGAGTGATTCTTCGAGCGTCCAACTGTCCATCTTACGCTGTTATGATGAATTAGAAAACTCTGGGGTGTCTCTGATAGGATCTTCAAGGAGCTACATGTGGTGGCTATAATCCACATCTATAATCCCAGTTCTAGAAAGGCCAAGGCAGGAAAATGGCCAGTTCAAGGCCAGGCTGAGCTACATAGTGCACAATCCTATTTCAAACGAAACAAAAAAAAAACTAACAAACAACAAAACAACACTAGATCTGGCAGCCCTGCAATCCCAGCTATCCTGGGGCATTGGAGTGCTTGCTGGGCAATTTAGTGAGACCTTCTCTCAAAAACAAAGAGGACTGAGGGATATATCTCCATGATAGAAGCCCTTGCCTAGAATCCCCCAGTGAGGGGCTGGGGGTGTGGCTCAGTGGTAGAGCTCCTGCCTAGAATCCCCCAGTGAGGGGCTGGGGGCGTGGCTCAGTGGTAGAGCCCCTGCCTAGAATCCCCCAGTGAGGGGCTGGGTGTGTGGCTCAGTGGTAGAGCCCCTGCCTAGAATCCCCCAGTGAGGGGCTGGGGCGTGGCTCAGTGGTAGAATCCCTGCCTAGAATCCCCCAGTGAGGGGCTGGGGGCGTGGCTCAGTGGTAGAGCCCCTGCCTAGAATCCCCCAGTGAGGGGCTGGGGGTGTGGCTCAGTGGTAGAGCCCCTGCCTAGAATCCCCCAGTGAGGGGCTGAGGGCGTGGCTCAGTGGTAGAGCCCTTGCCTAGAATCCCCCAGTGAGGAGCTGGGGTGTGGCTCAGTGGTAGAGCCCTGCCTAGAATCCCCCAGTGAGGGGCTGGGGGCGTGGCTCAGTGGTAGAGCCCCTGCCTAGAATCCCCCAGTGAGGGGCTGGGGGCGTGGCTCAGTGGTAGAGCCCCTGCCTAGAATCCCCCAGTGAGGGGCTGGGGGCGTGGCTCAGTGGTAGAGCCCCTGCCTAGAATCCCCCAGTGAGGGGCTGGAGCGTGGCTCAGCGGTAGAGCCCCTGCCTAGAATCCCCCAGTGAGGGGCTGGGGGTGTGGCTCAGTGGTAGAGCCCTTGCCTAGAATCCCCCAGTGAGGAGCTGGGGTGTGGCTCAGTGGTAGAGCCCTGCCTAGAATCCCCCAGTGAGGAGCTGGGGTGTGGCTCAGTGGTAGAGCAGTTGCCTAATATGTACAAGGCCCTGATTTCCATGCCTGGTATCACAGCAAAGAAATGATTCTGAAGACTCAGTTTCATACCAAGCGCTAACTTTAGTTCTTTTTTTTTTCCTGTTTATTACGTTTATTCATCCACTCATCCATCTTCCCTTCGGCTCTCTAAAATATGTCAAGTCCTCGGTGTGGCAGAGTATCCCTAATTTTACAGGTAAGGGAACCGAGGCACAGGGCTGGACTTGAATCTGGACCATTCGCCTCCCAAACCCTGGCGTTCTGCCCACGCACGCTGCCTTCTTCTCCAAGCGGGAGAAGCGAGCCGCCCGATGGGGTTGGCGGGAGATTGTTAGGAAAGAGTCCGGCGCCCTGCGCCTTGGCACGCTCAGGGACTAACCCGGAGTCCGTGCTTGTCACTTACCGAGGAACACTGAGGATTAAATGAAATTTGTGAATAATTGCAGCTATTATTTACCAAGCTCGTTCTTCGCGCTCCACCCCTGCGTTAGCTACCTGGCAAGTATGTTTCTAAGCCCTTTGCACGGAGGCCCTGCTCTGCCTACACGGGACATCAGGCCACCAGCCAAGGCGGGGAAAAGCAGGATTCAGACTCAGGCGAGCCATCAACCTTCCCTGACTGTTTCTATGTTCTCTTTGAAACGGTACTGTTTTTATAATGTTTTAAAAAAGGAAGTCTTGGGAGCTGGTTCGGAGGGTTAGGGTTTGCCGTGTGAGCCTGGCGAGACGGGTGTCATCCCTGGGATTCATGTCACAAGGCAGACGTCCTCGGATCTGTAACACCAGCTGTCCTGGGGCGAGATGAGAGGTGGAGGCAGGAAATTCACCTCAGGACAACTGGCCTGGAGTACACAGAGGGTGGTGGAGGATCAGGGGGGACCCGCCCCCAAGCCTCTGACCCCCCAGGGGCACGGATACACGTGAAGGCAACACGCGCACACAGGTAAATAAAATTTACAAGGGAGCTGGAGAGATGGCTCAGTGGTTAGGAGCACTGTGCACTTCCAGAGGACCCAGGTTCAATTCCAGCACCCACATGGCAGCTCACAGCTGCCTGTAACTCCTGTTCCAGGACATCTGACACCCTCACACAGATGTACATGCAGGCAAAACACTAATGAACATAAAATAAAAATAAATAAATAACATATTTTTTAAAAAAAAAGAAGCCAGGTGGTGTTGGCACGTGCCTTTAATCCCAAGCATGCTGAGAGCCCTGAGTCCAAATCCTGCCTTCCCAGCCTTGGCCTGTTGGCCTGATGTCCCCTATAGGGAGAGCAGGGTCTCTGTGCAAAGGGCTTAGAGGCAGAGGCAGGCGGATCTCTGTGAGTTCGAGGCCAGCCTGGTCTACAGAGTGAGTTCCAGGACAGCCAGAGTTACAGCAGAGAAACCCTGTCTTGAAAAACAAAACAAAGCAAAAGAACAAAAAAAGCTTTATTGGGACACGCATCACTCTCTCACTCTGATAAAATAGTCTCTGTTCACACCACCCACAGCGTCAGCTCTGCACAGACGCAAAGTGATAAAGCTGTCCCGAAGAACTTACAGAGCATGCTTCAGAGGCACAGCCCCTCCCTTCCCCTCTCCCCTCAGAGGCATAGGCCCCCCTCCCCTCAGAGGCACAGCCCCTCCCTTCCCCCTCCCCTCAGAGGCACAGGCCCCCCTCCCCTCAGAGGCACAGCCCCTCCCTTCCCCCCTCCCCTCAGAGCACAAGCCCCCCCTCCCCTCAGAGGCATAGGCCCTCTCCCGTCCCCTCCCTCCTTCCTACTGATTGAACCCAGGACCTTGTGCCTGCCGGACAATACATCTACCATTGAGTTGTAATCCTTAGCTTTTTTCATTTAATTTTTAATTCATTTAATTTTCATTTAATTCACACACACGCACCCCCCTTTTCATTTAATTCTGAGAAGGTTTTGCTAAGTTGCCCACGCTGGTCTTGAACACTCAGTAGACCTAGAACCTTTGACCCTCCTGCCTCAGCCTCCCAAGGAGCTGGGGTCACAGACCTGAACCACCAACTCAGCTCAGAAAAAGATAAATTTTATTTTGTGTCAGGGTTCCACCGACATATCCCTGGCTGGCCCAGAGCTCACTATGTAGAGCAGGCTGGTCTTGAACTCACTGAGATCCACCTGTTTCTGCCTCTGGAGTGCCAGAATCAAAGGCTGTGCCACATACACAGTCAGAAATAACTCTTTTTCCTCCCTTCCTTCTTTCCTTTTTATTTATGAGATAGGGTTTGGCAGGCCTGGAACTCATTGTGTAGACTAGATTGGCCTCACGGGGATCTATCTGCCTCTGCCTTTGAACATTGAGGAGAAAGGTGTGTGCCACCAGGCCTCAGCAGGAATATTTCTGAAATAAAATCGTTGGCCACACAAGATGGAACACTTGTAACGCCAACACTTGGAAGGTGGAGGCAGAGGATCAGAAGTACGAGACTATATCAGCTACATGTCAAGTTTAAGGCTAGCCCAGTAGTTCTCAACCTGTGGAGCTAGATTCCTTTGGGGGTCAAAAACCCTTTCACAGGGGTCACCTAAAACCATCCTGCATATCAGATATTTACATTGCAATTCATAACAGTAGGAAAATGACAGTTACGAAGTAGCAAGTAATTTATGGTTGGGATCACCACAACAAGAAGAACTGTATTAAAGGGTCAGAGCATTAGGAAGGTTCAGAACCAATGGGCTAGCCTAAGCTATATGAGGCCTTATCTTAAAAGAACAAAAACAAACAAAAAACTCCCTCCCTACAAAAGATTGTTGTTTTAAAAAGAAAACATTATCCATAATGGAAAATTTGACTCTGTCAACATACTTTTTGTTCATTAAAAGAATTCCATTGAGGGCCAATGAGATGGCTCAGTGGGTAAGGGTGATTGTGGTCAAGTCTGAGGACCTGAGTTCGATCCCCAGGAAGCATATAATAAAGGAGAGAACCGGCTTCCACAAGCTGTCCTCTGACCTCCACATACACCCCATGACACGTGAGCACACCCACACATGTACACACCCACCCACGCGTGTACATACACTCTCTAAGTAAAAACATAGTGAAGCTGTCATTGGGGGTGCAGAAAAACAAAGCGTCCGGTTAAAGAGTGTAGAGCTGGCTTGTGTTCAGGATCTCGGAAGAGCCGATCGATTTAAGAATGAAAACAGGGCAAGGCAGTTAAACAAGCGCAACACAAAAAGGACATCCAAAGGGCCAGGCACGAACGAAAAGGTCTCTAATTGTAGTGCTCATCAGGGAAATGCAAACTAGAACTACAAGGAGCTGCTACCACACACCCAACAGAATGACTAAAAATTAATTGCCTAACAATGCCAGTTGGCAAGGATCTGGAGCAATGGAAATGTTCCAACATGGATGGTTAAGAGGTGAAGAAGCAAATGCAACTGCTTTGGGAACACTTCTGTTCCTACTGACCTAGGATGAACATAAATACATACATACACACATAAAAACATATATACACACATGTACACCTACATACATGTACATACACACATATAAACACATATATGTACACATGCACATATACACACATAAACATATATGTGTGTACATATACACACATATAAGAGTATATATACATAAGCATACACATATAAGTATATATATACATGAACATACACACATACATATAAGCATATGTATACATGAACATATACACACATATAAACGTATAAATATATATATATACACACACACACACACACATGCATACACACACACACGCCATAGGACCTAGCTATTCTGCTCTTGGCTCTATACCCAAAAGAAATGTGTGTATATGTTCACCCACAACACGTGAACAAGAATATTCAAAGCAGTCCCTCTTGCAAGAGCCAAAGTCTTGAATACATAAACTCCCATTTTCACTGACAGCTGGCAGACAAACCACGGCATGCTCACACAGTGGAATAGTCCTTGGCAGTGAGGAGGAATGGATTACATTTATCTGCCCAGCCCAGGTAAATTTCACAACCATCACGCTGAGAGAAAGAGATCAGGCACGAGAGTTCATACAGCGTTTTTCTGCTTGTGTCTCATGCGCGAAGAAGCAAAATGAAACCATTGTGGACAAGAAGGCACACTTGGGTGGTAACGTTGGGGTCAGGTCAAAGTCAGCACAGTGGCTTCCTTGTGGAGAGGAGGATATTGGTGCCAGGGAGGGAGGGAAGGAGGGAGGGTGGGCGGTGATAAGATCGCTCCCACTGTGGGGTGTAATGAGTACATAGGCATGACCCACAATCCTTAAGGGAAGCCCTCTGTGTCACATGCTTTTCTTTGTGTGTGTGTGAAATGTTTCTTCAGGATTTCAAAATGATTCGGGAAAGCTCATTACGGCTTAGCTTCCAAACTGTGCCACTATAGATCTTGGGTATCACGGTGATTGGACTTGTAGGGTACGCGCTCTGTGCCAGGCACGATTCTAAGTGGCTTCTATCTGTGATTCAATGCGATTTCCTGAAACAACCCCAGGTGCTCACTATTGTCATCCCCTTTTAACAGATAGGGAAGCTGAGGCACAGCGAGGCCAAACCACTTGCCTAAGGTTAACGCACTAACTAGGTTTCAACAGAGGTCAGCCGGTCGCGCAGCAGCTGCTCAGCCCCAAGACGACAACTGCACAGAAGCTGAGTCCTCACCTCCCCCCCCAGCTTTTACAGACACGATCTCTTCTCCTCCCCCTCCCTCCCTTTCATCTTTCCTCCTTCCCTCCCTCCTTTCTTTCTTCCCAGGGTCCCACGTAGCCCAGGCTGTCCTCAAACTCAGTACGTAGCTGAAGATGACCTTGAACTCCTAATCTTTCTGCTTCCACTTCCCAAGTGCTGGGATTACAAGGGTGTACCACGGCACCCAGCTTCCTGCCTCCTTTCCTCCCTTCCTTCCTTTTTTGGAGACAGGTTCTCGCTGTAGCCCAGGATGACCTGGAACTCACCATGTGGGCACATCTGGCTGTGGACTGTTAATAGCAACAGTCCTCTGCCGTGGCCTTCCAAGTGCTGGAGTATATCACCAGACCATCTCTCTCCCTATATGAGATTTCTCTCTTGTTTTAATCACTTTTACTTATTGTTTGCTTGTTTGGTGGGCCAGGGGTGTGAGCGTGGGCGCATGAGTATCCCAGTGTGTGCCCACCGAGGGCGAGGGGTCAGTTCTCTCCTTTCACCCTGTGGGCTTGGGGTTGGAACTCAGGTCATCAGCGCTTGGCAGCAAGCGCCTCGCCCTGCTGAGCAAGCCTGAGTGGAACTTCAAAAGATGGGTGCAGAGCTTGAAATTCAGCATATCCTTCTACCCTGAGACGGGCAGCAGACTGCGGAGTCACTACCTGACACTTAGGATGCTTCCAAACCCGGAACCCTAAGCACTTAAAACTTGTAGACCAGGAGGAGAAGCCACGCCCTCTCGGGGGCCAAGCCACGAGAAACCACGCCCCTCCGGACCTCATCAGGAGAAGCCACGCCCCTCCGGGGGTGCACGTCAGGAGAAGCCACGCCCCCTAGGGAAACACCATGCTGAGATCAATCTCTCCTAACCTGCCATCTCTCCTAAAGGAACTCCCCTTCAGAACTGAAGGATCCACTTCTCCTTTCAGGGCCCCAGCGCAGCTGCCTGTGGCTGAGATTCCAGAACTTTTCTAATGAAGCTTTCATCCGAAGGAAACTCTCGGGAAACCAAACACGTTGAAAAGAAAGCTTCTAACTCTTTTGGATCTGACACCAGACTTGAAATTTACTGAACTAAGTCAGTACAGCCTGGTGTATGTACACGGTGGTGGTGCATATGATCCCAGCACTCAGGAGTCAGAAGTAGAAGAATTGCAGAAAAAGCTCAAGGCCAAGTTAATTTGGGCCAGCCTGGACTGACCCCAACTGAAAAAAAATATGTCCTCGTGTGTGGGCCCAAAAGAATACAAAGAAACGCACACATATACAAACAAATAGTTGTAATAAAGACTTTAAGTAGATGTTATAAAGAATTCAAAACAAAAAAGCCAGGCATCACGGGGCACACCTGCTATCGTGGCACTCCACTGAGGCAGAAGGATCAAGAGTTCCGGGCTAGCCTCAGCTACAGAATGAGTTCCAGACTAGTCTGGGCTGCATAAAACTCTGTTTTCAAATAAACAAACGGAAAAGCGCAGTTGCTTTAAAAACTTTTGGCTACGTGCAACTGAGTGGTTTTGGTTTACTTTGCAGATATGTGTGTTTATCTTCTACATGTTAAGAACAGGATCAGCCTGTGGCTTGTCATCGACACCCTTTGCATAAAACCAGTTAAGAAGCTTCCATTCTGGAAGGCCACCAAGGAAAATAACAGAAAGAGAGGCTTTTCATTGTGGCTGCTGGTGGTTTATTTTTATTTTATTTTTCTTTTTGAGACAGGTTCTTTCTATGTGGTCCTGGAACTCACCGCGGAGCAAGTTACTTGCTTTGAACTCGAGAGGACCCTCTGGTTCCCCGGTGCTGGAGTTAAAGGGTGTGTAACACTAGACCCAAGTAAATTTTCATGGTTGTTGCTGTTGTATTTTAAGCCGTAATGAATATTCCAGAAGGGGTGAGGAGTTCAAACCCGCTGGAGTTCCTCCTGCTCTGAGTCCATCTCCACGCCCTCCCCCTGCAAGACCCAGACATTTAATTTTCAAAGCCATCCTGGTCTGCAGACAGAAAATGGGCAAAAGACTGAAAATCCAGTCACAACCTTCCCCAAGTGCCCGCCGTGGGTCTGGGGAATCCCAAACACACTTTACCGAGTCCCTCAGCACCCGGCCCGCTCATAAAGGTTTACCCACCCGATCCCCACGTTCTCCCACCTACACTCCGGGGCGGGCTCTGGACTTGAACTTGACTGGGTCCTCAGGGCTGCACACCGGGGTATGCGTTTACCATCACCTCCTTTTTACAGGTGAGAAAACAGAGGCTGCGGCGAAGTTGAGCAACTGCGCCTAAGGCGCCGGGCTCACAAAGGTCATTGTCATCCCGGCCTTCGGAGTGCCCCCCCCGATGCCCAGCGGGGGTCTGAGGGGGAGTCCCGGGTTAGGGAAGCTGGAAGGAGTTGAGTGGAAGATGCTGCAGACGCGACAGAGATGGATGGGAACCCCCGAGGTGGAGGCTTCCAGTGAGGCTGGGGGGTGGCTGTCACCACCACCCCCAACCCCCACCCCCGGCTCCGCAGCTGGGGCGGTGAGACCCCTGGGGACGGCGCAGCCTTACCTGTCCCGGCGCTCATCTGCAGTCTGGCTCGGAGGTGGTGGCGTCCCATGCTTTTCTGGGTCCCCCTTTCTGCACCCCACCCTGAGGGGGGCGGGAGGGTGGGCGTGGGGCGCCAGGGACCGGCCGGACCTGTGGGACCCGGGGCTCGAGCTGTCTGGGGAGCCCGTCACTCGAGGCAGCCGGCTCTTCCGGGGCTGGGACACCTGTGGGCGTAGGGAGCCTGTGTCCCTGCAAGCTCATAAATACTGCAGCGCATCGGTGGCCGAGAGGACTTGCGGGCAGCCGGCGCGCCCCTGAGGGTGAGCTGGGGTTCCCTCCGCTTCACTGCGCCCCCACGTCCCAGCTCCCGGCCTTCTGTGGACGGTTCCTCCAGACCCGATGCACCTGCCCAGGTCCCGAGGGCAGCTGGACCGAACCTCAGAACCTCAGCCGGCCGAGAGAGCTGGGGAGAAAGCGGGGGTTCAGGCACATGCAGGTTCAGGGCCCGGGAGGCAGCTGGCTGAGGATGGAGCCCGGGAGGAGTGAGGCCTGAAGGCAGGACCGGATGCTGGGGAGAGGCTGGGAAGAGGCTCCAGGCAGCTCACAAGAAACCCGGGAGTAGATAGGGCTTAGGGGGTCCCGAAGAAGAAAGTGGAAAGCTGGGGACGAAATGCAGTGGTTGAGGATACAGTAGGGTGCTAAGGCTCTGGGGGACAGATTGCTAAGAGGGGTTAGGACGTGGAGGGTGGAGTTGTCAAAGGCATCTGACCCCGCGGCCCCCAGAAGCTGGGATTGCTATGATTGGCGGGAGGGGCGCCGGAGACGGAGCCCCAAGGCACCCCGCCGCAGCCCCCAGCGCCCTCCCAGCCCAGCTCTCCCGTGGAGTGAACTGTTGCCATCGAAGCGGGAGTTTGGGCCGGAAGGGTTCACAACCTAGCCGCATCTCATCCTGGCCGCGCCACTGAGTCACCTGGTGGCTCAGTTTCCCATATGTGACGGGCTGATGACGGCGGCCACCACCTCGTCGGAATGCCGGGAGGCCTCCCTGCGTTAATCTATGCAAAGCGCTGAGCTGCCGGGCTCGGAGAGCTCATCAATTATTCTCTCTCAGCAGCAACTGCTCCGCCACTCCCCTCAGAGACGTTTCAGTCATTCGGTCTCCCTCCCCCACGGACAGACCGCCCTACCTGGCGTCCCTCCATTCTCCATCCTCTGTGGGATCCATCCACGGAATTTGGCCACATCCCTGCGTTCGCGGCTCTGCCTCCCCCAGCCATGAGCCCTTTTCTTGGATGCTGGCTCTACTGCTGTCTGCTGCTCCTTCTCTCTCTGAGCGTCCAGGGGGCCCCAGAGTACCCTCGCGTGACCCCGGAGCAAGTCCATCTGTCCTACCCAGGTGAGTGTTCCTGACCCCACTCTGCATCCCAATTTCCAGCCTCTGTGGTGAAGGGCCCAGGAATCTCCATGGAAGCCTAGGCTGGGGACTTGCCCTACCGATCCTCAGTGACCTGCCTCTGTGAAATGGGATCTCGACAGACTTGTGCCGTCTTGTGGGGAAGGACGGTGGCGATCGACCCTCCACAAGCTGCGCTTAGGTTGTGGCTGTCCTGACCTCAGGGCCTGGCGTGTTAACACACTGACTTCTGAAATCAGTTATGGAAGAAATCAGTTACTGGATGAAGGGGGAACTGGAGTCGACCTGGGACACCTCTTTCTCCACCCTCTTTATTTTCTGGAAGGGGAAAGGTCCCTCCCACTCCCTTTAGTTTTTGGAAATAGGCTTATGTAGCCCAGGCTAGCCTGAAAGTCCTCCTGTACCTTCTGTCTTAGCCTGTCACGAATTGGGGTTCGGGGGTGAGCTGCCATGCCCTGCTTCTTTCTTTTTCTTCTTTCCTCTTTATCTTTCTCCCCCTCTTCCTTTCTTTCTCTTTCTCCTTTTTGAGACAGGGTCTTAGGGGTTGCACCCAGCACTCCACCAACTGAGCTGGACTCTTAAAAAAAAATATTTGGCTCATTGAGAGGAAAATCTCCACCTATAGTCCAGGCTGACCTCGAATTCTCAATCCTCTTGCTTCAGTCTTCCGTACATTGGGGTTTCAGGCATGGACCAGGCTGGGGGAGATCTTTTATCCAGAGGTGATGGGAGCTGGGTGAAGTGGCTCTAACCACACCACTCAGGAGGTGACGGGATAGAATCAGGAGTTCAAGACCAGTTGTGGCTAAAGAGCAAATCTGAAGCCAACCTGGATGACACGAGAGCCTGCTTTAAAATAAATGAATCCATTGGATGTGCCAGCTCACACCTGCATCCCAGCACTGGGGATGTAAAGGCAGGTGGATCAGTTCAAAGCCAGCCTTGGCTACACAGTGAGTTCCAGGCTAGCCTGGGCTTCAAAGCCAGCCTTGGCTACGTAATGTTCCAGTTAGCCTGGGCTATGTTAGACCCTGTCTCAAACAAAAAGGAAGGAAGGAAGGAAGGAAAGAAGGAAGGGAGGGAAGTAGGAAGGAAGGGAGGAAGGCAGGGAGGGAGGGAGGGAGGGAAGTAGGGAGAGAGGGAAAGGGGTGTTGCGGCACCTGGAACAAGGGCCTAGCCGCTGGGCCTCTGTGTCCAGACTGCCTGGGGTTCAAATCCTAGCTTTGCTACCTACCTGCTAAGGTATGCTTGGGCACTGAGGCCAATGGGATACTAGGCGGCACACTGTGGCGGGCGTTATGGGCTGCCAGCTGCTTTCTGTGGAGTCACAGGACTGAGCTCTGGGTGTAGCAGAGTCTCTCTCTCCTGCTTTTGTTTTAGAACTGAGTTATACTGTCAGAAATGACTGCCAGCTTCGGGGACCTCTGCTTCATGTGAGGGGTTTTGTTTATGTGCATTGCTTTGTTTTGATTTAGAAAAAAAAATAGAAGACAGTGGGTTTCACAATATTGTCTTTGGATTTTTTTATTACATGTGTTTGTCTATCTCGTGTGTGTGTGTATGAGCGTGTGTGTGTGGGCGCGCGCGCACACGCGCCACGATATGTGTGGAGGTCAGAGGACAACTGTCAGGAGTCCCTTCTCCCCTTCCACCATGGGGTCAAACTCAGGTGTCAGGCTTGGCAGCAAGCTCCGCTACCCACTGAGCCATCCTGCCATGCCCCAGCATCTCAGGCATTATATCCTGGCGCCCTTCCCCTCTCTTGGCTCCTCCAGCCCCTTCCTCTTCTCCTCAGATGATCTCCTTTCTGCTTTCATACAGGCACATGCGTGTGTGTGATGTGTTAGACTAGATCTAGGTTCTTCGTATGAGAGAGCACGTGGCTGTTTGTCTTTCTTCATTTTGTCTCCCTCCTTTTATAGACTCTCTTCTACCTTCCTGTTATATATGTATGTATTTATATCTAACTCTGGGGGCTGCGTATGAGGGAAATTGCGATATATATATATATATATATATATATATATATATATATATATATATATTTCTCCATATAGCTCTGGCCTGCTTTGAACTCATAATCCTCCTGCCTCAGCATCCCAAGAGCTGCCCTCACAGGTGTGTACCTGATGTGACGTACTGTGTGTGTCGGTGAGATACATATACATATATATATATATACATATATATATATATTCTCCATACTTATCATGTTGAAAATGAAAATTCAGGCCAGGTATAGCGATGCATACTTTTAATCCCAGCACCCAGGAGGCAGAGGCACACAGATCTCTAAGTCTGAGGCCAGCCCGGTCTACATAGGAAGTGCCAAGCTGGCGAGGGCTATGTAATGAAATCCTATCTAAAAAAAAGAAAAGAAAGGAAAAGAAAAGCCAGGCAGGTGTGGTGGCGCACGCCTGTGATCCCATCACTTGGGAGGTGGGGGCAGGAGCAGCAAGAGTGCGGCGTGCTGCTTCTGTAAGCTGAAGGCTAGGCTGGGCTAGCCTGGTCTCCTGTCCAGGAAAGGAAGGAAGGAAGGAAGAAAGAGAGAGAGAGAGAGAGAGAGAGAGGAAGGAGAGGGAGGGGAGGGAGGAGAATCTGGCAGAAACAGCGTGGTTGGCACGGAGTGGTGCAGCCACCACCTCGCACATGTGACTGCCTGGGGTCCATCCCAACACTGCCAAAAACAAAATACCAAAAAGAAGAAAACAGTAGCAAAACTCTCCTGTGTAGACGTTGTTTTTATTGAATGAGAACTATTTTTACCAAAGAAGAAAGTTAGTGGAGAGTGCCATTGTCTTACACGTGTTTTTAAAAACCATCACTCTCTACATGTTTAGTACTAGTGGGGGGGTCAGAGGGCCACCCGTGGGAGTCCTGTCCCTCCTCCCCCACCATGTGGGTCCTGGAGATTGATCTCCGCTCATCAGACTTGCTGCCAGGCATCTTTAGGGGCCGAGCCATCTCGACAGCCCGCATTTTTAAATTTTTTAAAAAACTTGTTGCTGTGTGTGAGTGTGTGTATGAGTGTGTGTGTGAGTGTGTGAGTGTGTGTGAGTGTGTGTGAGACAGTGTGTGAGTGTGTGTGTATGTGTGAGTGTGTGTGTGAGTGTGAATGTGAGTGTGTATGTGTGTGAGTGTGTGAGCATGTGTGAGTGTGTGTGAGTGTGAGTGTGTGAGTGAGTGTGTGTGAGTGTGTGTGACTGAGTGTGAGTGTGTGTGAGAGCGTGTGTGTGAGCATGTGTGAGTGTGTGAGTGTGTGTGAGAGTGTGAGTGTGTGTGAGTGTGTGTGTGAGAGTGTGTGAGTGTGTATGTGTGAGTGTGTGAGTGTGTGTGTGAGTGTGTGTGTGTGAGAGTGTGTGTGAGTATGTGTATGTGTGAGTGTGTGTGTGAGCGTGTGAGAGAGTGTGTGTGAGTGTGTGTGTCTGTGTGTGTGAGTGTGTGTGTGAGTGTGTGTGAGCATGTGAGTGTGTGTGAGTGTGTGTGTGAGACAGTGTGTGAGTGTGTGTGTATGTGTGAGTGTGTGTGAGTGTGAGTGTGTGTATGTGTGTGTGAGTGTGTGAGTGTGTGTGTGTGTGTGTGTGTGTGTGTGTGTGTGTGTGTGTGTGTCAGCAAAGAGATCGCTATGTTTTCCGAATCTCTCTTTTGAAACCATTTGGGTTTGTTGCTGCCTACAGGCATGTGGAGGTCAGAGGTGAGCGTTCAGGAACTGGCTTTCCTTCCATACTCCGGGTTCTGGGTTGTCAGCCTGACTGCGGCAAGCGCCTTTACCTCCGGGCTGTCCCTCCAGCCCTTGGAACTCCTTAAGGTCTGACTGAGTAGATGGCGCGGGCGTCTCCTGGATTTGCTTCGGTTCAGTCTGTCTGGCTGCTGTCAGGAAGTGCAGTCTCACATAGCAGCGAATAACAAGAATCTGACACAGTTTAGAATGACCGTGGCCCCTTGTCTTCGAAGCCAAACCAAAATGTAAGCAATTTGAGACTTCTGGAGGAATTTCTAAGGTGATAAAGCCACCCGGGCCCGAGTGCACGCACCTGCAACCACAGCACTCTGGAGGCTGAGGCAGGAGGACGAGAGTTCAAGATCAGCCTGGACCTTTTCTCAAAAACAGTAATAGTCCCAGCCCTGGGAAGGCAGAGGCAGAGGTCAGCCTGGTCTACAGAATAAGATCCAGGACAACCAGGGCCACACAGTGAGACCCTGTCTAAAACATAATAATAATAATAATAATAGCAATAAAACAACAACAACAGTAATCAACGGAGACACACTGAAGTAGAGTCTGCCCATAGGAGGCCATACAACCTGGGATGATGTTTATGACAACAGAGTACTATTTAAAGCTTTTAATTAACTTTTTCCTTTTCTTTTCCAGGTTAGATTTTTGCCCCCCAAATTTGGGCATACTATATTTTGGATTCTGCATTTATTTATTTATTTGTTATTGTTGTTGTTGTAATTTTTGAGAAAGTCTCACTAGGTAGCTCTGGCTGGCCTGCAAGTCACTATGTAGACCAGGCTGGCCTCAAACTCACAGAGCCTCATCTATCTGCCTCTGCCCACCAGGTTCTGGGATTAAAGGCCTGTGTCACCTTGCCTGGCTGAACTCCTTATTTTTTTTAATAATTTATTTTTTACTTTTATGTGTATGGGTGTTTTTCCTGTGTGTATGTCTGTGCCCCATGTATGTACCTGGTGCTCATGGGGGACAGAGAGGGCATCTGATCTGCCCAGAACTGGAATTACGGGCAGTTGTGAGCAAACACGTGGGTGCTGGAAACTGAACCCAGGTTCTCTGGAAGAGCAGCCAGGTCTCATAACCACCAAGCCGTTCTCCAGGCCTTTGACATCTTTTTTATGGTTGTTGGTTTTGGGATAGGGTCTCATGCAGTTTAAACTGGTCTTGAATTCTCTATGTAGCCATGAAAGATAGCGTCTTACATAACAGTGCTAGGATTATTAAAAATTGAAAATTGAGGGGGATGAAGAGAGAGGGCCTGGTGGTTTAGAGCACTGGCTGCTCCTTAGAGGACCTGCGTTCAGTTCCCACCACGCACGTGGCAGCTCACAAACACTTGTCACTCCGGTTTCAGGGGATCCCTCTTCTGTCTTGCCTGGGTATGCAGCATGCATGCGGGACACAGACAAACATGCAGGCAAACAGTGATACCCACAAAATAAAATAAATCTAAAAAGGAATTGTTTAATTGAAAATGGAGGGCTAAGCTGTAGCCCTGTTGGTAGAGTACTTGCTTAGCTTGCACAGAGCGGAGCGAGGGCTTACTCCCCAGCCCAACAGAGAAAGGAAGACAAAAAACAAGCGAAGCCACGCGTGGTCACGTGCACCCGCAATCCCAGCTACGTGAGAGGCGGAGGCAGGAGGACTGCCGAGCTCAGGGGCTTGATGTCAGTCTGGGCTGCTATGAAACCCAGGGAAAAACGAAATCAAAGCCAAGCATGATGACACTGTGAGTTTGAGGTTCGAGGCCACCCAAGGCTACTGAGTGCAACCCTAATCCTGACAGAACAAAGCAGAATCAAACGAAATGAGGATGGAGGTGACACTGGCACAATTCTGGCTAAGCTGCAGACCTCACTCAATCGCCCCCCAGGTCACCACTAATTTTAGTTGTAACCCAGGATCTCACCTTGGGCCTAGGGGAAGGCGCCTCCTTCATCTCCTGCTTTGTCTGGGTCTGTAGCCCAGGCTGGCCTCAAACTGGAAATCCTCCTGCCTCAGTTTCCTGAGTTCCGGGGTTGCAGGGGCATGCACTACCATACCCAGCCCTCGAGTCTTAATTTTTCATGACCCTTGTATTTTCTGAATATCGGTCAGTTATTTTTGTAAAATACCACTGTTTCAGGTTTCTTGGCTATTGCTTCAAGGTGAGCACTAAGGTTGTATTTGGGTCCAGAGGATTGTAGCTACGGCTTTGTGTCCCTCTCGTGGGACCAGAGGGTCTGCGGTGTAGATGTGTCTTATAGCTGCTGGCGGTGGTGCTGAGCCTGATTCATTGGCTGCTTAAGCTGGCGCCTGCTGGGTTTACCCACCCTACAGCCTTTAGCCTTTCCTTCGTAGTTAATGAACAGCTTGGGGAGAGGTTGCTCAAGATGATGCAAGTCCTGTTTCTCCACAAATTTTCACCTACTGGTGTTAGCAGCCATCAGTGGCTCCCGACTGCAGTAATTCTTAGTGTTCTGTTTGCCTAATTGGGACTTTTAAATTTTCTTGTTCCCTCTTTCCATATATATGTATACTAAAAACTGCTCTTTTGTATGAGTTCGGATAAAACTCAGAGCCTCCCACAAGCTAGGAATGGGCTTTGCTGCTGAGCCACACCCTAGCCCTTCACTGGGGGATTCTAGGCAGGGGCTCTACCACTGAGCCACGCCCCAGCCCCTCACTGGGGGATTCTAGGCAGGTGCTCTACCACTGAGCCACGCCCCCAGCCCCTCACTGGGGGATTCTAGGCAGGGCTCTACCACTGAGCCACGCCCCCAGCCCCTCACTGGGGGATTCTAGGCAGGGGCTCTACCACTGAGCCACACCCCCAGCCCCTCACTGGGGGATTCTAGGCAGGGGCTCTACCACTGAGCCACACCCCCAGCCCCTCACTGGGGGATTCTAGGCAGGGGCACTACCACTGAGCCACACCCCCAGCCCATCACTGGGGGATTCTAGGCAGGGGCTCTACCACTGAGCCACGCCCCCAGCCCCTCACTGGGGGATTCTAGGCAGGGGCTCTACCACTGAGCCACGCCCCCAGCCCCTCACTGGGGGATTCTAGGCAGGGCTCTACCAAGGAGCCTGCTGCCCAGCTGTTCCTTTCCATCTGATTGAAATTTAAGTGTCGGGAAGAGCTGTCTCTCCCTCCTGCCTACCTCATTCATTCATTTATTCAATGGTTTCTCTTCATCATAGACTCGCGGATATTTAATTCTCTGGGTGGAAATCCAGTACTATCATTGATTATTTCTGTTCATAGTGTCCCAGATTTGGTCTCTTGGAATTTGTTTGCGTTGGCGTAGGAGAGGGTGAAAACGTAAGTCAGTGGCAGAACACTTCCCTAGTACATCTGAGTTCCCGAGTCCCTGATAGGGAAATTCCTCCTCCTGCACTGCTTTGAGAAGCAGGACTGAAGATGACCACACTCTCTGTAGCCTGTTTATCTTCAGCCTCTCAGATCTGTCAGGACTGTTTTCCATACAGCTGTCTTTCCTGCTCCTTTCTGTGTGTTGATATCATTCAGTTTGCAATATTGTCTTGTGCCTGTGTTACTTGCCTTTCACTTCTGGCTGATTTTAATGTTCTCTTAAGTTTTGTCGTGTTTGTGAGTGTGAGTGTGTGTGTGTGTGTGTGTGTGCACACTCGAGAACTTGTGGGTGCTGGGAACTGAACCCAGGTCCTCTGCAAGAGCAGCCAGAGCTCTTAACCTCGGAACCACCTCTCCAGCCTTAGGTTCTTCTCATTTTAGATGTGTGTGTGTGTGTGTGAGAGAGAGAGAGAGAGAGAGAGAGAGAGAGAGAGAAAATATGACTATACTATAATTGTGGAAGTTAGATTAATACAAAAAGATCAACCTGGCGAAGCGTCTGCTCTCACTGATGCGCTAAACCCCGCCCCCCACCCCATCTCACCCTTACCCCCACCCCCCCCACACACTCACCTCCCTGTGGTCCATCTTTTCAGCTCCTGAGTGTCCCTTCTGCATTCCCTTTGTACGTGTAAGCAGTGGCCTCCATAGCTCTGTGTCCCCGGATGTTTAGGGTAGCTGGCTATGTTTTTTTTTGTCTGACACTCACTATGTAGTCGGGGCTGATCTCAAACTCATGATCCTCCTGCCTCAGCTTCCCAAGTAGATGGAATTACAAGTGTGTAGCACCATGCCCAGTTCATATAGATCTCCCTCCCTCTCTCCCTCCCTCCTTCTCTCTCTCTCTCTCTCTCTCTCTCATTTTGCTTGGGCTGACCTCAAACCTGACAACTTCCTGACTCTGTCTCCCAAGTGCTGGGTTTACAGGTGTGTTCCACCACACCTGGCTAAGTTGACCTGATCTTTCAAATTACTGGTGGAAGAATCCATGCGCTTAATGTTACACTACAACTTGGTATTTTTACTCGTTGTTGCTGTTGTTGCTGTTGTTGTGTTTGGTGTTTAGAGATATGTGGCCTGGAACTCACTCTGAAGCCTGGGCTGGCTTTGAACTCATGGGATTGCAGGTGCCCTTGCCACCCCAGGCTCCACGTGGTATTCTGTTTGGTTATTACTTGTGTGTGTGAAGGGGGATGTACACGTGTTGGAGATCAGAGGACCAGAGCCTATTCCTCTCCTTTCGCCATGGGCTCCCAGGATTGAAGTCAGGACTCAGGCTTCTCAGCAAGTGTTTTGAGCAGCTAAACTGTCCCCTGGCCCTCCACACGGCATTGTCTAAGCCTTGATTTGGTTGCTTGGTTCTTGATTTGAGAATCTGAAGTGCATATTCCTCTTCTGGAACCCCTCCTAGTCTTGGGATCTCTTTCACTTTTCTTTAATACATCCATGCTTGATTTGCAAAATGAAGGAAGTGTGGGGAGGCAGGTATGGAGGCACACACCCTTAACCCAGTGCAGAGGAGGCAAAGGCAAGCAGATCTTTAATTTAATGCCAGCTTGGTCTACATAGCAAGTTGCAGGTCGAGGAATGCTGCCCAGTGAGACTCTGTCAAGAAAAAGGGGGAGGAGGAAGAAGAGAGAGACAGAGAGACACAGAGATGGGGAGAGAAGGGGAGAATGGGAGAAGCAAAGAATTAGAGGCGTTGTCATTAGGGAGCCTGGCCTGTGATATACAAAGCCGCTGTGTAAGATTTGCTCTAGAGCCAGGCATGGCCACTCACTCCTATTAGCCCAGCTGAGGCAGGAGGATTACTGCAGATTCAAGGCCATTCTAGACTAGATAGCAAGTTCTAAGCTAACCCGACATAGGAGGCCCTGTTCCTCCCTGCAGACAGGGGGCCTTACAGCTGGCCTTTGTTCCCACGTTTCACCATCTAGCCGGCCTCCAGATCCCTGTCTGGAGCCCTCAGATGATATCATGAGCGTGCAATGTTGGCTGCAGGCTAGCTCACAGCCAGGAAGAATAGGGACATTGACTCAGCCCGTAAGCCCGTAAGCAAGTTCTTTACCTAAGGTCGTCCGTCCTATTCACCAAAGACGCCTGCCAGGGCATTCTCAGGATACCACACCTGCGGAAGCTCCAGGCGCTTACAGACAAGGGCAAGAGGCCACAGCGTTTGCACAGAGCCTCCAGCACACTGTAAGTCACCTCGCTGGCTCAATGCCTAACGCGCTGTACTCGAAAGTAGCCATTGTGCTGTGACGTCCCCGTGTTTTGTCTTATTCTTTAATCAGCGTGTCTTACTCACACATCATGAGCTTCGTAATGACGCGGTCTTTTTTTTCCTTTCTGTTTACTTACTCACTTTGTTATTTTTCGAGATGGGGTTTCTCCGTTGTAACCCTGACTGCCCTGGAACTCACTCTGTAGACCAGGCTGGCCTCGAACTCAGAGATCCACCTGCCTCTGCCTCCCGAGTGCTGGGATTAAAGGCGTGCGCCACCACCACCTGGACCATAATTACACTTCTGTACATGTGTATAATATATCTCCATCTCATTCACCCACCCCTCGCCCCCTGTCTGCTCTTCCCCACTGGTATCCTTTCTCTTCCAGCTAGCCCTTCTCCTACTTTTAGGCTCTGTGTGTGTGTGTGTGTCCGTACCAGTGAGGTTCTTTCGTGTTATTTACAGGAGAATGTGCTACACCACAGACGATCGTAGATCCTTGGGACGGGCTGGCCCTGTCTGTCTGAAGGCTGGACCTTCCCTCCTCCATGTTTGATTTTTTTAAAAAACAGATTTGCTATGAAGTCCAGGTTAGCTCAGAGATTGTTATATAGTGCAGGCTGGCCTAGAAATTCCAGTTCTCCTGCTTCTGTCTGCTAAGCGCCGGTTATGCGAAGCCAGGGATGGAGCCCACAGCTCCGTGCACGCCAGGCGGGAACTCCACGCACTGAGCCACGTCTCCAGCCCCTCTCCTGAAAATTTGTTTTTATTATTTTATTTTATGTGTACGGGTGATTTGCCTGCATCGTTCTGTGAACCATGTACATGCCAGGTGCCCTCAGAAACCAGAAAAAGGCATCAGATCCCCCGGGGAACTAGAGTTACAGATGGTTGTGAGCTGCCATATGGGTGCTGGAAATTGAACCCAGGTCCTCTAGAAGAGTGCTCTTAACCACTGGACCATCCCTTGTGTAGGCACATGAGGCCAAAGGCTTTTCTTTTTCTTTTTCGAGATCTTACTATGTAGCCCTGAATGGCACATAGTTCAGTATGTAGACCAGGCTGGGATCAACCCACAGAAATCTGACTTCCTCTCTCAGCTCAGAGGACAACTTCTGGAAGCCACGTGGGTCTTGGGGTTGGAACTTAGGTCGTAAAGATGGAGCCATTTTCTCTCCCGAGTATTTTCAATCCACAGTTGGTTGAATTCCGGGAACTGGAAAGCGGGACGCAACCCGCTAACCATATTTGTGTGCGTCCATGCCGTTTACATCCTTGTGGGATAGATAGTCCTATTCCGTCTCTCGTACGGGGAGACTGAGGCTCGGGGAGGAGAAGCCACTCCCCAAGAGAAGCCCAGCTTGAAAATGGCTGAGAGGCTGGGCCACGCTGCACTTGCTAAGTGTCCCCCAAGTGTCCCTGATAGCTTGCTCAGGCCCTCTCCGACTCCTCTCTCCCCAGACGAACCTGGCTCCATGACTGTGACCTGGATCACATGGGCTCCGGCCAGGTCTGAGGTGCAGTTTGGCTTACAGCTGTCTGGGCCGCTCCTATTCCGGGCCCACGGCTCCTCCAGAACCTTCGTGGATGGGGGACTTCTGCATCGCAAGCTCTATATCCATCGTGTGACGCTGCGGAAGCTCATGCCCGGGGCCCAGTATGGTGAGAGGGCTGGGGCTGGGCAAGAGGGAGGTATGTTCTAGAAGCTGTCAAGACCCGTGTGCGACTGAGGCTGGGGTGGGTCTCATCTGCCACTCGTGTGAGACTCTGGGACGTGAGACCCTTGAGAGGGTGTGACGGCACAGGCCCGTGATCCCAGCACTTGGGAGGAGGCAGGGGGATTCGAAATTCCAGGTCATCCTGGGCTACATAGAAAGTTGGAGACTAGCCTGGGCTACCTGAGACGTCTATAATAATATTAATGCTAATGCTAATACTAATACTATTACTAATAATAATATCACTATGTTTTCCTTCCTCTCAGGCCGCGTGAGGGTGGGGGCTAGTCGAAAGGTCCTGGTCCCTGCCTCTCCAGCTGACAGAGATCTGTTTTTTTCTTCCCTCAGTTTACCGTTGTGGCAGCTCTCAGGGCTGGAGCCGGCGGTTTCGATTCACAGCCTTGAAGACAGGGGTCCACTGGAGCCCCCGTCTGGTTGTGTTCGGGGACATGGGAGCGGACAATGCGAAGGCCTTGCCCCGGCTGCGCAGGGACACCCTGCAGGGCATGTACGACGCACTGCTTCATGTGGGTGAGGCACTGGCGAGGGTGCGCCTGGAGGTGGCAGACTGGGTGCCCACCAGTCCAGGGCTGGGCTGGGCTGGGGCTGGGGATGGGAGCCGAGGCTGGACCTCAGCTCTGGCTCCTATAGATTCTGGTACTGATTTCTTATTTGATACTATTGTTATTAGAGGCAAGCCTCATTCAGAATACACAAATGTGTTACAGTAAATCACGGTAGCACATTTTTGTGATTCCAGTGGTGGAGAGGCCGAGGCAGGGGGATTTGACAGGATTCAAAGTCAGCCTGAACATCCTAGTGAGACCTTGTTTCAAAAGCCAAGGGCTATAGGTGTGGTGGTAGAGCCCCTGCCTAGAATCCCCCAGTGAGGGGCTGGGGGCGTAGAGCACTTGCCTATTGTTCAGAAGTGGGAGGGTATGAGGTAGGATCAGGACCCACTGGGTCACGACCCGGGGAAAGCAGAGCCTGTCCCCACTCCCTCCTGTTCCCTACCGCCCTCCAGGAGACTTTGCCTACGACATGGACCAGGACAACGCCCGCGTCGGAGACAGGTTCATGCGGCTCATCGAACCGGTCGCTGCCAGCCTGCCGTACATGACTTGCCCTGGGAATCACGAACAGCGCTAGTGAGCATGGGGAGTTGGGGGTGGGGGTGAGGGCGAGGGCGGGGGCGGGGGCGGGGGCGGGGATGGGGGCGGGCAGAGGCCAGATGAGTGACAGCAACTGTGTGCGTGTTAGAGGCGCGCTAACTCCCGCTTGCTGCTGTAGGGAAGGGAGAGATCGAGGGGGGCTGGGAGCCGCTCTCTGGCCTGGAAGCTCAGGGTGGGGGTGAAGATGGGGGTGGAAGCTGCCGCACCCCCCAGGTCCTTACCCCTTGCTGGTAATTCCTTTCCCCAGCAATTTCTCTAACTACAAGGCTCGCTTTAGCATGCCAGGGGACAATGACGGCTTGTGGTACAGGTAAGGTGGGGGGCGCTGCGGATTGGACTGGCTCCCCTGGAGATGCGCGATGGAGAGACTGCCGATCTCTGACCCTTGCCCTTTGACCCCCTGTAGCTGGGACCTGGGTCCCGCGCATATCATCTCCTTCTCCACCGAGGTGTATTTCTTTCTCCACTATGGCCGCCACCTGGTTGAAAGACAGTTCCGCTGGCTGGAGAGTGACCTCCAGGTAGGTCCGGGCGCAAGCCCCTCCTCAGCCCCTGTCTCCGCCCTGTCGCTGGCCCTCACTCGGGTCTCTCTCCTCTAGAAAGCCAATAGGAACCGGGTGGCCCGGCCGTGGATCATCACGATGGGTCATCGGCCTATGTACTGCTCCAATGCTGACCTGGACGACTGCACGAGGCACGAAAGCAGGGTGAGGCCCCTTTCGCGGGTGGCGGTGAGACTCTGGGGGGGGGGATGGGCCGGAGCTCCTCCTCACTGCCCGTTTCCTTCATCCCACCAGGTCCGCAAAGGCCTCCATGGCAAGCTGTTTGGGCTAGAGGACCTTTTCCATAAATATGGTGAGTGACCCTGGGGAGTCCCAGGCCCCATCTCTCTCCACCCGGGAGCCTGACCCTCACCTCTCTGCCTTAGGTGTGGATCTGCAGTTCTGGGCTCACGAACATTCCTACGAACGACTATGGCCGATTTACAACTACCAGGTGAGACCAAGGAGGACTCGGGGCCAAAGCGCTGCGTGGGTGTGGTCAGAGCCTCCCCAGCCTGACCACTGTAACCCCCACCCACTCTGTCCTTCCTTCCAGGTATTTAATGGCAGCCTGGAGAAGCCCTATACCAACCCCCGAGGCCCGGTTCACATCATCACAGGATCCGCGGTGAGCAGGTGGGAAGGTACTAGTCTAGGTGTGTAACATATGATGACGGCCACCGTTGCGTTCAGAGCTGGGAGACTGGGCAATGCCGACGGTGTGTCCGTCAGATAGATGCGGACACGAAGGCTAGGTAGGAATCGTGACGGGTCACAGATGGGTAAGCAACAGTGGTCGGAAGCCCTGAGAGGTGGCGCATGCTTGTAACTCCAGAATTCACGAGTCTGGAAGCCGGAGGACTGCCCCAAGTTCAAGGCTACACTGTGAATTCCAGACCAGCCCAGGCTACAGTGTGAGATGTTTCAGGGAGTAACGGTACTTGCTGCCAAGCCTGACGACCTGAGTTCAATTCCCAGGACCCACATGTAGAAAGGGGATAGCACACACACACACATACACACACACACACAGAGTGAATAAATGCAATAATAATTAATAATAATAATAATAATAATACAGCAACCAAAACTACAAACAAAGCTAGCCATTGCGGGGCAGCCTATGCTCTTAGCACCTGGGAAGGTGAAGCAGGGGATCAGGAGTTGCTCAGGGTCATCCTTGGCTACACAGCAAATCTGAGGCCACCGTGGACTTATGAGACCCAGGACAAACAATGGTCTGAAGAGAGGCTCAGAGAGAGAGCGGGGAGGACGGGAGAGGAAGGAAGGACAGGGGGAGGGAAGAAGGAAGGGAGAAAGGGAGAAACAAAGAATTGTGTTTGGGGGCTTCTTCCCTGTAAAGTTACCATGGTTCTTTTTTTTCTGCGAAGACGTGGTCTCTCCCTGTGGCCCGAGCTCGCCTCGAGCCCTCAATCTTTCTTCTCACCCTCCCAGATTCCAGGATTACAGATGTGCACCCACCGTGCTTGGCTGGGGGCTCCTCGTTTAAGCTGATTTTTTTTTGTTTTATTTTTAATTATGTGTGTGACCTGCTCGTGGGTTTGTACACGTGAATGCAGACACCCACGGAGGCCAGAGGTGTTTTGTGGGAGATGGACTGGAACTCAGGTCCATCAGTGAGGGCTCCTAACCACTGAGCCAACCCGCGAGCCCCTTAAGCTGGTTTTTTGTTTATTTGTTTTTGAGACAGACACAGTCTCACTATGCAACTCCGGCTGTCCTGGAACTCACTCTGTAGACCAGGCTGGCCTCGAACTCAGAGATCCACTGCCTCTGCCTCTCTAGGGCTGGGAGTAGAGGCGTGCGCCACCCCCGCCCAGCTTCACATCCCTTTCTAAAAAGTGTTTTGCATTAATGTATTTAGAGTGCGTGCGTACGTGTTTGTGTGTGTGTGTGCGTGCACACGCGCCTTGCACGTGCCCGCCGTAGCCCATGAGTGGCAGTTGGAGTATAACTGTCTGGAGTCGGTTTTCTCCTTTACCACGTGGGTTTGAACTCAGGTCCTCGGGCTCTGTGACAAGCGTCTTTACCCACTGAGCCATCTCCCCTAGCCCGCCGGTCTTCCATCCCGTGCGTGACCTTTGAAGCTGTTCTCTGCACACAAAGGAATAATTGTCAAGACAGAGACGTTATCGAATCACCCGCTCTTAAAAAAAAAAATGGCTGAAATCGCCCTTCGTAGCCGCCGGGTTTCAGCACTGGCCTGCCTCAGTCCACCTCCTGGAGAGCTTTTGTCTTATTTGATCAATTGTGTTATTTCCACTTTCGGTTTTCCTGAGGCCAGGCGTTGCTGGGTAGCCAAGGCTGGCCTCCAATTTACAACCCTCTCGACTCAGCCTCACAGGTGCTGTGATATTCTGTGGTCCCCCCTCTCTCTAAAGTAGTGGGCATTCCCACTTGTGGGCGGCTCGTGTCAGTAAATTGCTCCTCATAACGCAGGGTGCAGAGCTGTGATGTTTTTAAAGCTCCCATTTTCGCCGCTTCCTGGCTTATTACTCCTCTACCCTAGAAGCCGGTTTGTATTTTAATTCACTAATTAATTTTGAGACCAGTTCATGTAGTTTAGGCTGGTTTCAAACCTGATATCTAGTTAGTATACAGTTCAAATTGACCTTGAGCTTTCTAATTAAAGTTTTCATGTATGATTTTATGTGCATGAGTGTTTTGTCTGTATGTATGCATGCACACCGCATGTGTGCAGTACCAGGAGAGGCCAGAAGAGGGCGTCAGATCCCCTGGAAGTGGGGTTACAGATGGTTGTGAGCTTTCGTGTGGGTGCTGGGAACCAAACCCAGGTCCTCTGCAAAAGCAGCCAGTGCTCTTAACCACCGAGCCACCTCTCCAGCCCCTGGCCTTGAACTTCTGACCCTCCTGCCTCCACCTCTGAAGTATACACAAGGGATCACAAGGTGTACACCACTGTGCAAGGTCCTCCCACTCCCCGTTCATTTATTTTCGTGTGGGGCTGCACCTGTGCCAGGGTTCACTTGTGGAAATCAGGACAACACGCTAGAATGGTTCTCTCCTTCCACCATGTGGGTTCTGGGACTCAAAATTCACGCTATTAGGCTTGGAAACAGGTGCCATCTTTGTTGTGGGAAATTTTACTCTTGTGTGCTGTTTTGGTTTGCGAAAGGGCTTTGATGCCTTGTAGCTGTGAAGCCAGATGCCTTGCAGCGGGTGCAGGCCTTGCTTCTGATCCATTCACACCCTTGTGCTAGCCCTGCTAAGATAGATCTCCACAAGACAGAACTAACTTTACAGTTGAAGGTGACCGATGACATGAAAGAACTGCACGCGTGATCAGAGAAGACTGATCACCCCCAGCCGAGTATGCTAAGATACTGTTGTGTTGTAATGAAGGCCTGATTGTGGAGAGGGGCTAGGGGAAAAAGTTTAAAATGTCGAGGAGATGAAGAGGTGGGTGGAGGGTTGATTGAGAGTATGGGGTGAAGAAGCCTTGGAATGAGCTCCCTGCCTAGCTGCCCGGGTATTAGAATTCCCTGAGATTTGACGTGGTTTGTGGTTTGTGATTAATAAAGAGCATTGGAAAATTCAACGCTGGACTCTCCGTTAAGTGCCCGAACTGTATTTTAACACATCTTTATCTGCGGAGCCATTTTATGAATCCCGCTTTACTTTTGAAGCAGAGTCTCACTCTATAATCCAGGCTGGACTCCGTAGACCACAGTGGCCTTGAACTTGGCGATCTTCCTGTATCAGCCTCCCAAGTGCCGGGACTGAAGGCTTGTGGCCAAGTCTTAACTTGGCGGCCGCAGGGGCCTGGCCTGATGTGTGTTTTCTGCTGTCTGTGCCCCTTGCTGGTCTGACCATCTGCCTTCCACAGGGCTGTGAAGAGCTGCTGACGCCCTTTGTTAGAAAAGCCAGACCCTGGAGCGCCCTGCGTGTGAAGGAGTATGGCTACACACGGATGCACATCCTTAACGGCACCCACATGCACATCCAGCAGGTGTCTGATGACCAGGTCTGTCAGGGGCGTACTGGGTTACAAACTGCATGGCCTGGCCCTGGGTGTGTGGGAGCTGAGGGGTTAAAACCTTGAACTCAAAAGTAAATCAAGCTAGTCGTGGTAGTGCGTGCCTTCAATATTAGGACTTGAGATGCAGAGGCAGGCAGCTCTCTGAGTTCAAGGCCAGCCTGGTCTACAAAGCAAGTTCCAGGACAGCCAGAGCCACACAGAGAAATCCTGTCTTGAACTTCCCCCCCCCCTCCAAATCAACAAACTGGTGGTGGTGCATACCTATAATCCCATCACTTGAGAGACTGAGGCAGAGGAACTAGGGTGTTACTCAGTGGTAGAGCCCCTGACAGGAATCCCTCAGTGAGGGGCTGGGGGCGTGGCTCAGTGGTAGAGCCCCTGCCTAGAATCCCCCAGTGAGGGGCTGGGGGCGTGGCTCAGTGGTAGAGCCCCTGCCTAGAATCCCCCAGTGAGGGGCTGGGGGCGTGGCTCAGTGGTAGAGCCCCCACCTAGAATCCCCCAGTGAGGGGCTGGGGGCGTGGCTCAGTGGAAGAGCCCCCACCTAGAATCCCCCAGTGAAGGGCTGGGGGCGTGGCTCAGTGGAAGAGCCCCCACCTAGAATCCCCCAGTGAGGGGCTGGGGGCGTGGCTCAGTGGAAGAGCCCCCACCTAGAATCCCCCAGTGAGGGGCTGGGGGCGTGGCTCAGTGGAAGAGCATGCGTGAACATATGTGAAACCCTAGATTCAATCCCCAGCTCTGAAAAAGAACAACAAAACAAACAAAATAGATTAAAAATATAAACAACTAACTAGGAGGTTGAGGCAGTAGGACCTAGACTTTGAGGCCAGCTGGGTTTACATAGGGTGACCATGAGCCCAAGAGAGTTTTTAAAAATGCACTATAAAATTGGAAGCCTGGGTTCAAATCCTGCCCATGAGACCCTGAGAAACTTCTCTGACCTCTGTAGTCTTCCGTTTTCGTATCTGTGAAATGGGGTCGACTACAGCTTCTGACTCGCAGGGTGATGTGGCCATTTAGTAAGGTCCACAAAATGCTGCGAACAGAGGCTGGCAGTGGGAAGTCAGATAAGGGTTTGTCACTTTGAAACAGGAGAAAGAACAGGATGGGAGTTTCTCCCTCTCTCTCTCTCTATCTGTGTGCGCGCGTGTGCACTCACCCATACATGCATTTGTGGAGGCTACAGGTCAGACTTAAGAATCTTCCACTACCTCCACATTAAAAAAAAAAAAAAGTGTACTTGTTTTTCTTTTGCGTGTATGGGTGTTTTGCCGGCATGTATTCTGTGCACCACATGTATGCAGTACCCAAGGGAGCCAGAAGAGGGCGTCAGATTCCCTGGAACTGGAGTTCTAGATGAGCCTGAGCTGCCGTGTGGGTGCTGGGAACTGAACCCAGGTCCTCTGGAATAGGAGCCGGTGCTCTTAACTGCTGAGCCGTCTCTCCCGTCACAACCTTCTTGTTTGACATAGGGTCTTTCACTGAGTTCAGTGCTTATCATTGAGCTAAAGTCGCCTGCCGTAGCCTCTGGGAGCCTCCTGTCTCCACGCCTTTCCCCAGACGGCTGGGGATACAGGCCTGCACTGTCAACTCTGCCTTTTATATATCTATATAAAAAGATTTATTTTATTTGTTTTCTTTTATTATGTGTATGTGTGTGTGCCTGTGTTAATTCATATGCACCACATGGAGGCATCAGACCGCTTAGAACTAGAACTGCCTAATGTGGGTGCTAGGAACTGAGCTGGGGGTCGTCTGTAAAATAGTAAGAGCTCTTAACTACTGGACCATCTCTTTAGCTCCAGGTCTGTTCTTTTTCAGTAAGTGTAGTGTGTGTGTGTGTGTGTGTGTGAGAGAGAGAGAGAGAGAGAATGTATGCATGCAGTGGGTATGGGTACATGCGTCTGTGCACATGGCAGCCAGAAGAGGACTCCTGGTCATTTGACCTCCTCTGTCACTCTCCAGCTATTTCTCTGAGGCAGGGTCTCTCCCTGAACCCAAGGTTCCAGCCTTGGCTAACCCGGCAGTCAGCAAATCACAGTACCCTCCCGCCATCCACCTTGGATGGCAGGCACACACAAGGTGATGGACTTTCTAGACCCAGACCCAAAACCCAGTCCTCACAGTTACAGAGCAAATGGTTCTAACTACTGAGCCGTCACTCCGGTCCCCTGCCTGGTTTTCACATGGGTGCCGGGGATCTGAACTCGGGTCTTCAAGCTTGAACGGTGAGTTCTTTATCCACTGAGCCATTCCCCCAGCTCCTCACTGTGAGTTTTAAAAATCGTAGCAAGCTAAGTGTGGTGGTGTTACTTGTGAGGCAGGAGGGTTGGAACACAAGACCAGCCTGGGTTACACGGCTAGACATTGTCTCAAAGAACAGAAGAGCAAAATAAAATAAAACTCAGAGTTTAGTGAGCGTCGCTGTGTTCCGGGCATGGGATTGGATGGCCCTGTACTTCCTGTAAGCACTTTTTGTCCCTCACAGTGATTCCCCCAGGGACAGCTTTCTTTCCATTTCAGAGAGGAAGGAACCTAAGCTCAGAGAGGGAATGTGAACCCGGGGTCACACGGGTCCCAGACCGCAGAGCTGTAACCTCACACGCAGACCCCACTTTCAGCATGTACACCCCTTTACCAAGCAGTGTGTGCTCTCATCTGTTAGCCTCTCTTGTCTCAGCTCTCCTCGTGTTCCCTCTGTTCTAAATAACATGGCCGCCGAGCAGAGACACTAGGTACACTGGGGTACAGGCTCCTGGAGCTGTGGTCCAGGTGAGCTGGGCACGTGGTGTCGTTCATAGAGTGATCGCTTAGTGAACAGGATGCCCCGGGGTTGATTCTCGACACCGCATAAACGGTGGCTCACGCCTATGAGCCCAGGGCCTAGGAGAGGGGAGGGGACATTCGAAGTCGCCCGGCCCTATCACAAGAAACCCTATCTCAAAACAAAAACCAAGCAAAGAAAGGAAAAAGCTACCGCTTAGTCTCAGGAGGGAGGTGAAGACAGCCCAGGCTAAGCCGGGACAGAACCTCCTGCCTCCGCCCTCCAAGTGCCGGCTTACAAGTGTGCACCACCCCGAGACCCCTGGCTCCACCTTGACTTTTCAAACGAGGGAAATTGAGGCCCAGAGAGATGTAGCAATTCGTCCAAGGTCATCCAGCCCATCAGAGGTGGGGATGGGATTTGCATCCAGGCCATCTTCCTCAGTCCTTCCTCATGACCTGCCTCTGCTCTTTACAGGATGGGAAGATTGTGGACGATGTCTGGGTGGTCAGACCTTTGCTTGGTCGGATGATGTACCACTAGAGACTGGGGCTCCCCTGGTGAAGATGCTTTGCTGCTGTGACGGGGTAGCACCTTGGCCTGGGTGGGGAGTCAAGGCAGGACCCCACTGTCCCAGCACCCAGAAACCTGAGGACGAAGAAACCCTGAGAGCAGCCAGACAGCTCTTGCCTCCTGGAGAGGTGGGAGACCATGCTGGCTGGAGACAGAGGACAGGCATGTGGGCACCAGCAGGGCTGCCCTGCCAACATAGCCCCACACTCCTGCTTCGTAGGGGCCTCAGAATAAAGAGGCTTACAGCCATGGCTCCCTGGACCCAAACTTCCACCTGGGCCATCTCTCCCCTGAAGGGTGACCTGTTCTAGAATCAGCAGGGAAGACACACACCGATGCCTGGCAGCGGGGGTGGGGTGGGGTGGGGTAGCCCTTAGGACCCCAGACTTGCCTGCAGGTTACTTCTAGTTCTGTTTCCCACACAGACTTGTGCCTGCTCCCCAGCCTGGCTTTGGCCCTCTGTGCCTCAGTCTCCCAGCCAGCACCCTTTTCTCCAGGCAGAGAGGATAGGGTACCACTGTTGCCTCCCCCACAGGAGAACACAGATCTGCTACTTTCTTCCCTCCTTTCCCCTCTCTTTTTCTTCTTCCTTTTACTTATCCTGCTGTGATTTATTGAGCATCTATCATGTGCCAGGGCTGGAATATTCCCCATTGGCTGAGGCTGCCATGGCTGCTGTGGGAGAGAGGGGAAGAGGGCAGAGCAGAGGCAGATCGTGTGGGGCCTTGTGAGCCACGGGGTGGCCCAGGCTGACCCCAGCAGACTCCTGGCCCTGCGGTCACCCCATAGCGATTCTCCCATTGTGCTGAGCTGCTCAGTGTTCAGCCTCTTCAGGTCTTAGACTCCCTTGCCTGCCACTCCATCCAAGGCTCGTGGGCTTCGTGGAAGTTTCTGGAACACGTCAAGCACTTTACAGGCAAGGCCGATGCACTCGCTGTGTGACCTTCCGGAGCACACTCTCTGGAGGCCTCCAAGCTGGAAGCCCTTCCCCTTTCAGACAAGTAGCCCAAGTAGCCCAGGCTGGCCTTCAACTCTCTGTTACCGAGGATGTCCTTGGCGTTCTGATCCTCCTGCCTCTACCTCCCGAATGCTAGGATTCCAAGTGTGCTCCCCACGCTGGACACCTGGCTCAGGTGGACATCTTTTTTACCTTAGGTTTCCTGCTACCGTTGCCTCTCATAGTCTTCCCTGACGAATCCCCCCTTGAGGCCAGGTCTCTGGGGCTCCATAATTACTTCAGTTCCAAAGCTCTGTCTCCCTCAGCCACTAGTTATTGTCTCCTTCCTGGGCTCAGGACTGTGTGACGGTGACCAGTGGTATTTTGTTCACACTGGTGAATCCTACCCAGTTGGGCCCTCAGTGTCTCCTCTTCCCAGCCCTGCCTGTCCAGGTCATCGCTGTCCTGGTACGGTGTCTCTGGATCTCCTATTGGACTGTCAAAGCTAAGGAGGATGGACTCAGTGTGGCCCAGCACGACAGAGGCCTTAGGAAGGTTATCACATGCCAAGCTCTGCCCTGGTCGTGAATCAGGCAGAAAAATCAGGTCACCCAACCCACATGATACATGAGGAGAGCATGCCGGCCAGGAGAGGCGTGCCATGAAGGGCCACAAAACTGCTGACTTACCATAGGATGCCCCAGTGCACTGAACCCAAGGTCTCACGGGACGGCGTGTTCTACCCAGGCCGTGGACACGCCTGGCAGGGAGAGTCTACCGAGGGCAATGGCCTAGTGCTGAGCCAGGCAGCACTGGGGTGCCAAGCCCAGCTTTCTAGCTCCCGAGGCCTTCATTCTCTTCCTTGAGTATCTTTAAAGTTTTCTTTGTAGAGAATTTTCCCTTCCTTTATTTATTTCTGGGTATTTATTTTTCTTGAGAATAAGATTATTTGCCTGATTTTTTTTTTTTTTTTGCCAAAAATGTTCATTGTTGTTTCTGAGGGAGATGGCTCAGAGGACCTGAGTTCAGTTCCCAGCAACGCACAACCTCCTCTAACCCGAGCTTCAGGGCATCTAATGCCCTCTACTGGCCTCCGGGGGCACCTGCACGTACACACATGCAGACGCTTACGAGGCTGTCCACTTGAAAGCAGCAGTTAACCGTGTCCGGGTATATCTCCATAGCAATATTAAAAAGGATTTGTATAAAAAAAAAATACCTGCAAATGTGTCCGTGTGTAAGTGCTCTTAACCACGCAGCCGTCTCTCCAGCGCCCGCCCCTCTTCTCCCTCTGCCCATGCTCCCTTTCTATTTGTTTTATTTTTATGTGAAGGTGTTGTCTGTGTGAGTGAGTGCCAAGTGTGTGAGCGGGTGACAGAGGAGGTCAGAAGAGATTCCCTGGGGCAGGAGTTACAGGGAGTTGTGAACCGCTAGACACAGGTGCTGGGAACCCAACTGGGGTCCTCTGCAGGAACGGTACGCACTCGTGGCTGCCGGGCCATCTCTCCAGCCCCAAGCAGGCCACTCTAACCCAGAATAGCATTTGTGTCTCCCCCCCCCCCCGCAAACAATAAGCTGCGGCTGACCAAACACCGCCCGTTGTACTCGGGTGTTCAACCGTGCAGACGACAGGCCCCCTCCTCTCTGGGTCCGCCTCCTTCCCTGTGAGGCTGTGAGGCGAGGGACCCGGGTATTGGTACCGGCTCATCACACGCACACTCCAACAGTTGATCTGGTAACCAATACGGCAACTAAGTGACCAACCGGCACGGATGGATTCACTGCGGGGAGGAATGGTTCGACCCGCATCCTTTGATGACGCAGGGTGTGGTGACTCATGACCGCACTCCTGAGGTGGAGGCAGGAGGATGCCTTCTAGGCTGAGGCTATAGTGAGATCCAGGGTTTTGGTTCTCATGTAGCCCAGACTGGCATCAAACTCACTATATGGCTAGGATGGACTTGAACTTCTGATGCTCCTGCTTCTACTTCCTGGGTGCTGAGACTACAGGAAGGTGGCTCCATGACCTGCTTGAGAGAACACTTCCATCACCCAGAGTTCCCTACAGCAAACCCCATCCCCACCCCACCCCCACCCCCTCAGCCTCTGGCATCAACTAATCTCCTTTTGTCTATAAGTTAGATTTGTCTTTCCTGCAATACTGTGAATGGAGCTGTCCAGTACCGGCCTTTCAAAAATGACTTTGTTCAACCAGCCCAGTCCATTTGCCATCCATCCACACTGTGCTCCACAGGCACAGAATGTAGTATTACGCCTACAGTGGCTCACCAAAGGAGACAAGGAGGCATTCTCATGTGTGCAAACCCTGCCAGACCTCAGCAGAGGGAACCACCGTCTCGGCCAACACCATACCTGACTGTGGAACCCTGAGCATCTGAGCTCAGGTGTTTTGTTGATTCAGAACTCCTCGGGCGCTCTACTGATAGCACATGCAGACCATTAACAATCAACTCCTCCCACATAAATCCAACACCTGCAAACAACACAAAGCGCCAAGACCTAGGGAGCCCCTCACCCAACAGTGCACAAAAACAATTATTTTACACATAACTGAAAACAAACTTCTACAACAACAGAACGTTCTAGTCCTCATCATCTTTTTGTGTTTTTAAATTTTATTCATGTTATTTTTCTCTGGGGGGAAAAAAAAGTGTTCATAAGTCCCAACCCCGAATTCAGACTGCCTCTGTGATTTTGGAGAAGTTACTTACTTTCTCTGTGCCTTAATTTGCACATTTTTTGAATGGGCATTCCAACGGTGCATAAGGATTTTTGTGGGGACTTCAAGCGAGACCAGCCGTCCAAATCTTAGCTAGAATAACTTTGTCTCGCAAGCCACCGTTTAGCCACTCTCCATGCCAGACTGTAGCGAGACAAGCCACCCTGCTCAGACTCAAACAGCGTTTGCTGGCACCAGCAGCACCCTTCCCTAAGAACCAGGAAATAACTTTGCTAGAGCCTGGCTGTTGCCCGGGTCTGTAGTTTGCTGTTCTGACACTAGGTGGCGATCTGAGCCCTGGTTTGTACCATTTTGGGAGCAACCCTGGAGCACCTTAAAATGGGGATAAGGAACCGGAAGAAGTCAGGAAAGGTAACTTTGGGGGGAGGGGCCGTCATTTGTAGCTCCCCACCACCCCATAAATAACCCCTAATAAACTTGTGTGAGTCATTCCATTGGCTGTTGGCACGCACCATCCCTGTGTGGAGACAGATCTGAATTTTACATCTTTCTGGGAGAAGCCCGCCGCAAACTTTAAGGAGTGAATGCGCATGCTTAGGACAGGGTCTGCTGCATGGGGTCTGTCAATGTTGGCGTTATCATAATTCAATGTGATTGGCTCACAGCGAGTGCTCAGTGGATATATTTATTGAGCCAGTGAGAGCAGTCTTTAAGAGTTTTGAAGGCTTTGAAGTAGGATCTCAGTTTGAAACCCCCTGAGAGGGCTAGGGAGATAAGGAAGCTCAGCAGATAAAGGCGTTTGCCATCAAGCCTGAGTTTCATCCCGGGAATCACACGGAGGAAGGAGCGAACATTGTCCTCGCTTTCTGGTCCACATTCCATACACAGGTGAAACAAACAAACACATGCATCAAGGAGGAACACAACAAGAGTGTTTAAACCCTGGAGAAGACACTTTGCCGAGGGAGAATCCCGTTGCACGAGCTTGCAATGTGCGTCCCTCACCACGGGGAGGCAGCAGTGGGCAGCCAGTGAGTGAATGAGCCCGAAAGTCTCCCAACTTCAGGCTCCAGGGTGACCTAGAGACCAGTAATTCCACTTTAGCATAAAACCCTCAGTGCATAAAAATGCTTGGAATAGCCGACAGAGTGAGTTCAAGGCCAGCCTGGTGTACAGAGAGAGTTCGAGGACAGCCAGAACTACACAGGGAAACTCTGTCTTGAAAAAACTACAAAAAAAAAAAAAAAAAAATGTTCGGAATACGGGCAGTGTTGCTACAGGAGCTTCAGCATCTACGGGTCCGGGTGGCAGTGGTGGGTGCACCTGTAATCCCAACACCGGGGAGGTGGGAGCAGAAGGATCAGCAGTTCGAGGTCATCCTTGGCTGCATAGGGAGTTCCAGGGCAGCCTGGGCTACATGAGACTCTGTCTTTAAAACAAAAAAACAAAAAAACAAAAAAAAAAGCAAACACATCTTCAGGAGCTGGGGGTGTAGCTCACTGATTCAATACCAGTCGAGGTCTCTCACAGCCCTGGATTCAATCCCTGCATCCCACCTTACACACAGAGTTTATAAGGTAATGTAAATATACACACGCATTCCCTTTGACTTACTAGCTCGGTTTGTGGCAATGTATTTAGAGGAGACAAATGGAGACGTGTAGAAATAGTTTTCTATGCTTGGATTTTTGTCGCCGTTGTTGTTGAGGATGACGATTTGTAAAAGCACAGAAGCTGAGCAAGAAAATGTGGTTATGCATTAGAGTTCACTGATAGGACAGTTTCTTAGGTAGCCCTGAAATTATCTTCTTGAAGAATAACTAGTGACACGGAGAGTCACTGATGATGACTTGTTTTTAAAAAGTAATTTAAAACTGGAGAAGTGATTCAGTTGTTGGAAGTTCATTTTCAGTTATGTATAAAATTATTTTGAGCACGGTTAGGGGAGGGGCCGCCTAGGTCTTGGCGTTCTGTTTTGTCTGCAGGTGTCGGGTTCATGTGGGCAACGTTTGAGTGCACGTGATCTGCACGTGCTGTCAGTAGAACACCTGAGGAGTTCTGGTTCAATTAAAAACACCTGAGCTCTGATGCTCAGGGTTTCACTGACCAGTATGGTGCTGGCCAGGATGGTGGTTCCCTCTGCTGAGGTCTGGCAGGGCTTTCACCTATGAATATGCCTCTGTGTCTTCTTTGATGAGCCGCCACAGCTGTATATGACTACACCCAATGCTTAAGAGCATTTGCTGCTCTTTCAGAGGCCAGAAGGACACTGCATGTGCACACATGCCAACTGCATGCACGCACACACACACACACACACACACACAGTGAGAAAGATAAAATATCCTAATACTTCATCAGATATTGGTGTCCACAGATATTAACAAAATGCCTGCTATGTTCCTGGCTGTGTGCTGGTGCAAAGGACAGGCAGCAAGCATGCAAATGAATCTTTAGCGGGTAGAATTACCCCTTCAGCAAATATGTACTGAGCACTTACATGCCAATAATGTTAAGACACTGAGAATGCAGCCATGAGCAAAGACAGGAAGGAAAGAATTCAAGGTCGCATGAAGCCCCAAACCAGCCAGCTAAACAAAAACCACAGTCAGCTAAGGAAAATAAGCAGAGATAGACCAAGGGAGCACCAGGTGTGGTACTTGGTGTCCCAGAGGAGGCAATGTTTGAGAATAACCTGAAGGAACACTGAGGAGTTAGGGGGATGCCTTGAAAGAGAATCTTCCAGGCAGAAGAAAAAGCCGGTGAAAAGAACTGGCTTGGCTGTAATCTCAGTCTCCCAAGTGGCACAGCAGTAAAGCATTTGCCTAGAATTCCCTAGGGCAGGGGACTTACCCAGTACTGCTTGCCTGTCTAGGTTCAATGCTTAGTAAACAATAACAAACAAATAAACAAAAACCTCAAGATGAAAAACCATCTTTCAGTAAGACCTAGTCAAACCATAGATGCAAGGGTATAAAAGTTTATAGGCTTCTTTTCCCCTGTGTTTTCCATTTTGATTAATTAAAAAATTCAATCACACTTTTATTTACTTTATGCCCAGGGCTCACTTGTGGGGGTCGGAGAGCAACTTGTGGGAGGCACTTCTGTCCTCCATCCATGTGAGTTCAGGAGATCGAGCTCAAGTCGTCAGTTTGGGCAACAAGCAACCATTCCCACTGAGCCATCCCACACACCCGTGACTAAAAAAAAAAAAGTTGCCACATTTCCAGGTTCGAACAGAGCGTCATTCAAAACTCGTTGCATGCTTCCCGGGATCATCCTCTTTCAACCTGCTCCTTTACCTTTGAAACGGGTATTAGAACGGGGTTGTGGGACTCAATTATACCAGAACAGCCGCGTGCTAACACAGGCATAGCACGCGCTGAAGAACAGTTTCTGACTATTAAGCTACTGTACCCACTGTCTCACTTCTTCGGGAACCCGCGGGATCCGCGCGGCACGAAACCGTCACTTGCACTTTAAGAGCCGAGTGGGCGGGGAGCCAGCGCCCCTCGCACCTTTTCCAAATTAGCCAATCCCCGCACGTCATCTTCCTCCCAGCGTTCTCCAATTGGACAATCCGCACCAATCCGCGGCTGCAGGGAACCCTGCCCCACGCCTCGCCCCGCCCCCGAATGGGCCCCGCCCACCTCCCAGTCAGCTCCGTTGCTATGGGGACTGGTGGGCGGCGAGGAGTAGGGGAGGCCCCGGATGTTCGTTGGGGATTCAACATGGCGGCGGCAGTGGCCGCGACGGCGGCGGCGCGAGACAGCTGAAGGCGGCGCGCGAGCTCAGAGTTCCGGGCCGGGCAGCTAGGCCGCGAGCGACCGCGGCGCCAAGCCGGTAGGACAGGGGTGGCCGTACGGGGGTGGGGGGGAACTTGCGGTCGAGGGAGGGGTCCGGGCACGCGCCGTGGGAGAGCAGTTATTCGGAAGGGGGCGGGGCCGGAGGGGTCAAAGTTCACTCTGGGAGGAAAGGGTCGCGTGGAGCAGGGTCGCGGGTCGTAACTAAGGAAGGGGAGGGGGCTGTCGCGACCGGAGTGGTTGGCCCGGCCGAGGGGGCGTGGCCGAGTTCGAAATTCGCGCAGAGTTTGCGATAGTAAGTGGGGGGCGCGTAGGATGGGTTCGGAGCGGTCTTATGAAAGGGGGGGGGGATCCCGAAGTAATTTAAGAAGAGGGTGTGCCTGTGAAGGTCAGAGGTCACGCCGGGGACGGGGTGGGGGGTGCGCGGCGGCCCGGCTGGAGATTTAAAAGTCTCCACCGTGGGGTAAGGTGCGTGAGTTTTAGGTTTGGGGTGTTTGGAACTGGGCGCAGGCAGAGAGCACAAAGAATGAAATCGGATGGGTGGAGGGTCAGGGCTAAACATGGGAGCGGGCTCGTTCCCGGGTGCGGGACGGACCAGGGACCTCCGGCGGAGCCTTCAGAAGGGCTTCCTGGTGGCGGGGGCAGAAGGGTCGCCCGTCCCCGGTGATGAAGGCCAGGCACCCGTAAAGCTCCGAGGAGAGGCTGGGCTCGCTCGTCCGCGTTCACACGCCGCGTACTCATTAGCCCTCCGCACAGCACAACGTCGCCGGGGCCCAGGCTGTTATTAGAGGCTCAGTGATTCGCCCTGGGTCAGATAATGAGTAAGGTGAGCAGCCGGGATCCAGCTCCGGGGCTCTGGCCCAGAGTGCTTCAGCGGCTTGCTGCCTTTCAAAGGCTCTCTCTCTCACACACACACTCTCTCTCTCTCTCTGTCTCTCTCTCTCTCTGTGTGCTGGTTAATGTTTAACAAGAGAGCACACTTGTGTGTGCCTGGTCTTGTTTCACCCCTTGTCTTGTGAGGTGGGTATTAGTTGAGCATTAGAGAACACCCCGGTTTTCCACATAGAAAAAGTATCGCCCAGAAAGTTTCGCGAAGGGAGGGGAGCTCCCTTCAGCTTCTACCTGCCACACTGTCCGCTTCCCAGGAGGTCCGTTCCTGGAAGCAGACAGCCAGGCCACTCCCTGGGTGGGAACAGAGTGTCTGTTTAGCCTCCTTGGAAGGGTGTGACCTGGGAGGGGAGGCTCCTCTGGGCCTGTGGGAGTGGTGTGTTGGTGGGTGGCCCAGAGGCCAGTGAGCCTCTAGTTGGGTGGGTATGACCTTAGGAGTTCTCCATTCCTGACACTGCCAGCTCGCCCCGCCATCTTCAGTGGCTCCCACCTTCTAACCGGCTGCAGTCACCTGACTCCCAAACCCTTCAGTTTGAGGCTGAGTTCTTCCAGGGCTTTGACCTCTGGTCCTAGCCAGCTGTCTTTCAACCTTTTCACTCACTGTGAGCCAGCCCTGGGCAACTCTTGGTTTACCTTTCTTTCTCCCTCTGTGAGAGAGCCTGTTCTACGTTTTCCTGATTCCTCGGGGCATGTCACTCCTGGTTTGGGCTGCTTCTGCAGAGTGCTCTGTGGGGGCTGTTAGGCTCTGTGCTGGGTCCTGGCATTGCAGCAAAACAACAAAGCCCTACCCTTAGAGCCTGCTCAGTCTCCTGTGAGAGCAGGCTGAGACCAGGCCTCAGCCAGGGACACTATGCCTCATCTCTCTGTAAATGAAGCTGGGACAGGGAGAGTGCCCATACTCTGGGCCTGTCCTGAGGTTCCTTCCTCGGAAAGTCCCTTGAGGAAGCTCTGAAGGGTAAGGAGGAGGGACTAGGAGAGACACAAGGTCAGAAAGCAATGTGCGCATAGGCCCTGGGCTAGAGGCCATGGGACAGCCCTGGAGGTTCAACCTGGGAAGGGCCCCTGGTAAGTACCTCAGTTTCCGCCTCTGCAAAGTGGGCCTGAGGAGAGTGCTTAATGTGGAGGGCTTGGCCTGAAACCTGGCGTACTGTAGGTCCGGGGCAGCCTGGCACACTGGAAGCACTGTCCCTTCCATTGATCCAGCTTGCTCCACAGCCGACCAACCCCCAAAGCCAACCTTGTCAGGGAGCCGGCATGCTGCCAGCACCATATCTGTGAGGCCACCAGCCTCCTAGCCTTGTGGTGCCAGCTTGGCACAGATAAGGAGAGATGGCGGCTCTGTCACTGGAGACCCAGGTTCAGGTCCCTGCTTTGTCTCTGACCAGTTGGGGTCTTGAGCCAGTGTTTTTATATCAACTAGTTTTGTTCCCTATTCTCTGTGGTAGACTAAGGAGAAAAGCAGAGCTTTCAGGTCAGGGGACACCCAGCCGACCCATCAAGCCACAGGAGAACGCCAGGATGCCATCCACTCCGCACATCTCCCCTCTCCTCCATCCCAGCTTCCCCTGGCACTGGATCAGCAGGGCTTCCTTTACTGCCCGAGGGCTACAGGCTAATAGATGAAAGTTCTTTCTGGAGCCACATCAGCACCGCCTGATCAGCCCTCTCACAGCTCCGTCCTTTGGAAGCCCCTTCCTGGCCCAGGCCCACTGTGGTTTCACAGCGCACAGATGCGGGGCCATGCATACCCGGATGCGCCATACAGCCTTCTGCACTGTAAAGGCCTTGGGGGAGGCTCTTGTCCCCTGTGCTGGCAGTGTTTCTTTCTCATGATTTCTCATGGTGGATCACAGAAGCCATTCTTTCACCTTTTGATGGCCATGCGGTCCATTCCTTGTTGGAGCTGTCACTGTGCTGTGATGAACATTCTAGAATGTTTCCTTGTGGACCATAGCTTACACCTTGTGGTGGATCCACTCTGCCCAGATGCTGAGAATTGCTCTCCTAGATGGTTGTGCCGTGTGCTTCCCAGAGTGCACAGGGCTTCTCCATTGCACCATCTGCTGTGACGGTTGTGGCTCTGGCTGGAGCGATGTCCTCACCTGGACGTGACGGCATCCATTACTCAAGCAGTGGAGAGCACCTGGGGAGACCGTGTGACTGCTTTACCCTGGTGTCTGTCTAGTGTCATGTTCAGGCCAGAGGCCAGGCTTGGGGGGCTTTGGCCATTGCTCTCTAGGGTATGGGTGACATTGCCACAGCTTTGACCCTTTCCCCTTAGGGTTACCTCCCAGGGTAGACGTTTGAGGGAAGGCCTGGACTTGGGAAAGGGGTGGGCCTGTGTAGTTGTTGGTCCCAGGGCTAACTAACAGACCCTGGCAGATTTGTCCCTGGATGCTGATACCCAGATAGCCCCCCCCCCAGGGGGGGTTCAGACAGTGAGGAGAGGGCTTTCTGGAGAGGGGACATCTGGTGGAGAAGGAATGTGCCAGGCCCTGAACAGAGAGTGGAAAACTAAGGCAGGTGGTGGGTGCTGCAAGTACAAAGGCCCTGGGGCCTGTGTGAGCTCGGGATGTTCAAAGGCTGCTGGAGCAGCTGGTGGAGCTGGGCGGGTGTGTGCTGGGACCGGAGCGCATGGCAAGTGCTGCAGAGCTGAGACAGGTAGGAGGGGTGTGACTCCACGGTAGAGTATTCACCTAGCATGGCGGGGCTCTGGGTTCCATCCTAGTGTCACATAGAACCAGACCGGGTGCACGCCTCTAACCTCAGGAGGTGGAATCCAAGGGACCAGAAGCACAAGGCTGTCTCAAAACAATACCCCAGAAAGCCAAGACAGCCCAGCCCGCTGTCAGAGGGATGGGTTGGGGGGAGGCTGCAGGGGTGTAGTGGTGGGAGGGAAGGGTGATGATGGGGGTCCCGTGCGAGCTCTTCCCCCATGTTAACTCACACGGTCTTCACAGTAGCCTAGGAAGTAGGTACTGCAACTTTAGACATGAGGAAACAGACCCAGAGAGACGAAGACTTGTCGCGGTACCCGGCAGGCCGGTGACAGGGAGGGGCAGGATTTGAACCCTGGCTTAGGGCTCCAGAATCAGTGCTCTCCTCACAGTCCTCCAGTCATCTGAAAGTAGCTTTGATTGGCTCGTGTCCATTTCCATCCCCATGGGCTTCACCCGGGTTCCCTTTCAGACAGGTTCCCTGGGGACTTGTTGGACACGAGGAGTGCAGGATGTTAAGTCCGTGTCCCTCCAGCACCCCCATGATCCTGCCTTTCTTTGTGTACTACTCTGCACCCCGTCTTGGCTTGTGGCTCACGGTGAGCTAGACTTCCTGGCCAGACGCCGGTCAGGGGTGTCCCCAGCAGCTGTTTCTTGCATCTCCCTATCAGACTGGTGGCTGCAGATGCTGCCAGTAGGAAGCTGTCCCTTTCCAAGTCTCAGCCAGGCTGCCCCCCTCACTCCTTCGGGGCCGAAGCTTATTGTCTACTGGAAGCCATGGCCCACAGGAAGGTTTGGTGTCGGGGGAGGGTGCTGCTGAGGAAGGTCAGAAGGGGAACTCCCTCAGGTCCCAGGGGAGCACACAGAAGCCACAGCTCATTGCAGCTTGTCTCCGGGGGCTGCTGGTGTCCTGCTCTTTCCCAGCAATCCACTGGCAGTGGGGACTCCCCTAACCGATGCACAGAACTGGCATATCTCTTGGCCAGTCCTCCTTACTGGGAGCCTTTGGGGAAGAGTCAGCCCTGGTAAATTGGGGTGGTTTCAGTTCCCTTCCTGCCAAGCCCAAGGCAGATTTGAGGGACTCCTGCTTGCAGAGTGCTCCAGGGCTCAAGCATGCTGAGTCCTCCGAAATCGCCAACTTGATGGCTTTCCCAGGTGTGTCTCCTGGCGCCCTGCCCCTGGCCTTTCCTGAAGCTTAGCTGCAGTGCTCAAGTCATTACCCGCCCCCCAATTCCACCGCCATCCCCTGCACGTGCGCCAGGGCTCTGCACAGGACCTGAAGACCATCTGTCACTGACCTCATTTCTCTTCCTGCATTTCATTTTACGGAGGCACATTGCCTTGCACGTGCGTGGATCACTCGGTCACTACGTGATTACCTTGACACATAGTCTGAAGATACAGTGGCTCAGATGCTGGTCGCTTTCCCACCACAGTGCATTGTTCTCGGTTTCAGTGAGTCTCACTCTTCACCATGTTTGCTCCTGCGAGCGCTCCTTTCTCTTCTGTTTCCACTCACACGGGGCAGACCGCCATGTTTGTGTCATTCTATTCCGTCACCCCAGTTTTCATGACAGAGCATCCTGCTGTCGCCCAGGCTGGCCTCAAGCTCTCCGTGATCCTCCTGCCTCGCCCCCCAAGTGCTGGGGTTACGTCATGCCTGGCTCGCATCTTGCACTTTGCCTCCAAAGCTCTGGGCCAGAAAGAGCACATCCTTGAGTGTCTCATGGCGCCAATGCGTCCTGCCCTTCTGTGCTACAGACGGGGTGAGCAGCCGAACACGGTTCTGCTGGTACTCGTGGGTCAGAGCTGTGCCCTGAAGCTACCAGCGTGTTCCCCCTGGCAGATAGGGGCTGCCAGTTACTGTGCTCCACCCCCAGAATCTCAGGACCACACTTTGGCTGCTCCTGGCACTTTGACTGTGGACCCCTGGGTTGGTGGCCGAGGTCCGCACTGTCTGAGTCCTTTAAAGAGTACGCTGTTGAGGGTCACCTCATCGTCCTTTTCTGGGCGCTGCTGTACCCCATCATTTTCCTCTTCCTAAGAGAGGAGGCTTGGGGCACAGTCCCATAGCAAGCCAGAAATAGATCTGGGACTCGCCTCCCAGCCTTCTGCTCTCAAGGCAGCTTTGCTCCTTACTGACCTACCCGAGGCAAGTCAGCTCCTGTCTGCCTTGGAGCTCCAGGATCTGTGAACTGGGGACAATGATGGTGCCTCCTGGTGGATGTGGTGGCATGTGCCTGTGTCCCAGCCTTCAGGAGAGAAACGGGGACCGAGTTGAAGGGCAGCATGAGCTTCATAGACTCGATCTTCAAAGTGATCATGGTAATGCTGCTGCCTTGGAGGGTTGTTTGGGATGTACGTGCCTGGTCAACAGGCAAAATGCAGTGGCAAAAGCTGTTGACTGCTGGGTTTAATACTCAGTGTTTTTCTTTTTGTTTCATTTATTTTTGTGTTTTCTTTGTACATTTGAGAAAAGGTCTCTCACACTGTAGGCCAGGTTGGCCTTGAACTAATAGTGGTCTCTTTGTTCTGTCATGAGTGAGCCACCAGGCCCTGTTCTGAGTATGTCCTTGAACTTACCCCTATCATCAACCCAGATGTCACACATCTGCATTCGTAGGACAGGAAATGAAGAGCCTGGAAGGCTGGCTGGGAAGGCTGGCTGTAAGCAGGGCTGGAGTCTGGGTCCAAGATGGCTGCTGCCGGCTAGCACTTTGGCCACTCTCAATGCTAAGAAGGCTTTCTTTCTGGGTGTTTTCATTCCAGGCTGCAGGGGAGCCCCGAAGGGACCAAGTCAGGTGGGGCCTCACATAGAGAGGATGCCATGCCCCCTCCCAGCCCCGGGAACTCTGATAAAGCCCCATTGTGCAGGTTGCAGATACCTGGTTTCAGCACTCCCACGGGACAGTGGCCAGCGGAGGGGCCAAGGCTTTCCCCTCTTGTCTGCTCCCCACAATTGGGGAATTGGCCAAGGGAAGAAGATAGGACGCTCAAGACTTCTCCACAGACTCACCCCTAGCTGGGGACCCCTCAAGGCACTCTTGTTCTCTCTTGAGGGACCCCTCCCTCCTGCTACCCACAGGTCTCCACGGCCTTGCCTTTCCCCCACAAAACCCCACAGCAGCCTACTCAGATTTCCCAGGGGAGATGCTATGTCCACATACAACATCTATGATTGTACCTCTTAGAGTGTGTATGTGTGTGTGGGGGTGTCTGGTGCTACGGTTAAACCTGAGGTCTTTTTGCACAGGAGGCAAGAACCACTGAGCCACACCCCCAGCCCCTCACTGATGGATTCTAGGTAGAGACTTCACTTCAGAGCCTCTATTGGGCTCTGCCCCCTGCCTTAAGACAGGTCTCTTCCTGTTCTACCAGAAGGCTCCCAGGAGTCTCCTGTCTTCAACTATGGTGTTACAGGGTTAGGATATCGTGGGCATGCGCCTAGAGAATCATCCGGCCCCAGCTCCTGTGGCTATCCCTTGGGGAGAACATAGGGGGCCTTTGAGGAATTGAGGACTAGGGGTCGGGTCCCGAGTTGGGCTGCATTTAAATCACAGTAGCCGCTCTGGACTTCAAGTGCTTTATGCGTGTTCCTGTTTAGAATGTGGCTCCTTAAGCTTTCCTGTGTTCCAAGGCTCTGCCCAGCACGAGCTCCTCCAGTGCCTGTCACATAAATACAAACCAGACTGTCTTTCTCCCAGCAAGTGCTGCTGGCCTCTCGTGATTTCCAGAGGCGGTCACAGACTCAGTTGCTGCTCACTTGGAGTCTCTCTCTTGGCCTTGACAACCTGGGGCTGCCCTGTTTGGGGCCAAAGGCCTGGCAGGACCTCCAACCTGGGACATTCATGTTCTGGATATGCAGCCCCTTTCGGGCTGTAAGAGGGAAACTAGTTGAAGGTGTGTGCAGTGGCCTGTGCTCTCCACAGGGCTCCCACACTTTCCTGGAATCCCAGGGGCACCACACCCATCTGACCCATTTTCCAGATGAGAATGTGAACCTGGCACCTGTGGGGAATCCTGACCCAGCTACGGCCTGGTGCCAAGATGATCCTGGTGTCTCTTCCCAAGTGATTGCATCTCCCTGGCAGCTTCAGGCGGGGCAGCTTCTTAGTGGCCTTCAGACAGGTCGCCTGCCTGCTCTGCCCTTGGGCTATCCACCCTTTTAATTTTCATTTCTCATTTCTGAGGTAAAGCCTAGACACTGGCCAAGAGTCTTTGCTTCTAAGGTGGTACACTTTCTTCTGGTTGGTGGTTTGTCTTTTTGCTTTTTTAAAAACTTTATTATTGTATGTGTGCACGGTACATGTGTACGAGGGTGCACAAGTGTGCACAGTGTGCTTGTGGGAGCCAGAGGCCATCACTGTGAAGCTGGCTTTCTTCTGCCATCTGTATGTGGGTTCTTTGGTGCCCATTGAGCCATCTCACTTGCCTGCCTCCCCCTACCTCCTCCCAGAGGCCCCCAGTCCTGAATGTGGTATGTCTGGTTGTGTCTTCTTCCAGGGCCCTCAGAACAGTGTCATTCTTTCCCAGGAGGGGCCTTGCCTGCCCCTTGTGGGTTTAGTCCAGCTACTCTATGATGGAGCAGAGTCTCCACCCTTCACTCCCATAATGCATCTGGCTGCGCAGATTGGACCTTGCAGGGTGAGGACTCCCCCATCCGCTGCTGCTTCTGTGGCACCCCCCTTGGCCCACAGAGGACGGGTAGGGTGCCCAGAGAGGCTGTAATTTTCCTGAACGATTTGAGGGGCTAATTAAAGGTTTTCCTTGACTAATCAGCTTACTGTTTAATTATCAAGGAACAGGCTGAGGAATGTGGAAGCTCTGCTGGGGTCTCCCCTGAGCGTGGCAGAAGGGAGCCAGGGGTGCCTTGGTAGGTTTAACAGAGCTTAGGGATACCTTATCTCCCGTGGCAGCAGGAGTCACCGGCCTGTATCCCTTCCTGCAGCTAGTGTCTGCTTAGTGTTCTCACCTCGCTCCTTCTAGGGGCCCTGGCTTAGAAGTCAGTACCCCTGGGAAGCCCGGGCCAGCTGGGAATCAGCACTGCAGCCCCATTACCTGGCTGGTCACAGCTGCCCACCGTCCACACTGCGAAGGGCCTTGAGGGGGCCGCCTGGCTTGGGCCCCGAGAGGACAAAGGCTTCTGGTGGAACTCTGAGGAGATGGCTGGTAGTGGGAGGAGGTGCAGACAAGGTCACAGAGTGAGGGCCTAGCTTTCTCCGGAGAGGCTGCTGCTGGACCCCTGGTCCTGAGAGGGTCTGGAGGCGGAGGGCCCAGAGATAGCTGCACCAGGCAGGGTTTCATTCTTTGCATTCCTTAGTGGGCCCCAGACTCCTGGTGGCCCTGGGTGGGGGAGGGTGGCCTGGAGAAAGGCCTCTGGACACTGGCCCTGCCTTCCCCACCCCATTACCTCCCCACCCCCTGTCAGCCTCACTCTGCCCTCCCCTAAGGTCTCAGGCCTGGCTGAGTTCTTGGCTAGTCCTCATTTTATCAGCAGGAGGACTCCCCAGGCTGAGGGGATGGAAGAGCCCCTGCCCATTGGACAGTCCACCCCTTGCCGTAGTTTTTCAGAGTGCCTCTGGTGGCCTGCCGGGGAGAACGGTATACTTGTATGAGCTTTCAGGACGTGTGGGGCACACCTGCACTTCTCAGAGCATCTGACCAGGGGATTAAGTCCTGGCACATTCGGGGAGGCAGGACTGTTACTTGCATTCACAGACAGGGCAGTGGAGACCCACAGTAGGCTTCTGTGCCTGGCGGTGTGGCAGCCATCTCTGCTCCAGGCTCCCGTCCCTGGGCCAACTTGTCTGCTTTCCCCTTCCCTGGCAGAAGTTTCTGCAGGGAGGCTGGAGGGAATATGGCTTCTGCAGGCCCAGGACATCCTTCTCTGGGGAAGGATGCTGACATCACTGGACCAGCCTCACACCTGGGACCGAGGGTTGGAATGTTCTGGGGTTGTTGTGTCACCTGCAGTTTCTGGCTGTTGTGTGGGCCCATGGTGGGTCACCACTGCCAGTTATAGTTCTGGCTGCTAGGGCCTGGTTTAGTGCCAGCAGGGGCTTGTGTTAAAGATGCAAATATCAAATCGGAAGAGCCTGTGCTGTTTTGCTCCCCACTGCTGAGGACTGTGCCACTTCTGCCTCTCTGGCCTCCAGGACGGCCTCCTTTCTTTCTTCGGGTAAGGCCTGAGCTCAGTTTCCCACATCTGGAGCTGGGGGGTGGTGACTGGCTCCCTGCTAGGGCAGCTGGAGGAGTGAGTGAGCCTGTGTGCAGCCTGGGCTGCTGTCGCTGTGTTGTTACCGTTATGACTGGGGGGCAGTGCTCCTCAGATTCCCTGAACTAGGGCATCTCCCTTCATAAAAACCCTAACCCTAACCCTAACCCTAACCCTAACCCTAACCCTCTGGAGCCCCACCCAGGTGATCTTTAAAACAAACCCTAAGCACTGTGTGCCTAAGCCAGAGCGTTTTCAGGTTTACCTGATGACAAGAGTTCCCTAACAGCCTCGCTCTTCCCAATTACTTTAATCCATTTTTCATTCAGTCCAGACAAGGTCCAAGGCCTCTGAGCAGCCTTACATCTCTGCATTTGCTCTGTGTGTGTGTGTGTGTGTGCGCGCGTGTGTGTGTGTGTGGCTGCGTGGGGGGTTGTAAGATCTGGGCCCTTCATCCTGGACAGTTCCCCACAGTCTCTTCCTGTTTCTCATTCCCCATGGTACCACTTCCAAGTCCCTCTGTCCTCTACGTTGCCTGTAGGTCAGAGGCCTTTGATACAGGCTCAGTATCTCTGGCGCTGTGTCTGTGTGTATCTGTATAAATGCATAATTTTGAAGCTGTTGCTGTGGGTGAACATCTGGGTTTAATGATTTAATAATTTAATGTTTGCATGACTGTCAAGTTACCTTTGAGGATAAAAATTTTAAAAGGGGGTTGGGGGAAATGGTGGTGCACACTTGTACTCCAGTACCTTCGGTAAGGAGCCCTGAGTTCCGAGCCTGGCTGAAGCGGGTGGGAAGACTGTCTGAGAGCGCTGCAGAGTGTCGAGACAAGGCACGATGGAGGTGCAGCGAATGGACTTCAGCCAGCGGATCTCCCTGCGCTTCCTGGTCTTCCTCTGTAAAATGGAGCCCGCATGACGTCCCGTAGCTGGCCTCACCACCGCTGTATCTCCAGTATGGGCACAGATGAGCCACCAGGGGCTGCTGCTGCCCTCAGGACAGTTTAATTGATCTAAAATAATAACTTCTACCCCGTGGCACCAGCTACCATGTACCTGGACAGGGACACCTCAGGCCAGGACATTCCCACGTCACAGGAGTCGAAGCTGGGAGTGCGAAGGCCCGGTGTTCCTGCCTGGGTCTGAGGGCTCTGGGCTGTCTGTCTCCTGGCTTCTGTCCCCTGCTGCAGCAAAGTGCAAGGGGCCTGCTGTGATTATGCCAGAGGCAGGGCTTAGGCCAGCACACACACACACACACACACAAGCTCACAGGGCTCAGCTTAGTCTCCAGTGCAGAACCTAACCCTGTGTGAAGTGTGGAAATCTCTGGGCTCACTTCAGTGCCGAGTTACCAAGCCAGCATCCCATGTGCCACCCAGAGCAGAGATGAGTGGTGGCCGCTGCAAGCCCCTTTCCGGAAGTGAGCTCTGTGGGGCTAGCTCACGCTTTCAGCCCCTTCCTCCACTTCACTGCCAAAGGAGAACAGAGTCACCTGCTGCTCCGGGTCCCCTCCCAGCTAAAAGACAAAGCCCGGAGGACCACACCCCTGGGGTCCCTGCAGCACGAGTCTTTCCCTAGGTGAACTGTGTGGGAATGGCATGAGGTTGGCGGCTCTTGCCCACAGTCAGCTGCTGTCTGGTATTTTACTCTTGAGAGCTCTCTAGCCAGAGAAGGAAGCATCTGCAGGAGTGCTCTCCAGCAAGGCCCAGGTGAAACCTGGCCAGCTCTGGGCTCCTCCCACCCAGGCCCCCACCTCCTGCCCCCACCCCACTCCACAGGTGAGAACTTGGGAGGTCCATGGTCACCAAATGGGAGTCAGTTTCAGTCATATGCTCTATAAAGGGGCTGTGACGTCTCCCGGAGGGACCATGGGCTGGGCAGGAAGTCTCTTTCTGACCCTGTCGCACCCTGTTAAGCTGGTACACGAAGCCCATGGGGACGCCACTGTAGTGATTACTACCCCGGAGTCCGGATCAGCTGGGGCTTAATCATGCAGTTCTGCTACTGAGTTGATAGTTTGGGGGGCACGTGCAGACCCTACCTCCACCTCAGGGTTCACGTCCATCACAGTGAAGCACTCAGAGGAGCGGCCCTTGTAGTCGCCTCAGTGGCTGCTGTATGAGGAAGGGTCTGTCTGGCTCGGATTTGAGGATGCAGTTCACCATGGGAGCGGCGGGGTGCTGCAGAGCCAGGTAGTAAGAGTAAGGTCACGTGACACCTGCCGTCAGGAAGCAGAGGGAGGTGAGCTGCTAAATCCAGGAGTGCACATCCGCCACGGCAGGCTTGTCCTTGTTGCCTCTCAGTCGCTCTCTTGACCCTCAGTTCCCGTGCCAGCTGGTCATACCGTTAAGTCAAGGACCAGCACCCAGAACTCCTAGTCTAGGAAGGCCGGCAGAGTGGCAGCCATGGTGAAGCCCATCCGCAAAGCCAGCCATGGCTCCTGGGGGGTGGGGGCATGCAGGGTGAGGCCTGAGACAGGAGCGGGAACTAGTTTGTGGGGAGCGTGGTGGCATACACCTGCAACCCCAGCACTCCAGGCCAGCAGGTCACAAACTTGCAGCCGGCCCGGAACCACCTAATGAGGCTTTGTCTCAAAGCAGAACAGAAGATGGGAACGGGTCTGTCACTTAAAATAGCTCCTAATATTCCTAAGTAAACTTATATTTTGAGGTGCCTGTAGGTTCACGCTGCAGTCGTAAGACAGTATGATCAGCTCTGTCACATTCTTCCCCGTCTTCCCGCAGCGGTAACATCTTGCAAAGCCAGCCAGTTCCCCAACAAGGATGTGGACTTTGGTCTGGTCAAGGCTGAACACCCATCACGCTCGTCCATCCCTCCCCACCCAAGGCCTGCCACAGCCACACCCTCCCGGTTTTATAGTTCTCTGTTTTAGGATTGTTTCATAAGCAGAAGCATTCCGAGTTGAGCCTTCCAGAATCGTCCTCATTCATGCAGCCTGGTTCTCAGGAGACACTTGCAGATGGTTGTGCTGGGCGCCCTCCCCTGCTGTTGCAGGGTGGCGCTCACGGACACCCCAGGGTGTTTCACCATCCACCCGTGGAGGACATCTGCTTCTTTCCAGCTCCTTGGCTATTACAATGAAAGCCTCTGTAAACGTTCCCATAGTGGTTTTTGTGGGGGGCATAAATTTTCGTTTTTCTGGGACAAGTACCCCAATGTGTAATTGCTTGGTGGTATGGCAGTTACAGGCTTTAAGGAGGGCGCCAGACTGTTTTTCAGAACGGCTGCGCCATTTTCCATTGCCATTAGCCTCGCACCGCTAGCAGAGCGTTTCTCCGCAGGCTCGCCAGCATTTGCGATTCTCACTATTTTTTATTTTAACTCTCGTAGAAAGTGTGCGGTGCTATCTCACAGTGCCGTTAATTCGTGTCTCCCTTATGGCTAACGCTGTTGAGCATTCGTCGCGCCTATGTGCCATCTGCGGATCTGCCTCAGTGGCATGTCTCCGGGTTCTGCTTGCTTTTTTACCGAACTGTTTGCTGTTTTACTGTTCAGTTCTGCAAGTGTTTTATCTTAGACACCAGGCCTTTGTCAGATATGTGCTTGTAAATGTGTCTCTCAGTCTGTTGCTTGCCTCTCTTTTCCCTTCAGTCCTGGGGATTGAGTTTAGGGCCTCTTGTGTATGTAGGCAAGCACTTGATGGCTGTGAAGCTCGCCTTCCTATCCTCTTCACCTGGACTTTTGCAGAGAAAAAGTCTTCTTTAAACAAAAAAAACTTTATTTTTAAATAATTTGCGTGTATGTGTATGTGTGTTTTGCCTGCACATATGCATGTGTGCATGGCTGGTGCCTGGGAAGTCCAGAAGAGGGCATTGGATCCCCTGGAACTGGAATTCCACATATGTGCAAGCCCTCTGGTAGGTGCTGGGAACCGAACTCGGGTCCTCTGGTGGAGCGGACAGGGTTCTTAGCCTGCAGAGTCTTATATTTTGATGAGGTCCCGCCATTCATGTCGCCTCCTGTGGCCTGTGCTGCTGGAGTGGCTGAGGACCCTGAGCTAAGCCCTGAAGAGTTCCCTCCAGTCTCTTCCTGTGAGTGGTGCTGGGACGCGGCTGGGGCCTGCACTTGCTAAGCGGGCCCTCTGCCACTGCAGAGTTCCGTCCCTGGGCCTCTTGTGTTCACTGGCCCTGGGGTGCCAAGCTGGCTAGACACTGCTCTGTAGTCCAGGCAGCCTTGAGTCGGGACTCTTCCTGCCTCCGCGTCCTTTTGTTTTCTGGAAGTCTTGGAGTTTTACACTGAGGGGCATGATCCTTTGCAAGCTCTGTGCAGTGTGGTTTCTGTCAGGGCTCCTCTGTGTGTCTGTGGGGATCCAGTGGTCCCTGCACCTTCTGTGGGAGACGCTGCCCTTCCGCTGACTTTGCCAGTTATCACAGTCTCAGCTCAGACACCAGCACAGCCTCTGTCCAGCAAAGAGTATGGGCGCGCTGGCGCAACCTGAGTGGCACTCTAAGGCAGCGGCAAGGAGGTCATGGTATGAGGCTAGCCTGGGCTATTGCCTGGAAAGTGAAACAGCACGTTGGCTCCAGCCTGCAGTCCTGGCTCTCAGGAGACAGAGGCAGGAGGATCTCTGCAAAGCTGGCCGTGCTGTGTAGTGAGACCCTGGGGGTGTACGGGTAGTGAGGGCACTAATGCGGGTGTTCAGTAGAAGAACTGGAAGTTCATTCATCACAAGCAGGACTGTAAGATGGCAGCCACTGTAAGAACCAGCTCCCATCACAAAACACCAAGCACAGACTCCTGAGACGCATTACCCCACTCCCAGGTGCCCAGTAAAGAAGTGAGCACAGTGGCCAGGTGTGGCGGCACGCCCCCTTAATCCCAGCACTCGGGAGGTTGAGGCAGGTGGAGCTCTGTGAGTTTAGGCCACCCTGGTCTACGTAATGAGTCCCAGAAAAGCTGGGCTATGTAGAGAGACCCTGTCTCAAAGAAAAACAAAACTGAAAGCAGGGACTCGGGCGGTATTTGCACACCCAGTTCCGTGCAGAGTCCCGGAAGGTGGAAAGAGCCCAGGGTCCCGCCATGAGCGGAGGGGAAAACCATCAGGTACACAGAATGGTGTATTACTGAGTCGCTATTGTGTGGCTGGACCTGAAAAGCTTTGTGTTAGTGGATAAGCCAGACACAAGGAAGAGTGGTTGCATGATTCCACTTGCACCGGGCCTAGAATAGCACAGTCAGGTGGGCAGAAGGGAGAAGAGGTTATGAGTGGGGGTGGGGTCAGGGGTATGAGGGGACAGGGAAGGAGCGATTCTCTTTTGCTGGGTACAGAGTTTTTGCTGGGCTGGAAAAAGGCTGGGGTAGAGAGAGAGAGAGAGAGCGCGCGATGAAGTTATGTAACACAGTGTATTTAAAGACATTGGGCTGTACACTTCCCGACGTTGGTTAAAATGATAAATACTGTGTCTTTTACCACACTGAAAAAGATCACTTTGTTTTTTGTTTCTTAAATCCTGTTGGTTTTCTGAGACAGTCTCACTCACATGTGTCCCTGGCTAACCTAGAACTCACTGTAGCCCAGGCTGGCCTCAAACCTGACACGATCCCCCTTGTGTTTGCTTGCTGGGTGCTGAGTTTACAGGCATGCACCACCACACCAGGCATGAAATCACTGGATTGTTAAAGCCCAGTGCATCAGGGTGGAGAGGCAGCTCAGAGGTGAAGAGCGCTGGCTGCTGCTGCCCAGGACATGGGTTTGGGGCCCAGCCGCCCCCCTCCCCCGGCTCAAAACCACCTGTAACTGCAGTTCCAGGATATCCAGCGCCCTCTTCTGGCCTCTGTGGGCCCTGCACACACTCATGCACAGGCATGCATGCTGGCAAACACTCATGCATAAATAAAAATAAATCCCTAAAAATGTAAGAGCTGTAAAGTCACATAGGTGGGAGTATGTTTCACCGAGCTCCTCACTGGTCTGCACGATCAGCCTCAGTCTCCATCTCTGTAAATGTGTGGCGGGTGGAGCCGTGCCTCCCTCTTGGCTTCCCCCATGGGCCTGGGCCTGGCATTTCTGGAGCTTCTCCAACATAGTGCTCATCCTTGCCACCTCCCTCAACCTCATTCCCAGCGCCCCAGTGTCTGTCTCCTCTGTGTGTGCGTGAGTGTGGGAGGCCAGAGTCAGTTTCCTCAGTTTCTTTCCTCCTCGCTGAGGCAGGATCTCACTGAACCTGGATCTTACCAGTTTGGCATCAGCCTGACCCCACCTCCCCAGTTCTGGGATCATGGCCGCATGCTACCAGGCTCAGCTTGTCACTGCGTGCTCGGATCCAAACCGGGGTCTTCATGCCTGCATAGCAGGCACTTTACCCACGGAGCCGGCTCCCTGGCGCTGCTTTTCTTAATAGAGGCATTTCCGGCTGACCCCTCCGCAGCCCCCCCCCGCTGTCCTGGCTACTGCCCTCAGCTGCCTGGCCCATGCTCCATCCTGACCACTTTCCCCACACCCACTTCTGTCTTCTGGGCCCTGCCCTCCTGAGGCAAAGTTACAGCCTCAAGCTTGAGGCTGTCCCTGGCAACCTGCCCCAGCTCCCCGTGGCCCCTCACGGCGGCCTCCACCACTTAGTCCTCCCCTCAGGCTCTGTCCCTGCTGCCCCTCCTCCCAGCCTGTCAGCTGAAATTCCAAGTTCCATTTGTGTGATGCCCGGTCAGAAGCCGCAGGGCATCTGGTGGACACGTGGTGTCCTCTTGCAGAGGATGCGGTGCAGGGAAGGATGTTGCATGTGGCTGCGGCCGGCGCCTGGGTATGAGTGGGAGGAAATGAGGGTGGAGGTGGCCGTGGTCTGGGGGCTTCTGGAAGGGAGATGGCTCTAGCTGGGAGCCGGTTGGTTTCCAGCAGAAAGGGACACAGATTAGCTTTACACAGGTCCCCCGACCCGTCAGAACAACAGGTATCATGTAGAGACTTAGTGAAGAGGGCATCCGCCCAGCGTCTGAGAGCAGGGAGGGTGCTCAGTGGACAGGAGCAGAACACGCAAATGAAAGCCAGGCTGGGCTGAGCAGGGATGCTGCCGGTGAGGGATGGCGGCACTGGCCATCTGAGGGCCGCAAGTGGGCAGGCCTGTGCAGGGCCACTGGCATCACCCACAGATGTGCTGGCAGCACCTGCCAGATGCCTGCTGTGCCATTAGCCTCTCTGCACTGCCCATGAGAGCAAAAGACAAAGTCACCACCCTGGCCCTGCCAGGCAGGGGCCAGCATTCTGCAAAATGAGGCATGGTGAGAATCGTAAGATACACATCTCAACATGCCATGTGTATGTAGTCTTTTCCTTTAGAGCCATGCCTTGATGTTAGGATGTGTGCTGAAAATTGCCTCACACGCTGATGTTACAGTAGAACAGTTACTATAAAGGGAAAACCTTTCCTGCCCCCCTCCAGGGGAAGAGACAGATGGTGCCATCCATTCTCTGCCCTTGTAAAAGCTCCTGATCTTTCTCCTGCTGCACTGGGGGTTGAATGCAGGGCCTTGTGCATGCCAGGCAAGTGTGCTACCAATGAGCCGTGCATGCCCCCGACCCCTCACTGGTAGAGTCTAAGCAGGTTAGGCTGCCCTCCTTTTACATTGGCGGGGGGAGATAAGGTCTTGCCATGTAGCCCTGGCTGGGTTGGTATTTGCTTCTGTCCTAGGGTGACCTCATATGGCAGTCCCACTGCCTCAGCCCACTGAGTGAGCAACCGCATCTGCTGACTCCCGTTTTGTTTTCTGATACTGAGATAGGTTCTCACCTAGTCGCCCAGGGTGATCTTGAAATCAGTGTAGCTCAGGCAGGCCTTGAACTTGTGATCCTCCCGACTCTTGGGACCATCATCCTTTGCCCTTCCTCTTTAGTTTTGCCACCTTTGACAAAGCCCCAAAGCCACCTTCCCAGGAGCTTTGTGCTTTATCATAATAGGGCCCTAGGCTTTGTTATTCAGACCGTCAGCTTCCCATGCGCTCCTGCCAGGGACCCAAGAGGGCACAGTGAAGAGCATTTGCCTTGTTTCCCGTGTCTGGTGGCTGCTGTAAACATTCCCACAGGCCCACGGGCTGGCATTTTGCTTGTGTTGTACCCAGGAGAGCACTTGCCAGGTCCCCACTGTGTTTCCTCCTGACTGGTGCTGCCAAAGCCCCCCACCCCCACCCCCCAAGTGCCATGTGTGTATCGCGCTGCACTCTGGGGTCCTTTAAAGTATGCAGGTGTATTCACGGGTCACATGGGTCTCTCCAAAAGGGAAAAAACCAAGGGACATGGGGAAGGCATATCCTGCCTCTGTTTACCCTTGGGTACCTTTTGGCATTGGTACCATGTGACTGTATCCTAGAGACAGGCCGAGATGAAAAGGAAGGAGACAGACAAGCTCCTGTGTGACAAACCATGAGCAGTGAGTCACCCACTCAGCGCTCCCGCTCTTGGACCTGCTTCCTGGAGCCGGCCAGAGCTGGTCAGGCCGCACCACCTCCCCCACCACAGCCCAAACCTGCTGGTCTGGTTTGGGGAGGCAGCCCTGCATACCTCCTCTCTAGGTGGCTGCTCTAGTTGCCCTGCCCCCCACACGGAGGTGGTGACAGAGACCAGGGACTTTGTGGTCTCACAGACCTTGTTCTGCAGTGGGGAGGGACTGGAGGGACACAGAGGGCCACTTGCTGGTTGTCCCCACTGTCCTTATAGGGACCACATGCCTGTCATGGGCTCCCCAGACTGGACCCCGTGCTCACTGTTCCAGAGCCTCCTAGCACCCCCCCACCCCAGCACGCACCCCTCCCCCACGCAGGGCTTTTTTGTCAGATTGCCTGCCACTGGATCCTCATGTGTGCTAGCAGCTTCGTAAATTTGGGGGCTACAGACCGGCGTCCTGGCTGCTACAAGGCCAGGCCCAGCGGACACGAGCAGCACCGCCCAGCTGATAGGAAGTACTTCCCGAGCTGTGCGGGAGGCCGGCTCTGGCTGCGCCCTCACAGGCTTCTGGCCCCAGGACGGACGGATGAGCCTGGGAGTCTGCCCTGGATAGATCCTCACGCTGAGTGATTGCACAGAGACCTCTGCTCAGGGCCAGCAGCAGCGGTGCTTTTCAGAAGGGGGTCAGGAACAGAGGGGCGGGGGCCCTTCCAGAGTGGCTGTTGCTCAGGATTCAGAGCCTGTTAAGGGTACAGGCTTCAGGGAATGGCTTGCCTTGAAATCCTACTCAACCTCCCTGGTTGTTTCTCTGCTGTAAAGGAGGCCCGATAAAGTAGCTGACCTGTGCTGGGCACTGGTGAAGCAAGAGGACTTAGGTGCGAGCAGCCCACAGCCACTCATTGCAGCAAGGCTGCTGTGGCACGTATCCCAGCCTCCAACCACTGCTCCCCCACCCCTTCCCTCCCCTCCCCTCAGCCATAGCTCCACTTTTGGCTCTCTGGCTACACCCCACCTCAGAGAACCTACTGAGCCTGAGCCCTCCCACCCAGCCACACCTCAGCCCATCCTGGGGTCTCTGGAGGCACTGTACCTAGCTCCTCCCCCATTGTTTCCAACCCCCTGGTCCAGGAGACCTCTCTGGCTGGCATGTAGCCTAGCTAAGCCCTAGTTTCCTGGGCCTGTTATCCAACCTGGTGTGGGGAGGGGCAAGTGGGGGGGGTAGTGAGATGGGTGTGTCCATCATAGTGGAAGCAAGTCCTGCTGAGACCCGGCTGTGGCTGGGGTCCCTGCCAACCCTCCCTTCTGTCCCACAGCCATTTGCCACCCTCCCGGCCTAGTGGCTCGAGCCCCACCTCCTGCCTCCCTGCTTCCCGCCCTCTGTGGGTGGGAGCCACAGCCCTAGCTGAGCTGTTACCAGGGCTAGGCTGCATCCCCTTGGGTGCTCAGCCAGCTGGCCAGCCTTGGGGTGCCCTGAAGCCTGTTCTGCCCTCTGCACTGGGAGGTCTGGCCACCAGCTGCCTCTGGCGAGGTGGCCCAGGAAGTGGGAAGAGGATGGTGGAGGTAAGCAGGCCGTCTATGGTCCTCTCGGAGAGGGCGGGACTGGCCACAGGAGCCAATGTGAGTGTGTGGATGAGCCACACCTTTCTTGGGTCTAGGGGTGGGGTGAGTATTGTTCCCATGTATGAGGTGGCAGGCTTCTGGCGACTTGGTGTCTGAGCACAGGCCCCTGAGCCTCTGTACCAGCATCTTCCTGGTGGCCCGAGTGGACTTGCAGCAGGTGTCAGGGGCCCACTCCACTGCTTGTGTGCATGGTGCACCTGTGGTCGTATTGGTCTGGGGGCTGACCTTGTAGCCGGGCTGAGGTCCTCAGTACATCCTTCAGCAGGCCTAGCAGTTGTGACACAGGTGTGTGTGCAGGTGCACCCCTGCGCTCGCAGAGATGCTGGGGCCTGCTGTGTATCACAGCTCTCGCAGTGTGACCATAGGTACCTTTAGGGAGCCTCTGCCTCTTTGGGGGTGATCTTCATGTTTCAGAGGGATCCACAGTGGCTGCTCAAGGACCCACAGCCCTTCTGCATGCTGAGCACTTTCTCTGAGCCTGGGCTCACAAGCTGCTTCCCAGCATCCCCTCTGGTGCCTCCTAGGCTTCCTCCGCCAGGCTTGCTGAGTTTGAGAGGCAGGAGCGCACCGCTGAGCTCGCCTCACCATGTGGCACTGGTGTAGCCACTGCCTCTGCTGCTCACGTCTCCGTGACAGCTGCCACTCACATGCTCAGAATGGCATGAGATGGCGGGTGGGTGACTGTGGTCTCCAGCTAGTCAGGGGTTTTTAGGGTGACTGCGGGTATCTGGCATGTCTGCCTGTCCATGGGCTTGTTTGGGTCACTGTATGGAAGGCCTGTGATATGACAAGTATATGTTATCTTTTAGCGGTCACTGGCCACATGGTGTGGGGGTCTGTGTGGCTTGGATGGGGGCAGGGGGTAGACAGGAGGGAGGTCTGGAACCTCCTCCCTGCCTCTCCTTCCTGCAGGGCCTCGGGGAAGAATGAACAAAGCCTAGTCTGCCGTCTCCAGCCCTCGAAGCTCACCTGCACTCAGGTTTTCTGTGGCAGCCAGCCATCCCTGGGCTCTATGGGGGTGAGCCTGGAACCTGTACCTGGCCAGACTGAAGGCAGTAGCTGGCCAGGCGGCTGCTCATTCACCCTTACTCTGCAGTTCACCCTCACTGCCCGTGTGCACACAGCTGGGGTACCACGTGGCTGAAATGGCTCTGACCCTGGCCTTCTTGAGGCTCCCAGTCTAGTGGATAAGACAGACCAGTCCCCAGGCAGTGGCAGCCTGCCATGTCTCCCCTTCCAGTCCTGGGGAGAGTGACGGTACCACATGTGCCGGGAAGAGTGCGGGCCAGACCCTCTGCTGTGCTCATTCATTCATTCTCCGATGCAGCCGCAGCAGCAGGGATGGTAACAATAATAGCCTGCAGGGAAGACCCGTGCCCAGGCCCTATTCTGCATGCCTCACTGTGTCGTCTACATGTTCCCAACAGGTAGGACAGTCACCACCCGTGGTTTGCAGACAGCACTGATGACTTGTCCAGGGACATGCGGCTGGAATGGCCGAGCCAGCACCTGGGTCTAGGCAGTCAGCGAGTCTGCTCTTAGATCCACGGAGCCCCTGTGCTAGTGGGGCCGTCCTTCCAGGAGGAAAATATCCGCAGAAGGACCTCACAAACAGAACAGGAAGGATAGTTGTGACAGACCTTCAAGGAGATGCCGCACGCAGCTTAGAGAAGAAGGGACAAGAAGGTGAAGGGTGTGAGGTCGGTTGGAGCATCTCTGGAACCATCCTGTACACAGCCTGCCGGGGAGACAGTGCTGCCTCTGGCCAGGATGAAGAGAGCCCAGTTGTAATGGCTTCCGAGATGCCCGACTTGGCAGTGCTGAGCCGTCTCTGTGGGGCTGTCCCCGCCGTGGGCCAGCGCGGCCTCACCTGAGGCTGCAGTACAGAGCTGTTCTCAGGCTTACCTCCAAGGCCTCTCTGTAGTGTGAGGATGGACTTGTGGCGGCGCTCAGTGGGATGCCCTTGGTCCTGGCTGAGACACGCCAAGCTCTTGCCTGGATCCCTGACATGGGGGATGATGTCCAGGTGGCGTGGAACAGAGGCTCTGGGGGATCCTGTTTGCCTCACCTCCTTCCCTGTGCCTCGGGGTCCAGATTATTACTGTGGCGAGAGTTTTGCTTGTCTCCCCCGGGTGTTCACTGAGTATCTACTGTTTGCCCGACCCTGCTCAAGGATTGGGAGGGTGGGGTCAGAAAAAGGAGGCCTACAGTCAGAAGGTGTATGGTACCAGGTGGTGATAAGGGTCCACGGGGAAGTAGAAAGTTATGCCCCGAATTTTGTTAGGGGTCGAGTTAGCCTCTCTGAGGTTTTATGGGCTCTAAGACTTGAATGTTAAAATAAGCCTGCAGTTCCGAGCAAAAGGCGTTGTAGGTACAAAGGCCCTGAGGCTGCAGCAGGCTTTGATGTTTCCAATTTGGATGGCTCGGCTGGAGGACAGCAAAGGACAGGTGTGTGAGGTGCAGGTCCCAGCAGGTAGGACTGCACGGTCGCATGGAGTCCTCCTCATGGCAGCCTCTCTGCTCTCAGGTCTAGCCATCGTCAACAGTTGTCTCCGCCCTGCTCTTGTCGCATAGACCCCTCATGCCCCTAAGTCCTTCCTCTGCAGTGGAAGCCTTGGCTGGAGCTAGGGCCTGAGAAGCAGGAGGAGATGGCTGGGGTGTTATAAGGCCTTCTTTGTGGGACAGAGTGTGACCTGGCGCTAGGTGGCTCCGGGCAATGAATTCACCTTTGTGCGCTCCAGCTTCCTTGTTTGGGAAACAGGAAGGAAGAGGACTCCCCACCCACCCAGGTCTGTCTGGGAAGCCCACAGTAACCAGTGCACACGCCTGGCACAGGCCTGCCACAGTTCCAGTTGTGTGGGCCACCTGTGTAGCAGGCTGGCACTGCCATGCTCAGGGTGCTAAGCACTCGGTGGATGGACTAGAGGCCAGCAGGCCCAGCCAGTGCCAGGGTAAGCTGAGCCAAGCAAGGCAAGCCTGCAGAGATCACATTCCGTGCCCTGGCACCATTGTGCCATCTTGGTCCTTGGAGTGAGCAGAACCTGGCCCCCAGGGGGTCCTTTCCACCTTACCCTGCTGGTTGTCACAGCATCTCTCTGGTTCCTGTTCCTGTGTCCCCATCCCCACCCCCTATGCCTAGACCCTTCCTGCAGCTCCTGCTTACAAGGCTCCACCCACCTGCCCACCACCAGCCTATGCTGCTTATCCCAACTGCCCCCTCACCTGCCGCCCCCCCCCCCAGCCACCAGGCCTCCTTGACTACATCCAACCAGCGCCTGCCTCAGGACCTTCTTCCAGCGCACAGGACAAAGCTTCTGCAGTGAACCCTTGACTGACATCTCCCACTTCCTTTGTCTGAACCTCTGAGCCTATCTTTATTTCCTCTCAGAACTTAAGTCTGCCTTGCAGACCTTGGGTGTGCCTTCCTGGTGTGAACTCAGCAGCAGTCCTACAGAGCTGTGGGCTAGTCAGGCTCACCTCACTTGTTGCTCAATGGGCCTGTCGGTAGGTGAAGGGCAATAGCCATGAGAGGTCACTAGAGTAGGGGTGTCTGAAGAGGAGGGAGCAGGGGCCAACTAGGAGGACTCCCAGGAGTTCCTTAGAAGAAGTGGGCTCAGCAGGAGGCTGGGGAAGATGGCCAAGGTAGGGGCTGTGGGTTGACAGCCAGACCTAACCATGAGAGGAAACGGGCAAGGGCTCAAGAAGGCCAGAGCAGACTTGCTTCATTGTCAGCTCTGCCCTGGAAAGCGGAGGGTACACCGAGGCAGGGACAGCTTTCTTGGAGCCAGCGACTTGTTCCTTCAGGAGTATGGGAGGTGGGGGCGTTAGCCTCTGCGAAAGGTTGGGAGTGGAGCAAGGGGTTCAGGGGGAACTGGAAACCGTGAGCATCCCACGATTGGAAGAAATCAAGAGTTTTTTTAGCATTTCAAAATACAGTAAGTGCAGTTTTGCCTGCACACTGCTCCATCTGCTCCTGCTCTCCAGGGGGACCCAGGCAGCCCCTTACCTCTGTGGTCTAACAAAATCCTCCCAACGCTGGCTCAGAACAGCCACTGCCTGAGGTTTCTGGGAGCCAGGGGGCTTGTGGCTTCCCAGTTCCCTCATGGCAGTGATGTCAACACCAGAAGGATGGAAGTGCATTGGTGGCAGGGGCGGGTCTCCAAGCATTTTTCTGTGGTCAGCTGTCTCACCAAAGGCCCTGGGAGGGGCATCCAAGAGGTGCACTCCCCGTGGGACCAGAACCAGCTGGGTGGGAGAAGCCCAACCCCTGCAGTGCCAGCACAGGGAGGAAAAGCGAGGTCTGGAGCCGGGGAGGTAGAGGCAGATGGTGGCTAAGGCTAGCCTTACATAGCACGGGCAGGTAAGAGCTCAGCCTGTTGTCCCCACCTTCCTGGGTTCAAATCCGGGCAGCCTCTCCCTGGCTGAGCTGGACAAGGCACTCATGTCTGGAGTCTCAGTTTCCGCACCAGAGAACTGGGATTGAGTTTCTGTCATAGGGCTGTGCAGGTGGCATGGGCACCATGGACAGGGGCTGCACAAGAAGCAGGGGCCCCTGGGCAAATGAGGGGCCCTCTGTGCCTCGTTTTCTTTATTTAACACATAGGGCTCATTGTGGCCTCCTGAGTCAGGAGCAAAGGTTGAGGAATGCTGGGTAAAGTGGTTCAAAGAGAGGCACAAAATGGTTCAAAGGCACACAGTAGGTGCACATTCCTGCCAGCCACTGTTGTCATGGTAACTAGCATTGAGCATTTACTGCCTAAGTTTCAGTACTGGTGGCTGGAGCCAGCCCTTATGCTTGGCTTGTTTTGTGTTCTGTGTGACTCCTTGTAAAACTGCCAGAAGCAACTACTGTCATTACCTTCTTAACAAGAGGAAACTGAGGCTGAGAGTGGAGTTCTTCCTAGGGTCACACGTTGAACTTCCTGGCAAGAGCTGTGAGCTGGATCTTCACAGACAGAAAATAAGGTCATATAGTGCTAGCGAGCTGTGAGCTGGGTTCTGAGGCCTGGGCTCAGAGCTCTGAAGTTCTGCACTGGCCTGGGGGACCCAGCCCAGCCCATGAAGTCAGGAGCCTGCTAGAAAGGCCTGGGTGGGGCCTGCACCAGGTCATTATAAACATGGCCAGTTCCTCTGTTTGTCCTTCCCTCCATAGCTGCCCAGAGGAAAGGGGTGGCCCAGGCAAATATCCGGAGGTGTGCCCTTCCGCCCCTTCCCCTACGGTCACAAGTGGCTGCAGTGTGCAAAGTAGCTTGGGGGATACGGTGGGGGTCTGCATGGGAAAAACAGAAGGCACCGCCATGCTCTCCCACCTTGTCCATCCTGAGCACTTCCCTAGGTCTAGTAAGAGATCACCTCCCTGTTCTGCCAAGACTGGGAGCTTCCTTGGGGCTCCCTGGGTGTGGGAGGAGGGAACTGAGCAGAACCAGGAGTTCAAGCTGGGGAGCAAGCTAGACAAGGACAGGGAGCCCCAGGCCATCACACCAGGCTCCACGCTGCACCAGGCAGCATGGGGTGTGGCACCCTTGGGGTTGCCTAGCGCCAGGGAGGGCTGGGAAGCTGGGTCTGGGTAGCCCTGGTGCAGAGTGTGGGTCAGGATGACGGGCTAGAAGTGTGGGCTGGTGCCGTGCTGCTGCTGAGACGACAGAGAAAGCCAGAAGCCACAGGAGCCCGTCCTGGCCCAGCCACCCTCAGCCAGGACTGCTGGACCAGCTGGGGAAAGACCTGTCCAGGCCTGGGCTGGCCACCCGCTGGCCTCTTGGGACCAGTTGAGGCAGGTTGGCTGCTGAGTCCCCCACCTGCCTCCCACTTGGCTGTGCTGCCAAACCGGTTTCCCTGGCTGGCTGCCCGTTCATGTCCTTGTGGGCTGAGCCAGTGGCTCCCTAAAAGAGAGAGCCGTGCCAGGACATGGGGAGAGCCGACTGGGGCTCCCTGGACACTCTGTAACCGCTTTCCCAGCAGTCTCTGGCTAGTGCTGGGTCTGGGTGCTGGCCCTGTCCCTGCCCACCGCTCTCCAGGTCCTGGGGAGCCAGGTGGAAGGAAGACAGCTCTGTGTGGCGCGCTTTGCTCATTTGGGCCCCCTCCTCCTGTGGGAGCCCCCCCTCAGCACACCTGCCGCCCCTCAGTCCCTACCAGTGTGCTTTCTAGGAACAGGTCTGCCTGCCCCATGTGGGTCACAGGCTGTCTAGATCAGCGGTTCCCGACCTTCCTAATGCTGAGACTCTTTAATACAGTTCCTCAGGTCGTGGTGACCCCAACCATAAAGTTATTTTCATTGCTACTTCGTAACTGTAATTTTTCTGTTATGAAACGTGATGTTAATGTCTGATATGCAGATGGTCTTAGGCGACCCCTGTGAAAGGGTCGTTTGACCCCCACAGAGGTCTCGACCCAGAGGTTGAGAACTGCTAGACTAGGTCGTCATCATGTCCCACCACCAGCCAGGATACAGTGAATGAATGAATGAATGAATGAATGATGGGTCTTTTCTTCCTGTCTTCCAGATGCGTAACTCAAAGCCTCAGGAGGAGACGTCACCCACGCAAGGGTGTTTCTAGCCCAGCCAGCTTCAGACCAGGTCTGTGTGACTCCAGGGAGGGGCTGGTCCAAGGCGGAGAAGGGCTCAGCCACCCGAGGGTCACAGGTAGTCAGAGGCCAAGGAAGAGCTCTCTGTGGGGTGCCACTGCCATCCTCTCCTTCAGCTAGGGTGGAACAGCACCCCAGACCTTTTTACTGTTTTGTTCTGAGACAGTTTCACCAATGACCATCCCAGGAGAGCTTTGAGCTCGCCGTCATCCCGCCGCCTCCGTAGCTGGGATTGCAGGCCTGCGCCTGGCTGCCTTGTCCTTTGAGTCTTTTTGTTGTTTACTTTCAGATTATTAGTTTTTAGATGTTGCGTATGGTGTTTGCCTGCGTGTATGTGTGCACCACGTGCGTTCTTGGTGTCCCCAAAGGTCAGAGGAGGCATCAGATCCCCTGGAACTGGAGGTATATACAGCTGTGAGCCACCATGTGGGTGCTGGGGATTGCACCTGGTTCCTCTGGAAGAGCGGGCAGTGCTCCTCTTTCCTGCCTTCTCTCCAGCTTCCCACCCCTTTGAGACAGGATTTCTCTATGTAGTCCTGGCTAGACTAAAACTCACTGTGTCGGCCAGGCTGGCCTTGAATCACGAGACCCATCTGCCTCTGCCTCTGATTACTGGGATTACAGGCATGCGCCGCAATGCCTGGCTCACCCTTGGAGCCCTGACTGGCGCTTGCTGAGCATTTATTTGTGGCTGGTGCTGTGTGAGTGCCCAGTTGAAAAACCAGGGCCTAAAGATAGGAGAGTGTCACAGTGCGGAGCAGCATCCCGTGCCCACTGGTTGTGGTAGCCAGACTGGAGGTGGGGCCTGTTCAGTGTACATGCTGGCACACTCATAGTGTGCGGGCCGGGGGTGGGATGGGGAGACTGCCTGGGTGGGGGAGAGACAGGAGACGCTACATACAAAAGCCAGCAGCGGGTGCCCCACAGGTCAAGGGCACACTAGGTGACGTGGCCAGCAGGCTGTGTGGTTAGGAGAGGGTCGGAGCTGACCCAAAAAACTGAAGGAGGGGGCGGCGCTCGGGATAATAGGGAAGGGTGTTCCGGCCAGGGGAACTGCCTGTGCAGAGACCCCAAGGTATGAAAGCTGACGTGGAGGGGACACGGTGGCTGAATGAGGTTTCTGGGCCACAAGGATTCTGGCTCAAGAGGAACCCACAAAGTAGCTGCTCAGAGGGCCCAGGCAGCGGCTGCTGCCCCCTGCTGGTTTGCAGGAGAGCTGCTGAGCCAACCAGGACAGAGGCAGAGAACTGGGGTGAGGCAGTCCAGGGACTGACCCACCACCCTGGTGCTTCCGTCCTGCAGGTGTGGGTAAGAGCCCGAGCAGCGCGCGCTCCCTGCGTGCCCAGGCCCTGGAGCCATGTTTGGAAAGAGGAAGAAGCGTGTGGAGATCTCGGCCCCATCCAACTTCGAGCACCGCGTACACACGGGCTTCGACCAGCACGAGCAGAAGTTCACGGGGCTGCCCCGCCAGTGGCAGAGCCTGATTGAGGAGTCCGCACGCCGACCCAAGCCCCTTATCGACCCCGCCTGCATCACCTCCATCCAGCCTGGAGCCCCCAAGGTAGCCGTCGCCGCTTCTGCGCCACCGCCTGCCACGGTGGCCGCCCTTAGGCCGCCCTTGGCCCCCTGCAGAACCCCCGCCTCTGCAGCCCGGTGCCACCTTCAGCCCACCAGCCCATCCAGCCCGTGCTGACCCCTGACCTCCCCGCTGCTGCCCCAGCACTGCACACTCAACCTGGCCTCCTCAGGGCTGGGGTAGGGGATGCCCGTGCTGCCTTCCGAGGGCTGAGGAGGAACAGCTGAGGCAGAACCTGTGGCTCCACTGAGTCACCAAGCTATTCAGTCTTGCGGGGTTTCCTTGCCTTCCTAAGCAAAATGGCAGAGCTGGAATGGGACCCAAGGCCTGGAGCTAAGATGCCCAGCTTTCCCCTGCCTCCCTGCCTCAGTGTGCACTGTGGGGAGTGTGGTCTCACTGCCTAGGCATGGACTGCAGCCATGCAGGCCTAGTGAGAAGAGCCCACCCACCAGGCCAACCTAAGCTTTGGAGCTGGATTCATTCCATGGGTGGCAGGGCCCAGGGGAGTCCAGCCAGGCTTGTCCCCAGTGGGTAGAGCTGGGTGTGCCTGTGGTCAGCAGGCTGGGTGCCTGGCGCTACAGCTGACTCATCCTCTCCCAGCGACCAGCCTGGCAGGAAAGAGGCAGTATCAGCAGGGTGACCACAGCCACCATGCTTGAGCCCAGGCTGGGGTCTTTCTGGTTAGTTCTGTGGCCTCACAGGGTCCAGAGAGCCCCTTTTGTCATCTGAATCTCATGGGCTTCTCATGACCTAGGCCAGCTAGGAGCCAGTAGCAACTGGCCCCGGAGTAGTCCCTGCTTTTCTGGCTTGTAGTCTTCAGACAGCCCACCCTGAGCCCTTCTATATCCCACTGAGCTCTATGGCCATTTCTCATATGAGTCCATGCTAGGTATCCCCAAAATTTCACTCCTGCTTCTTACACACACACACATACACCAGAGTCCTGCAAGGGGAGGGACATTTGTCCTAATTCACATGCAGGCTCCTTAGCTGCTACTGCCCACAATTCCAAAGTTCTTGACCCTTGACCCCCAACTTCTAATACCGAAGCCTGGTAGGTGTCCACCTCGCTTTCCTGAGAGAGGCTGGGACCAGAGCAGGCCATTAGGAGCCTGTGACGCCAGGTGGTTCCTGTGGGCTCAGCATGCCTCGGCCCATCAGAGACCAGCCCTGTCCTGTCTCTGCCTGCTACCTGAGGACAGTGGAGGGCAGCTCCCCACCCCTCCTTGCCTCTGCCCTCCCTCCCTCCCTTCCTTCACACAGTACCTCCTTGGTGTGGACACTGATCTAGGACCCAGACCTAGGCAGACGATAAACAGAACGAGCGCTCAGTCCTTGGTAGCGCGGCATGGTGGGTGCACAGCCATGTCAGCTGTCACCGAGGGTCTGGAGGGGAAGCGGAACGAGAGCTTGTGGCGTGGCGTTTAAACTAGGTGCCCGCAGGCTTCGGAGACATATATTTTGATCAGAGACGTCAGGGAGGGGAGCGGGCGGCAATGGAGACATTTGAAAGATGTAGGTTGCAGAAAGGGTAAAGAGCTGGTGGACAGGTGTCGGATAGCCGAGGAACAGTGAAGAAGCCTGAGAGCCTGGAGCTCAGGGTGTGGAGGAGCCCTGGAGAGCACAACTCCGTGTGGGCAGGGAGGTGCGAGGGCCAGTGGGTCGGGATGTACTCTAGCTGACATTTGCCACGCAGCTTCCAGGCCTCCTGGGCGCATTCTGCACCCCATCCTCTGCCCTGAGGGAGCAGAGCTCGTGGTTTGGGGGTTAAGGTGCTGGCAGCCTGCAGGGGGAAGCGCTGAGCCGAGCGGCCTGTGATTTGCAGCCCTTGGGGACTGATTACAGGCTGGGTTCCCCCTTGCCCTAGTCCACGGGGCAGAACTTGCTGCCAGGCTGGGAGCCAAGGAAAGTCAAGAGGCGCTTGCTGGGGGCCCTAGGGTGGGCCATGGGCGTGACGCAGCTCGGGGCCCCGGGGTCCCCGCCGCCACCCATCATCAGCACGCCGTCCCTTCACTGTCTCTGTCTTGTCTCTATGTGGTGTCGTCTTGTTTCTGTGTCGGATGCACGGCCCGCGTCCCTCATTCCTGGCCTTACCCTGCCACTACCTGGACCCCAGACCATCGTTCGGGGCAGCAAAGGTGCCAAGGATGGGGCCCTCACGCTGCTGCTTGACGAGTTTGAGAACATGTCGGTGACGCGCTCCAACTCCCTGCGCAGAGACAGCCCACCACTGCCTGCCCGCGCCCACCAGGAGAACGGCGCACTGGAGGAGCGCGCAGCCCCGGCCAGAATGGCCCCCGACAAGGCTGGAGGCAGAGGCCGGGCCGCAGGCCACAGCGAGGCAGGCAGTGGCGGTGACAGACGGCGGGCGGGGCCGGAGAAGAGGCCCAAGTCTTCGAGAGAGGGCCCAGGAGGGCCCCAGGAGGCCTCCCGCGATAAGCGCCCCCTCTCTGGGCCTGATGTCAGCATGCCCCAGCCTGCCAGTCTGGACAGCGGGGCGAAACTAGCAGCTGGCAGGCCCTTTAACACATACCCACGGGCTGACACGGACCACCCACCCCGGGGCGCCCAGGTAACCCATCTCCATTGAGTGCCTCAGTGTCCACTCCTGGTTTCCCTTTCCTCAGCCACACCCCAGCCCCTGTGCATGTCTCATCCCGACCACTTGTGTGTCACCCATTTGAGGAGAGCTTCGAGGCCTCTCACAGCCTTTTTCTTCTGTCGCAGGGGGAGCCACACAGCATGGCCCCAAATGGGCCATCGGCCACCAGCCTGGCCGCCCCGCAGTCTTCCTCCTCCTCTCGGCCTCCCACCCGAGCCCGAGGCGCTCCCAGCCCAGGAGTGCTGGGTCCCCACGCCTCTGAGCCCCAACTGGCCCCCCCAGCGCGTGCCCTCGCTGCCCCTGCTGCACCCCCTGCCCCTGGGCCCCCTGGGCCACGCTCGCCCCAGCGGGAACCCCAGCGAGTGTCCCATGAGCAGTTCCGAGCTGCCCTGCAGCTGGTGGTGGACCCAGGGGACCCACGCTCCTACCTAGACAACTTCATCAAGATCGGCGAGGGCTCCACAGGCATCGTGTGCATAGCCACCGTGCGCAGCTCGGGCAGACTGGTGGCCGTCAAGAAGATGGACCTGCGCAAGCAGCAGAGGCGGGAGCTGCTCTTCAATGAGGTGGGCGCAGGCCGGGAGCCCAGTGCTGCCTCCTCACAGCCGGCCCAGCCGAAGGCTCTCGCCTGAGCCTCCGTAGTCCTGCCTGTGTCCTCTCCTCCAGACCTCTCCTCAGGGTTGCTGTCCCTGGGAAACTCCGCCATGCCACACTCCAGACCACAGCCCCGTACCCCCTTTCTCCAGTCCCATGTCCACGCAGCCCAACGTCCAAGGGAACGGTCTTTGACATTGAAGACACTCCTAGTGTCTGCCATGTCCTCCAGGCAGAGTCCAGCCCCCACCGCCTCAGCGTCAGTCACAAAGGCAAAGAGTGTGGGTGTGACAAGTGCCTCCTGCCCCCGCTACAGGAGTCCCAGAGGTCCAGCCCCATCCACCAGGGACTCCTCCTTGCGCTGAACGTACTCTCCCCTGGTCCCTGAAAGCATAGTGTCCCCCTCAGCCTTAGCTCCCGACCTTTCCCTAACTAGTCAGTCCTTCATCTGTAGCTCCCCGCTAACCACTCCCGACACACATGTGCGCGTGTGCACGCTCGCACACATACACACACACACACACACACACATGCCCCTTTTATTTTAGTGTTCCTCATACCTGCTTGCCTCTCATCCCCCCTTCTCCTGATGCCCCTGATAGACCACTCAAAGACCAGCCAGGACCGGTCAGATTACAGAACCTGAACAGTGGGGATCTGCCTCGGGTGGCTTCCAGGTCTTCCTGGCTTTGGGGAAGGGGACAGCTAGAGTGAGCCAGTTTGCCCCAGTGCAGCCCGCGAGGAGGTGTTGTGGGGCTGGCCGGCTCCAGGTCTGAAGGTAGAGGCGGTGCCCACGGTCCAGCTAACTCCGCCTCCCGCCCAGGTGGTGATCATGCGGGACTACCGGCACGAGAACGTGGTGGAGATGTACAACAGCTACCTGGTGGGCGACGAGCTCTGGGTCGTCATGGAGTTCCTGGAGGGCGGCGCCCTCACGGACATCGTCACCCACACCAGGTACTGCGGGGCAGCTGCTGCCTCTGCCTCGTGTGCTCCCAGGGGCGGGCCAAGACCCTCCAGAGTGTGGTGGGCAGTGAGGCCAGGCACAGGGCGGGCCGTAGCATGCTAGCTCCCCATCCAGCAGGGCCCTGTCTGCCCGGTTGCTCCTTCTGCCCACGCAGGATGAACGAGGAGCAGATTGCTGCTGTGTGCCTGGCTGTGCTACAGGCGCTATCTGTGCTTCACGCCCAGGGCGTCATCCACCGGGACATCAAGAGTGACTCCATCTTGCTGACCCACGATGGCCGGGTGAGTGTGTGTGGCTGGATGTGTTAGGCGGCTTTTTATCTTCCTGACAGAACAGCTTGAGGGAGGTAAGGGTTTTGTTTTTTCTCAGCATTTCAGAGGTGTCAGTCCATCACAACAGAGTGGAATGGAGCGGAAATGGGAGGAAGCCTGCAGGATAATGCCCCACATTGGGGCAGCTCTTGTCCCCGGTACCAAAGCTAGGTGCCTCCCAGTCTTCTCCAGCTGGTGGTCAGGGTAAACTGCCACACTGTGCTGGCTCCCTTCCTTGCCCCTTCCTCCAGGGTGGCAGTGGAGCCTTTGCTTGGTGGCTGGAGGAGCAGTTGGCTGATCTGTTCCTCACAGAAGCCCAGAGTCGGGGTCTGAGTTGGTGGGCTACACTGTCACCACAGAACTGGAAACTGGGCACAGGCCTGCCCACGGTCCAGAGAGGAGGGCTCAGGCCACCAGCCAGAGCTTCCGGTGCTTGCTTTCGGCAGAGCAGCTGGCCTGCCTCCCCTGTTGGCTTTTCTGTTTGTTTTTGTTTGACACAGGGTCTCCTATGCGGCCCCTGGCTGGCCTCTAACTCCTGCTGGAGACTCCTGAGAGCTGAGATTAGGCTTGCTCTGCCGTCTCTCCCCCTCCCCCAGACAGGACCCCCAAGGGCCTCGCTGCCCTGGCACCTGGCCATTGGACACATCGCCAGGTTTGCTGTGACCTGAGTATTAGCGGGACCTCTACAGTCTGGGCCCTGTGGTGCAGGCTGGCTTTCCCGGCTTCCCCCCTTGTTAGACTGAGATCTTGACTCTGAGTCTGAGCTGTGGTTGGGTCAGGTAGTGACCGTAGGCCAAGGGCGCATGGACCGCATACCTCATCATTAGCCTGAAGGGGCCCAAGGCTCCAAAAGGGGTCTGGTTGTGGCAGAGGTGTGTTCTCTCTCACAGACACAGGCTGTGCTCTTGAGCCAGTGATTAGAGCGCGTGCTCCCTAGGTCCAGGGTCCAAGGTCCCTGGGCTCTCAGAACCAAGCCTTTCTTGGTCCCTGCCAAGCCTTTGCTGTCTGCAGAGCTTGAACCCCGGGACAGCTGAGGGCCTTCCCAGGAGGGAGCAGCACTGCCCTCTCCCCTGCTGCTCAGTGGAGCCCCTGCGTCTGGAGGCAGTCAGGGAGTGGGCACCTCTGACCTGCACCTCGGTCTGCCCCAGGTGAAGCTGTCCGACTTTGGGTTCTGCGCCCAGGTGAGCAAGGAGGTGCCTCGGAGGAAGTCACTGGTGGGCACACCCTACTGGATGGCCCCGGAGCTCATCTCCCGCCTTCCCTATGGGCCAGAGGTAAGCACGCTGGTAAGCCCAGTGGCGGCCCAGCTGCCCAGTCCCGAGCAGTCTGCGTGAAGATGGCCCCAGTGTCCATTCCCCGTTGGCAAGGCTGGGCTGACCACACGGGAGCAGCTGCTGCTAGGAAAGGGTGACACTCGTAGTCCCCACCTGAGCCTGCCACTTGATGCTGTGGCCTGCCTGGCCCTGAGGTTTTCTCCCTGTCAGTCAGCGAACTCGATCCCCACGAGACATGGGGTGGGCAGGCTGAAGCAGGGTCTCCAGGGAGTGGGGCTGGCGTGAGAACCTTGGGACTCTCTCGGTCAGGACGGCTGTGACAGGAATGTGCTGTGGTTCCCTAGGCCTGAGAGTCAGGGTAGGCGGCTCCCACTGCACAGTGCACTCCCTGCTCAGCCCGCAGGCCTGTGTTGGCCGGGCTGGCCATAGCCTCCTTCTGTGGCAGCAGATGTGGCCTCTGTATCAGGGAACACGTGCCCTGCAAACTGTACTCAGTTTCCAGGTATTTGAGGCCAATATCCCAGGGCTGACATCGATTGGCTCAGCTTAAGTCATGTGGCCTTTCCTGAACCATCCTGTGTCCCAGTTGCTCCTTGGGCAGCCTGGTCATGGATCCACTGCTGGATCTATGGAGACAGGGGGAGGGTGTGACAGGCAGGGAGCAGGCTGCTGGGTTCAGGGTAGGCAGCACCCTTGAGAGGGGTCTCAGCTGGGCAGAGGCAGAACACAGGTGCCTGAGAGGTTGTGAGCCCAGGACTAGGGACTAAGAGGTGGGGCCACCTGGGGCCCCTCCTTCCAGGGCTTTCAGAGGATTGGCTGCCCTCTGCACTCAGCCCTGTGGTCCCTTTCCCACCCTAGGTGGACATCTGGTCACTGGGGGTGATGGTGATCGAGATGGTGGATGGGGAGCCCCCCTACTTCAATGAGCCACCCCTCAAAGCCATGAAGATGATTCGGGACAACCTGCCTCCCCGACTGAAGAACCTGCACAAGGTGAGCAGAGCTAGGCTGTGCCATCGGTGACTCCTGATGCTCCCCAGCCCCAGACAGAGTCACAGGGTCCCCTGTGCCTAAGTGCAGGGCCCTCCTGTTGGGGGACTTGCGTGTGGGAAGGGGCTGCCCCCAACTTCTTGCCAAACCACAGAAGTGGGAGAAAATGAGCCGTGGGGGCCTCTGCATCATGCCCCTGTGGCCCAGCGTAACTCCCGAGACTTCTTTGGCCCTCCCTGAGGTGCCGTCCGCCCACAGGACGTCGCTAGAAGGTAACCTCGACCTCCTGACCTCTGCTCCCCGCAGGCATCACCATCTCTGAAAGGTTTCCTGGACCGCCTGCTGGTGCGTGACCCAGCCCAGCGGGCCACCGCTGCCGAGCTGCTGAAGCACCCGTTCCTCACCAAGGCTGGGCCGCCAGCCAGCATAGTGCCCCTCATGCGCCAGCACCGGGCCAGATGAGCTGGAGCCCAGGCCTGAACCAAAGAGCCCCTGGCCGCCCTGCCAGGCGGGGCCAGTAGGGGGCAGACCTGCTCCCACAGCCCACGAGGCACCGCCCTGGGCACTGTGCTGGGGCTGCGTGGGACCCTACTACTGAACTCCGGTTTTGATTCCACGACTTGTAAAGCATCACCGGGACATGTGGGAGCGAGCGAGGCTCCCAGGGTCCTTCACCTCCAGGGCAGGCCCCTCTCCTGTGATGGTCCATGGGAGAGAAGGTGCTGCCCATCACTGGAAATCTGCATCAGGGGCCTATGGGGGCAGAGATGATACTATGAGAAAGGTGTGCGTGCGCGTGCACCTGCGTGTGCGCCTGTGCCTGTGCCTGTGCCTGTGCACCCAGGAGGTCCAGCTTCTCTGTCTACAACCTGCAAGTAGGGATCTTAGGCCTTGCCTGGTGCCCAGCCCTTGACCCTGAGCCATAGAAGGGTCGATCATGAATGTTTGAAGAGTGGCCTTTTCCCAGAGCCCCAGACCCTCTTTCTACAAGAGAGACGGGTGGGGCCTCCCCTCCCCAACCGCTGCAGCAAATGACTACTGCACCCAGACAGCCTCCGTTTTCTAGAAGTCTATTTATATTGTCATTTTATAACACTAGCTGTGTCTCAGCCTGGGGACAGATGACCCCTGACCTATGGGGTGGCCCAGGAACAGAGCCACTTTGAAGAATCAGGCTCCTGTCCCCCACCCCGCCACCCCTCCCTCAAGTTAGTTTTACAAGTAAAACATTTTCTTGTTTTGTGGCGTGTGCAGGAGTGATGTGTGGAGCTGCTGTCCAGCCTCTCGGCCTGGGAACCCAGGCTTTGTTGGCAAGGCATTCCACCCTACTCCCCTTGTGGGCAAGTGGGCCCCAACTCTGGAAGCAGCCTGTTGGCCAGAGTTCAGGTGCTTCGGTTCCCATGTCCTGGTGGCCTAGAATTATTTTTTTCTCTTTTTAGAAATTTTTAAAAATTTTTTAATTATTATTTTGAGGCAGGGTCTCACTGCATAGCTTAGGCTAGCCCAACCTCCCTGTGCAGCCCGTGTTGGCTTCACACTTGCAGCACTTCCCGTGCCGGTCTCCTGGTCGCTGCTGAGATTACAGGTGAACATTGCCACGCATCGTCATCCGGGCGCGTTACTCTGCTGGTCCTGTTGGTGTAGGAACTAGTAAACGGGCCTTTTGATAAGTGAGCTAACGGGCAGACGGGTTCTGGGGTTGACTGAGGCCGAGTAACCTCGTGCTACCAGCCTAGGACACTGTCCAAGGAGAGTCTTCCCAGCCCACAGTGGGGGAGAAGGTACCATCTCTGAGCACACCCATCGTGCCTCCGCAGCGCCCCAAGAGGCAGCTAGTTGGAGTGGGGGACAGCTGGGCCAGACTTTAGCTCAGGGTCGTCCAGATCACCCCCGTGTCTACTGCCACACAGTTCTGGTCTCCACAGGGTCAGGCCTGTGTGTGGTGGGGCTGTGCCAGGTACCTGTGACCTTACAGATGCAGCCACAGAGTGAGAAGCAGCTGCTGCCTTTGTGGGAGCCCAGGTCGGGCGGATCCCTTCCTGTAAAGAACAGGCTGAAGAAAACGGAAAACCAACATACGCCCAGAGATAAATAAGCTTCAGGCCTGGCTGCTTTCATGAGGGAGATCCACCTCGGGCTGGGGATGTGGCCCCATTGGTAGAGTGCTTGCCCTGGGTCCAGGATCCATGCCTGTCATCCAGAACTCAGTGTGGAGGCAGGGGGATCCGATGTTCAAGAGTCGGAGGCAGCCAGGGCTGCGTGAGACCACGAAACAACTGCCGTGGTGGTGTGCACCTTCAATCCCACCACTTGGGAAGCAGAAGCCGGCTCTTCTGAGTTTGAGCCAGTGTGATCTACAGTCAGGGCTGCATAATGAGACTTTGTCTCAAAAATAAAAGAAGCAAATGTACCAAAGGAAGGTAGACAGCGTTCCAGAGAGCAAAGCCAAAGGAATATCCTCTCTGGTTAGGTGGCCGGTGAACCAGAGAACTTAGAATACTCCAGGCCCTGTGGCTGTGTGCTTGAGGTCCCTGTGATCCTGTTGGCACCTGCACGCCTCTGGGAGGTACCACACTCCAGGTGAAGAAATGGCCCAGGACAGGAAGTCACCTGCCCTGCCATCACTCACCACTGGTGTGGTCACCTTCAGTCACTGTCCCCGCATCTGAAAGGGTGACTTCGGGTCTCACCGGAGCTGCTGCAAGAAGTGCACCCCTCTCCTGGCTCTGCCTCCTGCCTCTGTCACCTGTGCAGAAATGTCCCCAAGGGTCAGTCAGGGACACCTAACCCCCAGCTGTATCAATTGGGGTTATGCAGGGTCAGTCACACAGTGGCAAGAAGACTGGAGGACTGGAGGAGCCGAAAGGCCAATTACCCAGAGGCCCATGGGGGCCACTGTCACAGGAGTGGCTAGAGAGGGAAAAAGGGGTCAGTGGTATTACCCCAACCCTGGACAGAAGGTCACTTGCCTCTGCTGTAGCCAGAGCAGAATGGCTCCTCCCAGCTGCCCACCCTCAACCCGAGGAGTATCTTTCCTGGCAGTATGCCTTCATGGCACACTGGCAAGGGTGTTTCTACAGGGTGCTTTCTTGGGACGTCTAGACTTCACAGAAGCGGGACCATGGGCGAGTACACAGGAAGGCCAGCGCAAACTAAGGATGAAATTATCAACTTGCCTTGCCCAAGTGTAACTCGCCAGACGCCACACTGTCCAAGCAGTGAACGTTCAGCTGGGTGGGAAGGTGGGTGACCAGTGGGGCCGAAACGCAGGTGGGCAAGGCGTTTATTCTGCAGGCCAGAGGGGCGTGAGCAGGGAGCCCAGACAAATGGTGGAGACTGGTCAGGCAAGCGGGCCTCCAAAGTGTCATCCCTGGGCCGCCCTGGCAACTTGCAAATTGGGATTTCTGGGTTCCACCCAGGCTGAATCAGAACCTGGGTGGGCCCATCAGTCTGTATGTCAACAAGGGACTCTGATGTCAGCTCCATTATGGAAAGCCCAGAAACAAACACAACATGATTTTTGTTCAAAACACAAAACTGGGATTCTGCCATCCCAGTCACAGGAACCCAGTCCCCTCTGCCCTCCATCCTGGGACTGTAACCTCCCACGCCGGGACACACAACTTTAAGGACGTGATCCAGGGGTTGCACCATCTCTTCATTGGCCAAGTGTTCTGCCACGCCCAAGGCCAAGGCAGGCTGGAAAATGTAGTCCTTGATATGCCACGGACTTGAGAAGCCCCACCCCAGCCCCACCCCGGTGGCTCATTGTATTTGCTGGGTTTGACCCTAGGAACTGTGGTTTAATGGCACATCATTAAGGCAGATAAAATATATGCAGGAGGTTCTCATACAAAACAGGTGACCTCCCCAGGCAGCGAGGGAGAAGAGATTGTTGAATAACAGTGCTCAGGAAGCTGGCTCATTTCATCCCCAAATGTCCCTATTGATTCTTTAAAGAGAGGGCCCGATGAGATTGCTCATCTGCTAAAGGTGTCTGTAGCCAAGCCCACTAACCTGAATTCAATCCCAGGGCGGTGGAAGGCAGTTTGACAGTTCCAGGAGTTAGAAGCTAAGAATCAGAGCTAAGAGTTGCTGCAGGACAGGGAAAGAGAGAGCACAAAAGCAGACAATAGAGAAGCAGACAGATAAAATGAACTAACTGGAGTTTTAGAAAAGTTACAATCTAGATCTCAGTAACTGCCGTGCTGGGAGAGTGGGCTAGAGAGAGGCCAGAGCTAGTTCGGTTCCCCAGACAGGCAGATCCAGACAGCCAGAAAAGGGCTGTGAAGGTGTCTCTTTCCTTCCTATCCTTTCCTTTCCTCCCTAACCCTATGAGCTAACAGGTTTTAAAAGCTACAAGTTAGAAATCTAGCAGGGGGGGGGGGGGCGCCACTACCGACACGACGACAGAGGGGCGGAGTTAAGTAGCCAGAGAGAGAAAAACTGTTACATTTTAGATACATTTTAAATACTTCTAAGCCCAGATCCAAACAAACCCACACCCTTGTTTTTAAAATACCCTTTACATTTGAAAGGTATCTACAAAACTTTTTTTTTTTTTATTTGATTACAATAGCTCAGGGGTTAAGAGCAATGAATGTTCTTCTAGAAGACAGGGGTTCAATTCCCAGCATCCTATCAGGCAGCTCACAGGAGACTGAACATCTCCACAGACTCCTGCACTGGCATGCACATTTCCACACATATGTGTAATTTTAAAAAATCTTGTAAAGAAAAATCACAGGGCTCAGTAGATGGCTCAATGGGTAAAAACACTCTCCATGCAAGCATGAAGAGCTGAGTTCAAATCCCCAGAACCCAAGTAAGACCAATATGTGATAGCTTGTGTCAGTAAACTCAGTGCTCCTACAGAAAGATGGGAGTGGAGACAGGAGAATCTCTGGAAGCTTGGGGTCTGCAGCATCTGAAGCAAGGTGGGAGGTGAGGTTTTCCTATGACTTCCACTCACACAGTGTGTCTGCACTTGCCCAGAGGAACACGAACACATGTGCACGCACACACACAGACACAGACCATAAGGTATGGCTCAGTAGTAGAGCCCCTGCCTAGAACCCCCCAGTGAGGGGCTGGGGGCGTGGCTCGGTGGTAGAGCCCCTGCCTAGAATCCCCCAGTGAGGGGTCAGGACGTGGCTCAGTAGTAGAGCCCCTGCCTAGAACCCCCCAGTGAGGGCTGGGGGCGTGGCTCAGTGGTAGAGCCCCTGCCTAGAATCCCCCAGTGAGGGTCTGGGGAGTGGCTGAGCAGCAGAGTGCCTGCCCAGATCCACCAGTGAGGTGAGGAAGGCATACTTACATTGCCCCCTGCAGCGCAGAGCTGGATCACACACCTCCACCCCACCTAACAACACTCAGCCCAATCTGCTTTTCTTCCCACTTCCCACTCCTGCACCTCTGATCTCTGGCCCCTCCCAGCCCTGGGTGCCACCCTCAGGATGTTGCAGCAGCATGAAGATCTCTATCTGGGATGTCGGGATGTCGGGAAGTGGTTCCTCAGCAGGGCAGCTCTGGCCCTGAACCCTTCCCGCCCAGCCGGCATGGCCACAGCCCACAGTTGGGACAAACAGTAAACAGTACTGGTGGAGGCCCTGCCCTGGTGAGGCGACATTCGATAGAGCAGGGTGAGCCGGATGGTGACCCTCTGAGCCACACACTCGGACACAGTCATAGATCACACTGAGGGCAAGAGGGATGGGGTGTGGCTGTGCAGAACAGTACGGGTGCGCCGTGCGGGCTAGGAGGATGAAGGTAGGGACCGCTGAGTCCAGACAGCCGTCCACTTCTCCAACGAGATGCTTGTGTTTGTTCTCGTGGCGATGGGAACGGAATTCAGAGCTTCCTGGAGTACAGTGGTCCACTATGTGAGCAGTGCTACCCTTTAGGTCGTCAGTAATCACGTGTTTCGCCTAATGTGCTGGTGAACTGGGAGTCGAGCCTGAGCTACCCTGTAGACTCACTCTGTCTCGAAATAAAGTGGAAAGGGCATGGAGAATAGTGGCAGAACACATACCTAGACTACCTCGGTGAGGTGCTGGGGGCATGGCTCAGTGGTAGAGCCCCTGCCTAGAATCCCCCAGTGAGGGGCTGGGGGCGTGGCTCAGTGGTAGAGCCCCTGCCTAGAATCCCCCAGTGAGGGGCTGGGGGCATGGCTCAGTGGTAGAGCCTTGGTTAGTATCCTCAAAGCCCTAGTTCCGTCTTTATCTACAGAAGAGAATAATTTCGTACACTCAGCAAGCCGTCTGACACCCAACACTGTCAGTGTGAATTCGAGGACAGCCTGAACTACACAGGAATACACTGTCAGACCAAACAAACAAACAAAACACATCAAAATAACACAGAGGACATTAGTTGCACCAGAGGACGGAGGGTAGGTAAGGGTAATGGGGAGAATGTGACCAAAGTACATTTTTATAATCAAATCTGTACACGTGTGTATGAATTTGGAAAGAATAAATGCATTTTTAAAAGAAAAGAAAGCCTCTCTAGTCTTCTGGGCTCTTCCTTCCGTGTTCCTGTGGGTTACAGGCTGCGGCCACGCCCTGCCCTGGATTCTGTCCCCACTCACCAGGCTCTCCTCCTCCTAGCCACCATGATAGGCCTGAGGCCGGTGAGAGGGCTGCCGGGAATAGGGGCGTGTGCTGCGGTGGCCCCAGGAGTGTACGTGGTCACGGGTGTGCTGTGGGCTCTGCTGGTGTTTTCTGGGAACCTGCTGGGCGCGGCAGGGTGACACCTCAAGGGACATTTGTCACCTGAGCCACCGACAGCCCTGGTGACTCCCCAGCCCTTCCGTGTGCAGGTCGACACCCATCTGCTTCCTGCCTCAGTTTCCTGAGCTGAGCTCGGAGACATTAATTATCATCAGCTCCCACTTCTGCACGGGGCCCTTATAAAGCTGAATGGGTTTAAGCGGATCAACAGCTGCGACAAGCTGAGATCTACCTCACTGTGCGTCGGTGGCTGTGTTTCTTGATTTAAATCTGATCCCCGTCCAGCACACCTGAGACTTCCTGTCCGTCTGTCCGACTTGCCATGTCCCTGCTGTGCAACCTCGATTGAGTCACTAAACCTCTCTGAGTCTCTGTTTCTTCACTGGCAAAATGGGCGTTAAGAACAGGGTAGATGTGGAGATGGATAACTTACCCCATTTCCTGGGCTAGAAAGGAAGGCAGGCGGCTCTCATAGAGTTACTGGGGTGTGAGCTCCCCTTCCAGGCGTCTGTCTGAGAAGGTTTTGTTTTCTGAGTGAAGGGGAAGCAGGCAGGGAGGGCTCAAGTGTCACAGACCTGGCTTGGGAGCACGGGAGCGTGGCATAGCAATGGTACCACACGCAGGGCGTGGCAGCACCAACATGGGTATGCCCAGCATTTGGGAGGTAGGAGCAGGAAGATCGGTAGTTCAAGGCCAGCCTGGGCTACATAGCAAGGTCAAGACTTTATAAACAAACCAACAATAAAAAACTAAGAAGTCAGTAGTAGCTGGCCCAGGGCTGTTACTGTTGAGCTGTGGATGGCGGCTTCAGGCCCTTGATCTGCTTATAAACTACCTGTCAATCAACCCATTGCCCCTCCTCTTCGTTAGGAGTGAAATGGGTTTAAGAGGCCACGGAGTACTCCTGGTAAGTAGAGGCACCAAAGCTCCCCAGGGCTGGTGGTCTCTGCTCAGGGCTAACTAGGCTGGGGGATGGGGCCACAGGCAGGAAGTGGCCTTGGGTATCTGGCCCTACAGGTTCCTCACGCCCCAAAGTCCTGGCTGAGGGAGGAGGCAAGGAGGAACACAGTCACCCAGAGCAACTCAGTCAGGGGTTACTGCCTCCAGACCCTTTGGGTCCCCCACCTCTGACACCCCCATCTCTGATTGCAGCCTCACTTGATCTCCCCATTGGGCTTTCCAGGACAAAAAAAAAAAAAAGTATGAGTATGTAAGGTGTGTCCCAGGGGAGATGTGGATGTACCTGAGGCTGGACCCCTGCCCCCTCCCGCCCCACGTGGGATAGGAGGAGAAGGGGGGCGTTGCTTTTAACTGGCCTCAATCCTGCCAGGCCAGCCGTAAGGAGGAGAATACACATCATTAGAGAGCCTGACATTAGCCCCAGGGGCCAGGTGAGGTCCTCTGGTCCTCTGTTGACCCTGGGGAGACCGGGGCAGAAGAGTGAGAAGCTGAGGGGACGGGAACTGGACCCCTGGGTCTGAGGGAGGAGGCTGGGCCTGGACCCCAGGTCTGAGGGAGGGGTCTGGGGTCTGGACCTTTGGGTCTGAGGGAGGAGGGCTGGAGGGGGAGCTAGAATGCTAGGTCAGGAGGAGGAAGCGCTAGGAACTGGACTCCCACTCTGAGGTAGGAGGGCCCCCGGGGCTCGGATCCTTCCCCTAACACGCCCTCTCCTAAATGCCTGATGACTCGTCCCGCCCCTCCACCCCCAGTTAACCTGGATTCTGGGAACCACGATCCAGTCGCCCAAACCTTAGAGATGGAGAAGGCTGCGGACAGAGACGCGCCCCGAGGCAGGATGGAAGCCGAGGGGTCCCCGAGCTCCGAGGAGCTGCCGCCGCCCCCACAGTCGCCGCCGCCGCCGCCGCCGCCGCCGCCGCCGCCGCCCCCGAGGTCCCCCACGTCCCCGGAGACCCCCGAGCTCCGCAGCCGCACGCGCCGACCGAGGTGGAAGCCAGGCAGCTGCTGCTGGAAGAGTGGGGACCCCTGAGCGGGAAGCTGGAGCTGCCCCCCAGCCTCAGCTGGACGCTGCTGTTCCTGGAGCGGCCGCTCTACCGCAACCTGCTCAGCTCTCCCAACCCCGAAGGTGCGCACGCAGCCCGGAGGCGCCGGGCGCAGCTCGGACCCCGGCCTCCTCCTCCGCGGTTCCCGTCGTGCATCTCCGCCTCTGCTGCCCTCGCACTTCTGTCTTCGGGGTCTCCGATCCCCGACCTTATCTGCATCTCGTCTCTGGGCGTCTCTCTCCCACCCTTTGCCTGCGTTTCTGTCCCTTTCTCTAGATCCCTTCCGGAGCTCCGGAGACTCACCGTCACCGCCCACCCGCGTCCCTAGTCCCCTGCTAGGCTGGTCTAGCCCGGCTCGGGTTCCTGCCCTTCCAGTACAGCCCCAAGGGGTAGGAAGACTGGAGGAGGTGGGCACTGGCCTGAGGCACCATTCCCTTGTGTGATTCAGGAATTAACATCTACCAGCCGGCGCCCCCTACCGGTCCCACCCGGAAACCCCTGACCCACCTGGGTAAGTGCTGGGGGCTCAGCCAGGGAAGATGGTGTCCCTCAGGGTGGGACAGGGTGGTGGTATCTCACCAACCCTCTATCCTCCCCACTGGCCAGGGAATTTCCGCGGATGGTATATTACTACTGAGAACCTCCAGGGGCCCCTCAGGTGAGTTGCCACAGGGGGTGGGAGTGGAATTAGGGTTCCCTCTTCCCTCCAGCCTTCTCTGCTGTGGCTCCTGCAGAGGGGCCGCGCGTTCTTGCCCTGGTGACAGGGTTAGGCATAACAGAATGCCTATGAAACATGTAGGCGCCCAAGAAGTCTGGCCAGCACACAGTAGGTGTTTGATAAATCATATGCTCATCCTCTTTCCCTGGGAGTCACCTGGGTCATCTATGAACCCCAGTCTGGCTCCTGAATGGTGGATGACAGGGTGTAATTCAGGGCCTCAGAGTCAAGCCCCATCTTTTTAAAATTAGTTGCTTTTGTTGTACTGATTAAACTTAAAGCCTTGCTTAAACTAAACGAATATCTAGGACTGAGTCACGCCCCCAACCCCTCACTGGGGGATTCTAGGCAGGGGCTCTACCACTGAGCCACGCCCCCAGCCCCTCACTGGGGGATTCTAGGCAGGGGCTCTACCACTGAGCCACGCCCCAGCCCCTCACTGGGGGATTCTAGGCAGGGGCTCTACCACTGAGCCACACCCAGCCCCTCACTGGGGGATTCTAGGCAGGGGCTCTACCACTGAGCCACACCCCAGCCCCTCACTGGGGGATTCTAGGCAGGGGCTCTACCACTGAGCCACGCCCCCAGCCCCTCACTGGGGGATTCTAGGCAGGGGCTCTACCACTGAGCCATGCCTCTAGTCCTCTTTCTACTTTTATTTTGAGATAGGGTCTCACTAATTTGCCCAGGTAGGCCTTGAACTTCCAATCCTCTAACTCAACCACTAGAGATTCTGAGATTCCAGGCCTGGCTCAAGTCATCACAAGTCAGAGGGTTTGCATTGTTCTCTGGGGTGCTGTAGTTCTTCCTGGGAATCAAGACTGTCAGTGTGTGTGTGTGTGTGTGTGTGTGTGTCAATGTGGGGGGGTTTGGAGGGGTCTTCTGCTGCCACTAGAGCCCTGTGACCGCGCTTCCTGCTCCCTGGAGACCTCAGACTGTGGGATTACCAAGCCCATCTCCTCTCTGTCTCTCTGCAGCTGGACCGTGAAGGAGCAGTGCGTGAACCTGCTGGCCAAGAAGCTGTGGGAGGAGCTGCTGGATGATGAACAGCCCGACATCACCGTCATGGACTGGTGAGCCCCGCCCCGCCTGGCTGACTGACCACGGCCATCCAAGGCTCCCCAGACCCCGAGCCCCTCATCAACTCCCCGGGCCCCCAACTTTGGTGTCTTTCAGGTGTCAATTGGGTGGGATCCATCTGGCTCTGGCTGCTTCCTTATCCCCAAAGCCTGTGGCCCTCTGTGATTCCCAGGTTCATTGCCCTCCCGTTAAGGGACAGTCTCACACAGCTCTGCCTGGAAGCCTACCCGTGTCACCCCCGGAGGGGCCATATGCATTTGTTCCACTGTCCTGCACTCCTCACCCCACCCCCATCCTGCTCTTATCTCTGTACCTCATCTCACTGCAACTTCTGCCTGCACCCCATCTTCCCTCACCCTCTGCCTGCCTTCCTCACCTACACACATGGCAGTCACCGATAGCCACACGTCTACTCTGCCACAGGACAGTGGGCCTCCGAGGGCTGGGCATGGGGTTGGCTTGGTCCCTGCCAGCCGCACTCAGCCTAGAGCTGGGAGGCTGGACCTGGAGAGCTGGGGGCTGGGGGTGAGGGTTGGGGCTGAGATGCCGTTGGGCTGCGTGGCAGTGAGAGCCTGACTCCCCTGCAGGTTCGAGGACAGCCGCCTGGACCAGTGTGTCTATGAGCTGCACGTCTGGCTGCTAGCCGCTGACCGCCGCACCGTCATTGCCCAGCACCACGTGGCCCCTCGGACCAATGGGAGAGGCCCCCCTGGCCGCTGGGTTCAGGTGAGCAGCCCTGCCAGGATGCCCACTGCAGGTGTTCGTTCCCAAGAGGAGGGAGGAGGAGGAGGGAGGAGGAGGAGGGAGGAGGGAGGAAGAGGAGGGAGGAGGGCTGTGGGGTCCTGACAAGGCTTGCTTTCTCACCCTGGGCTGCCACAGGTGTCCCACGTCTTCCGCCAGTACGGCCCCGGGGTACGCTTTGTCCACTTCCAGCACAAGGCCAAGAACCGCATGGAGCCTGGGGGACTGCGGAGGACTAGGGTGACCGACTCCTCCGTGTCGGTGCAGCTCCGGGAGTGACCGCTGACCCGGTTCTCTGAGTCTGACCTGACCGGACGACCCTGGTGTTGTCAGCAGGTCCACAACACGTAGTGCTTCCTGCCCCTTGCTGTCTGGGAGCTTAGCACAGCCTGACCCCTCCGCACCTCTGACCTCCTCCTCCCCTGACCCTCCTCTCCCCCCTGGCCCCCAGCCCCTGTCTCCTTTGCCCCCTGGCTCCACCTTGCTCCCTTCTCTGCTCCCAGCTCTTTCCTAATAATCTCTCCAAGCCCAGGTTCTCAGATCTTGCCTGGCCCCTGGCGTCTCCTTTGACATCTCCAGACCTCCCTGAAAGTGTGACTCTGGGCAGGGGCCACTCCTTGCAAACCCACTGCTTGTCGCTTAGTAGGTGCTCAATAAACCTTCCTAGCGTGACTCTGAGAAAACATACATGTGCTCAGAGAGGCCGAGTGTTTGCCTGGTGTTGGCTCCTTAGAACCTGCCCCAGTGCACACCCCATGGGCTCAACCAATCCTTGACCTTTTGTGACCTTCAGGCCTTTTACACTGACATTGAACTCTGACCTTGTTTTGCAGCGCTAGGAATTAAACTCAGGTTCTCTCGTATACACTGGACAAGTTCTCTAGCTTGTTTATCCCCAGAACTCTTTCTTTATTGAAATTCCGAGACAGTGACTCACTAAGTGGCCCAGGCTGGCTTTCAATTTTCAATCCTCTGCCTCAGCCTCTTGAGTAACTGGGATTACAGGTCTGTGCCGCTGGGCCGGGTCTGATCTCTAATCTTTCCTTTTACCAGTGGGTCCTGGAGATTGCACTCAGGTGGTCGGGATTGGTAGCAAGCCCCTTTAGCTGCTTAGCCATCTCGTAGGCCCCTGACTGCTGACCTTTTTATATCCCCCAGTGTATGCCCTTGAAGTATTCCCACTTGCCCGTTTTCCCTCATCCCTTAACTCTTAGAATCGCCCCAAATCCCAGTCCTGCTCCAACCCACCCTGGGTTTCGTTCCTGCAGAGCTGTTCCCATGTCTCCTTGCCCAGGACGCTGTGTCCCAGCACGTGCAGTCACCCAAACCAGACAGCCATCAGGAGCGCTCATGTCTGGGGCAAAGGTGAAGCCGAGATCACAGCCTGAACAGTAACATGTAAATTTGCGCTAAAGTGTCTTCCATGTGTCAGGGAGAGGACAGTAACTGTAATTAACAACCCAGAGGCAAGCCTGTAATCCCTGCTACTAAGGAGGCCGAGGTAAAAGGATGTCAAGGTAAAAGACAGCCCGGGCAATTCAGTAAGACTCTGTCTCAAAATAAAAAATAAAAATAAATAAATAAATAAAAATAAAAAAGTGGTAGAGCCCCTGCCTAGAATCCCCAGTGAGGGGCTGGGGCGTGGCTCAGTGGAGAGCTCCTGCCTAGAATCCCCCTGGGGGGGTGGCTCAGTGGTAGAGCCCCTGCCTAGAATCTCCCAGTGAGGGGCTGGGGGCGTGGCTCAGTGGTAGAGCCCCTGCCTAGAATCCCCCAGTGAGGGGCTGGGGGCGTGGCTCAGTGGTAGAGCCCCTGCCTAGAATCCCCCAGTGAGGGGCTGGGGGCGTGGCTCAGTGGTAGAGCCCCTGCCTAGAATCCCCCAGTGAGGGGCTGGGGGCGTGGCTCAGTGGTAGAGCCCCTGCCTAGAATCCCCCAGTGAGGGGCTGGGGGCGTGGCTCAGTGGTAGAGCCCCTGCCTAGAATCCCCCAGTGAGGGGCTGGGGTGTGGCTCAGTGGTAGGGCACTTGCCTAGCATGTGCAATGCCCTGGGTTCCATCCCCAGTGTCTAAGTAAATAAACACAGACAAAATAACAGTAACAACAGAGCAGAAACCAAAGACTCTACCCCATCGCCCAACGCACCATGGCTCCAGCCTGGCACAGTGTCCTAGAAGGACCCTAGCTGTTCTGGGTAGGAGTGGCTAGGGTCTGTTGCTCCCCAGGTGTCTGAGGGATATTTACCCAAAGTGCAAGGAGTGCTGGGATATTTAGACAGCAGTCAGCAGTGCCTTCCCGTGCCCCCTCGATGTCTTAGTTCACCCCTAACCCCAAGTCAGAATCTAAGACTGTGTCCCCAGGATGGGCTGACGCAGATCTGATCACTCTGCTCCCCTCCCCCTCTTCTATCCAGTTCTGGGTGGATCTGGGTCTCAAACACAAGCAGATGGTACACAGGGGTAATTTCACAAGGTCTGTATTACGAGGAAGCCAAGGTCCGGCAGCAGGGTCTCTCCTCCTGGCTCCTGGGGGCCACAGCAATCCCCAAGGACAGGCTGGCTGTGCTCAGCGTATATGGAGTTAGAGATGACAGGCCCTCAAGGTATCAGCTGCACCTGTAACAGAAACAGTGGTTTCCCAACAGGGGGTACCCCATGTGGGAAGGTCTGAGGAGGGGTTCACGGCTCCAGGGTTAGAAGTTTGGGGTCCTGGTCTGGGAGGGTTTGGGACCTGGTGAATTTTTAGGGGTTTTTCTGGGCTGGTTTGGGATAGTGCTCCAGTGGGGATAGAGGATTCCTGGGGTCTGTGGGATTTGGGGGTGATTGCTGAACTTGGGGATCCTCAGGATTGGGTCTGGGAGGACTGGAAATGGTTTCTAGTTTTGAGACTGGTTTGGACAGAGTGGGTAGGGGTGGAAGGTTAGAATAGTCTGAGTCTTCAAGACTTGGGCCTGGGGTCTTGAGGCCTGAGAGAATTTTTAAGTCCGGGAGTTGGGTCCTTCAAATGTGACTGGGAGGGTGGGGGGGCGGTGGTTGTGGCTTGGGATCTAGGGACCCCAAAGGATCCCATGAGTCCCTCATTCTCAACCAGGAAACCCCGTGTAAGTGCAGAACAGAGGGCAATACCGAAGGGGAGGGGCTTCCAGAATGGAGGCGCAAACCGGGTGGGGTGCCAGCTTCCTACTCTGGGGAGCCCAGAATCTGTCTGAGAGGCTCGGGGGGGAGTGGGGAGACAATGGCCATAAGGTGGAGGACTAGTTCCGGGGTGCACTCGGAGATGGGGCCTCGGGGAACAGTTTCTAGGGGCAATCTACCTTTCTTAGCGGGGGGGGGGGGGTGTCTCTGGATTCTGGGTGAGCCTTGGGCTAAGGTGGGGGGCTGGGCGGCGTGCTCGGAGCTCTAAGGTCACAGGGACTCACTTGCAGTACAGGGCAGAGATGGAGTTGGACCAGTCTCCGAAGATGCCTTTGCGGTACTCTTCCAGGCGCGGGTAGCTGCCTGAAGAGAACTTGCGTGTCTTGCCCGCCTTGCCGGGGAGAGACCACACGGTGAGCTCGCAGCGCTGGGCCACCACCAGAGATGACACCGTATTGGACCAGCCCGAGGGCAGGTAGGGCAGGTCGGTGCCCGGCTCCACAGACAGCTCGGGCCCCTGGCAACAGTTATCATAGTAGGGGTCACTCTTGTCGAAGAGCTTGGCGCACGTGCGCGTCCCGTCTTCCTTCTTCAAGTCCGCGGGCACCGGGCAGGTGCCGCGGGCACCGGGGATGGCGACCAGGGCCAGAGCCAGCAGCAGCGAGCACAGCGGGGACATGGCGACAGTGGGCCCGTGAGACACCCGCGGTGCATTTATGCTTCTGACCCATGGGAAGAGAGAAGCTGCGAGATAAAGACTGGGGAGGAGAGAGGACACTCCCCCTGCCCGGGGAGCCAGGGAACTCGAATAATAAACACGAGGCAGGCTTAAGGCCCTAATACTTTAGAGTCTGGTTGAAAACCATTTATAATGGATAATTATAACTCTCTATATAGAGATATAGATAGATCGCAGACATCGCAGACGATAGATAGATGATAATAGATAGATAGATAATAGATAGGTAGATAGATAGATGATAGACAATAAATGATAGATAGATTGATGATAGACAGACAGGTGGGAAGGAGGTGGCTCAGAGGTTCAGAGTATGTGCTGCTCTTGAACAGGGCCCTGATTCAGGGGACCCATCATTTCTGGCCTCTGTGGGCACCTTGCAGTGACGTGCACATACTCCCCCCCCCAGGCATACATGCATACATGTAATTAAAAATAAAGCAAATCTTTTTTTTTTAATGGGAGAAGCCAGGGCTGGAGAGATGGCTTAGCGGGGAAGCTGAGCTCTGAGCCCCAACACCCGTGAGAAACGCCTTATGTGGCCCTGTAACCCCAGGGGCAGAGACAAGAGGATGCTGGGGCTTGCTGACCTACCCTGGTAGCCTGTGTCATCCTCTGTGTACACACGCACGCTCATGTATACACCCCACACTGTGTGCACCTACCACACACACGCACAGTCACAGAAAAGGAAGGAGGGAGAAGGAAAACAGCCGAACGCGGCGGCTCAGACCTCTGATTCCAGCACCCAGGACCCTGAGTGGGAGGAGCAAGAGCTGCGGGCCAGCCTGGGCTACAGAGCAAGCCTCTCTGAAGAAACCAAGAGGCTGGGAGTGTTAATTTAATTAAATAAACAATTTAGTTAATTAAAAATGGGTGCCCACCCTAGCACCGGAGTTGTTGAACCGGATAGACGGGTTTGTATGACACTTTTCAAATTTCTCAAGACGGTGTACAAAGGTGGGGTGGGTTGTCACACTCCGGACATAGCTACCATATACAAGGAGTATTTACAAGTTGACAAGAGGAAATGAGCCTCCTCTTCTCCCGCCCTTCCTCCTCACTAAAGCTCAGGCCCGAGGAGAAGGAGAAGGTTGAGACTCTCAGTCTCACTCTGTACCTCAAGAGCTGGAGACATGTTTGTGTGGGGTTCTGAGAACGGAGTCCACAGCCTCAGGCAAGCTATACTCCAGCCATGCCAGGAGGCGCTGCCCCCCCACTTCTCTTTCTCCTCTTCCTCCTCCTCTTCCTCCTCCTCTTCCTCCCCCTCCTTCTCCTTCTCCTCTTCTTCTTCTTCCTCCTCCTCCTCCTCTTCTTTCTCCTCCTCCTCATCTCTTAGTTTTCCGAGATAGCAATCTCAATATATAGCTGGCCTTAAACTTACAGCCATCCTCCTGCCTCTGCCTCCCCCGTTTCCTCGCCCGTGACACTGGCAGCGTTTCCCCCTACACCGTCAGACCGCAAAGCTGACGGCAGGTGACTGATCGCGTGTCTCAGTGCCTGGGATGGATCTCAGCGACGGGTGAGCCTAGCGTGTGTGCAGGGCTCATCTCTGGCACCACCGAGTATGAAAAGGAAGTCTGGGATCTGGGAAGAAGGTGGTTCCATCATTAAGGGTGCTCACTATGTAAACACGAGGACCTGAGTTCAGATCCCAGCAGCAACGCAAAGGGCCAGGTGAGGAGGCACAGCTGTAAGCGGTGCTGGGGAGGCAGCGGCAGGCAGACCCCAGTGCTCTCTGGGGGGGTGCTCTAGCCGAACTGGTGACCTCCAGATTCCAGAGAGACCCTGTCTCAAAAGTAAGTGTGCAGGGGCTAGAAGAGCGGCTCAGCAGTTAAGCCCTGCCAGAGGGCCTGGGGTCAGCGCCCAGCACCCACGTGACGGCTCACAGCGGCCTCGAACTCCACTTGGGACCTTCACTGGGCACGAGACGCCCATGTGGTGCAGCCATACTTGCAGAGCAAAATGATCTCGTTTTTTTTTTAAAAATCAAAGTAAGAGAGCAGAGAGCGGTGCTGGCCTCTAACCCCTGCAGGAGGTTCTAGGCAGGAGGCAGAGGCAGGTGGATCTCCGTGAGCCCAAGGCCAGCCTGGGCTACACAGTGAGACCCTGCCGTAAAAAAAAAAGAAGGACTGAGGAAGGCATCTGAAGCTGACCTCTACTATCTCCACGAGCATGTGCACGTGTGCACACACATGAACACACACACACACACACACACACACACACAGAAAGTATGAGATCGCCGAGGAGCTTCCATGGATACAGGGGGTTGTCGTGCAAGCCCGACAACCTGAGTTCAGAACCTGTATCCTGCGTAAAGGTGGACGGAGAGAACCAACTCCACAGTGCTCTCCCGTGACCTCCCTGGACCCCCGACCGTCATAGGAGTGACAGCACCTGCGCACGGGACCACTGTCTCCTGCACCCGCCTTCTCAGCATGCACCGCCATGAGCCCTGTCCTCATGCTGGCAAGGCGGGCACTTTACCCTCCGGGCCGCCGTGCACCCCCTTCCCGGGGGCTCAAAGTCGGACTCTGCCTCGTGCTTGCCGAGTGACTTTGGGTAGGTACACTTATTTCTCTGAGCTTCAGTTTCTTCTTTGTTCTCAGTGGGGTCATAGGTGTTAAGACTGATCCATAAAGCCAATTATAATGAATCTAAACCACAGCAAACAATCCAAGTCATTGCTGTTCATATACTATGAATACCTAATTCAAAATATCAGATAAGTATGAGATTGTAGGTAGAAGCGTGCAGAGCTGGAGGCCTGGGACCCCCTGGGGGCCGCCTCTAGTCTCAGCATGATTCTGAGACCCTGGCCCTGCCCCAGACCACACCCAGATCTTTGTCCCACCTTCAAGTCTCATGATTCACGAAATCTAATCTCCAGCTGCTGACTTCCCAGAAAGCTTCCTGGACTTCAAGGTCACGGAGGCCCAACTCTTTGCTCCATGGGCGTGGGGCCAGAGATACCAATGTATGGTACACTTGGGTACAGCTACATTCACCCAGGAGACACAGGGTAGGGAGACCCTGGAAGGGGACAAGAACATGACCCACACCACGCACCAGCATCATAGGAAGCACAGAGCAGGCCAAGGACACAGCATCCCACCCAACACACATGTAGGTAGAGGGACAGGCTCTGCTCTTTGAGTCTCTGGTGCTTTTGCTATTGTTGTCTTTGTTTTTGTGCTGTGCAGGGTCACAGATTGTGTTAGGCTCTGAGCCACGCCCCCAGCCCCTCAGTGGGGGATTCTAGGCAGGGGCTCTACCACTGAGCCACGCCCCCAGCCCCTCACTGGGGGATTCTAGGCAGGGGCTCTACCACTGAGCCACGCCCCCAGCCCCTCACTGGGGGATTCTAGGCAGGGGCTCTACCACTGAGCCACGCCCCCAGCCCCTCACTGGGGGATTCTAGGCAGGGGCTCTACCACTGAGCCATGCCCCCAGCCCCTCACTGGGGGATTCTAGGCAGGGGCTCTACCACTGAGCCACCCCCAGCCCCTCTCTGGGGGATTCTAAAGGGCACATACTCTGAATGTAGTGTGGTGAACACAGGTTTAATACACAGACCTAGAGAGAAACAGTCACCAACATCCCGGTCTCAGCGCAATCAGTACTATTACCTACAGGTCCACTCCTCAGTCACACGAGTCTCACATCCCGTAAAATGTCTCTCGTGCCAATCCCCACACGCACACCTGCTGGTTCACGTGAGCACACGCTCAGCCTCTCCACTCGGGAGCGATTCTCGCCGCACCGTCACAGACACTAGCAGAAATGTAGAAAAACGAACGTCGTCTTGCGCGTCTCTTTCCCAGGAAGAATGTAAGAATGCCTTGCCCTTGAGGAATCCCGAGCCTTTGAGAGAGCCAGACGGTAAATCGATAATTCAGACACCACGTGAAAGGGGTTCTAACAGGCACATTGCAAAGGATTCTGGGAATGCCGTGGGAAGAAAGGTTGGCTTTTTTCTTTTTTAAATTTCCAGTGATACGTTTTGATTAGTAAAAGAAATCCTCTCTTTAGATCTCACAAACTTAATTTGACATTTTTCCAGCAGCCCAGAAAAAAAGGAGACAGCTGTCCACGTGAAATCACCCCGGGGAGAAAAAGGACTGTGTCTTGTTCCGAGTAGTCACTGAACGTGAATTCCATCATGGATGGCTCAGGGTTCAAATGACAAAGCTGGCCAGGGAGATGGCTCAGGGGGGTAAAGGTGCTTGCTGACAAGTCTGACGGCTTGAGTTCGGTTCCTGGAACCCACATATGGTGGAAGGAAAGAAGACCAGCTCCTAAAGCTGTCTTCTGACATCCACGTGCACACCGTGGCGCATGTGATCCCATGCACAAACACATACTCACACACACAAAGTTTTACAAAGTAAATATGAAGCACAGTCAGGAGGCAGAGGCCGGTGGCTCTCTGAGTTCCAGGCCAGCCAGGGACGCATAATGAAACCTTATCTCAAAAGGGGCGAGGCACTAGAGAGACGGCTCAGAGGTTAAGAGCATTTGCTGCTGTTCAAGGTGGCCCAGGTTCAGTTCTCAGCACCCACGCTGTAGCTCACGGCGTCTGTAACTCCAGTTCAAGGGGCTCTGACCCACTCCGTGGGCACTGCACAGATGTCAGACACAGACATATATACAAGTAAAACACCCACGTGCATAAAATAGGAAGTAAGTGGAAGATTTTTTTTTTTAAGGTAAAGGAAAATGTTAAATGTGTTTCATGCAGACAGAAGAAGACGCAGATCAACCCTGAGCAGGCCAGGCTGTCAGTCAGTAGTCACTGCTCCTGAGGAATGACAGGGACCCGGGGGAATTGTCTATCCCGTCACTCACTGCTTAACCACGGGGATGCATCCTGAGAACGTGTCACGGAGTTGTGCAAACATCGCAGATTGCACCACTGGATGGCGATGATGTCAGCTGGGGGAGCCAAGTCGGCCGTAGTCCCGGCTGACAGAAATGTGATTATGATGTACACAACAGGAACTTTTTAGAGACTTATAAAAACCGTGTGTCCATGAGTGGGTATGTGCACGTGAGTTCGAGTGCTCTGGGAGGAGAACAGGGGACTGTGCGCCACCTGCTGTGGGTCCTGGGCATCCGAACTCAGGTTCTCTCTAACAGCAGCAACTGCCCATGGCTGCTGAGCCACTGCTTCAGCCTCTCAGTTCACATACTGTATTTATTCATTTTGACTTCTTACTCAGGCAGAAATGTGTACCTAAATGCCAGTGTGTTTGTATTGCTAGGTTTTTGTGGTACTGAGGATGGAGTTAAGAGCTTTATGCATGCTAGGTAAGTCATCTACCACTGAGCCACACCCTGAGCCACTCACTGGGGGATTCTAGGCAGGAGCTCTACCACTGAGCCACACCCTGAGCCCCTCACTGGGGGATTCTAGGCAAGGGCTCTACCACTGAGCCACGCCCCCAGCCCCTCACTGGGGGATTCTAGGCAGGGGCTCTACCTCTGAGCCACACCCTGAGCCCCTCACTGGGGGATTCTAGGCAAGGGCTCTACCACTGAGCCACGCCCCCAGCCCCTCACTGGGGGATTCTAGGCAGGTGCTCTCCCACTGAGCCACGCCCCCAGCCCCTCACTGGGGGATTCTAGGCAGGGGCTCTACCTCTGAGCTACTTTACCCCAATTCCCTCCACGCTGTACTATTTCTCTCTCCTTCCTGGGGATGGAACCTTGAGTGTACTAAGCAGCCTGTGAGCTGCATCTCATCCCGACTCGTTGGTTTTATCTTACATATCCTTCTGAGTAGCGGGATGATTCCTATCACTGTCCTGCTCCATCCTGCTAGGGTCCCCCAGTCTTCCCTTGTGGCCAGTGCATCCCTGCCCACTGGTCACTCAAGAAGCCACCTGGTGACAGGGCTGGATGTCACGCTGCTGCATCTCACTTACTCATGCTCAGCCATCGCCCCGCATCTCAAGAGGACCGGTGCTGGCGACTCAGACCCATCCACGAGAAGCCCAAACTGCTCTCTTGCTGTGAAAAGAGGAAAGAGCAAAGAGGAAAAAGTCCTCCACTGAGGAGGCTGAGATCTGCAAAGAAAGGAAAAGGAAATCTGTGCTAGTTCTGCTGTGGTGCCTCAGACTACAGAAGTTACGGGGACACCCCCCCCACACACACACATATAAATAAAATGTAAAAGATAAAAAGATATAAATAAAATGTAATAAAGGCAAAACACGGTCTGGAAGGGACCTTAAAATAAAATAAGGTGAGTCGGCAGTATAGTGCCGGCCTAGCCTGCCACAGGCCCCAGGTTTAATCCTCAGTACCAAACCAAACCAGACCAAACCAAACCAAAAACTGGGTCCGATGGCGCACACCTGTGATCCAAGCTACTCAGAAGCAGAGGCAGGAGGATTGCCTGTGTTCGTGTGCGCACGTGTGTAGGATGTGCGCGTCTGTGTGAGAATTTCCGAGGGTCGTGTCTTCCTTTATCGCTTTCCTGCTTTCTGAGCTCTCTGGCTGAGCCCGGAGCTCAGGACCAGCGGGATGCGTCTGGTCAGGGATCTTCAGGGAGCTCCCCGCCTCCGCTCCCCCCCCGCCCCCCAGCACTGGGATCACGGGCACTGCCGCCCCCTAGCTTTAAACTCGAGCCCTCAAATCTGTGCTACGAGGACTTTACCCACGAAGTCCTTTTCGTAGTTTCCGACTCTTTGTTTCTGAGGCAGGATCTTATCTAGCCCAGGCTGGCCTCAAACCCCTGATCCTCCTGCCTCTGCTGCCTTCGAGTGCTGAGATTACGGGCGTCAGCTACCGAGCTGGGTCTTGGTGCGCCCTTACTGCGCGGTAACAGCAGAGGGCGACTTCGTGCGCGAAGGCAGGGGCTCTCCGGCCTCTGCTGTCTTTGCAGGGACTCGCTCCTGTCATAACTAATTCACTCCCACTCAGCCAGCTTCATCCATTCATGATGGTGACACACACTCACCTCTTACAGGTCCCACCTTTCAATACTGTCGGCGTGACAGATTTCCACGTGCGTTTGGGAACCACAGCAGGTGACTGGCTGTTGGGGTAGGGATCTCTCAGGAGGAAAAGCACAGACGCGCCTGTCATCCCATACTCATTTTTGACGGCTCGGGGAGGTTAAAATTCATTTTGATTGGAAGCAATAGAAACCCACTCAAACTAGCTTAAGTGGGGGGAAATGTACTCTAAGGGAAAGGATGTGTTAGAGACTCTGACAGAAACATTTTGGCATTGATTTGTAAAGTTGAATATATGCAGGATCTAGAAGCCAGAGACTACACTCAGGTATGCATGAACAACCCTCACACTGGTACGGGAGCCTCGGAGAATCTTCTTAGAAGCTGAGCGTCACCATTAACCCCAGCACTCGGAGAGGAGGCGGGAGGATCAGGAGTTCGGGCCAGCCCCAGCTCTGCGGAGTTTATCAGATGAAGGCTGGAAAAGGCAGGCAAAGCAGCACTGACCGACACCAAGCTCTCAGGTCTCCTAGGCTCCCACACTAAGAAACAAACCCGCACTTGGCTTGTGCCTGGGTCTCACTATGGTGCCCAAGCTGGCCGTAAACCCACAATCCTCTTGCCTCTGAATGCTGGGCCTGCAGATGTGTCAGCACATCTGGTTACTTTTAATTTTCCTCCAGCACAGGGGGCTGAGACCCAGGGCAGCACGCATGCTTTGCGTGCCAGCTCAACCATTGAGCGACACCCCAGCCCCCCAAATCTCCATGCCTCGTAAACCATCCAATCACGGACACTTGGAAGGTGGCTTGAGACGTTGCCGCAGGCTCAAAACAACAGTGACAGTAAGAGAACACAGACACACGTAGAACGCATCCCTGGACACACGCGCAGCAGCTCCTAGGCCAGGAATGTGCACACTTGGGCTGAGGTGACCCCTGTGCAGCCTCACTCGGATAGCTCTGACTGTTCATTCCTGTTGCGATTACACACAGGGACAGATCCATGATGGCTGCCAGAAGCCCTCATGATGTCCCAGCCATTCCTTCATGGTCCACCTCTCCCTAGTGGTCCTCTGACCTCTGCCATTTGTACACACACACGGACTAAAGTAATAATATAATTAATATAATATAATATATTGAAAAATAACGATCAAGCCAAGCATAGTAGTCTCTCATCGCAGCACTCAGGAGACAGAGGCCATATTCCTCTGTATCTCCAAGTGTTCCAGGCCAGCCTGGTCTACACAGTGAGTTCTAGACCAGCCAGGCCTTCACAGTGAGAACCTGTCTCAGACTTAATTAGCAACTACAACGTAAGAGAGAGCAGGTGTGCTGACTGTTGACCTTGCCCCATGGAAGGAGAGGGTACGGAGGATCATTAGGCCCTTGCCCCATTCCAGACACCATGCCTGTTTGCACATGTGCGCACGCGCGCGCACACACACACGTACACACCAGCAGTATGCTATCTGCCAGGTGGTCTCATGGCTTGTCTCAGGAGGCTGTAGACTATGTAGCGTATGGGAAACGACTGGAGGGGAGTCTGCAGCCATGGGATGATGTCCGTCGGCCATCTATGCCCGCGTGAGACTTCGAGTTGGGCTTTGGAGAGGCTGTACTTTGGTCTGCTGGGGAAGCAGATATTATTTCTATCCTGACAGAGAGTTCACTCAACACACACACACACACACACACACACACACATGCACGCACACCAAGGCTGAAACGATTCTTGAGTGTTGCACGTGTTTGCACAGTCTCATACACAGACAAGTTCAATGTTACAGACAAATGTACTTCTCGCTGATTATTTTCACAGAGTCTGAAGTCACAAGTGTAAACCCTGAGAGCTTAACAAGCAATAGTGACCTGGATCCAGTGACCCTGGGCAGGGAGGTGGCTCAAAAAACATGAGCTCCCGGAATATGTATTCTGTTGAGCCTGTGACACACATTTCAGGTCACAGTGGAGCAGCTGGGAAAGGTTAAAGGTGACAGAGGCATCTAGGCAGCCGGGGGTCTCCTGAGAGGATAGGGCTGGCTAAGGAGCTGCTGGAGTTCCAGGCTCCCCGATTCTGCAGACCCCAGTGTCCTCTACGAACTTGCAGACCCCAGTGTACCCAGTCTTACCTTCCTCTGGGATTCCTGGAACCTGTGCATCCAGCGGGAGAGGCAGCAGCTGGGGGCTTGGGTCCTGCTGTGAGCTGAGCCTGTGTGTGTGGGTAAAGAATGAAGGCCGTGACATAGAGGAAGCCCCAGTGAGAAAAGCCATGATGTGGATGGCTCGGGATTTGCACAGTCCTAAATCAGGAGTGGGTATCATGCAGTGTGGGAGGGGCCAGTCCAGGTCTGTAGGCTTGAATCTGAAATGTACCTCACAGGCTAACTTTTGGATGCTTGCTTCCTAGCTGGTGGCACTATTTGGGGGAGACCAGAATTTTTGGAATGTGGAACATGGTTAGAGGAAGTATGTCATACGGTGAGCCATTTTTATTTTACGTGTATGAGTGTTTTGCCTGCATGTATGTATGTGCAGCATGTGTGTGCAGTGCCCCCAGAAGCCAGAAGGGGGCGTCAGATCCCCTGGAACTAGAGTTACAGCAGTTATGACCACCATGTGGATGCTGGAACCAATCCCAGGTCCTCCATTAGACCAGGGCTCCCTACTGGCAAGCATCTCTCCAGCCCCACTAACGGAAGGCGAAGGTGACCCTTGCCCCTGATTCCTCTGCTTCCATGGTCTGGGCCACATGCTGCCACTGCCCTGAAATGAGCTGGTCTGATATGCTGTCCCCTCCACGGGGGAGCCTAAAAACCTCTGAATCGGTGGGTCAGAACAAAGCCTTGCTCCCTGACGTTGTCTCTGTCAGGGATAGTGGTCTCAGCAACACCGGAGTAATGAATTCAAGAATGCGGCCCAGGACCGAGTCAGCTTCCCGCTCTCCAGGACCCTCACTAGCTGGGCCATCTCAGCCTGCAAGGCCTTGAGGAACACCTAGTCAAGGAGACAAACTCCTACACCTACAAGGGCGGGTGAGGGTTCCAGATGAGATCAGCTGTTGGGAGGAAAGATAGAAGAGAAGCACCCAGGTCCGGTTAGGAAGAGCTGAGGAGGGGGCACAGCCTGCTCAGGGAAGGACAGGGGCAGCAAACAAGAAGAAGGTGGAGGGACCTGTAAGAGAAGCAGACAAGTGGGGTCCGCAGAGGGCAGACTGGAGCTGACGCCCGACAGCAGCCGCTCTTCCTGGAGGGCAGTCACAGGTTAGCCCCTCCAGGAAGAGTGCAGGTTAGCCCCTGCGGGACGGGTGTAGGTTAGCCCCCTCAGGAAGGATGAAGTCAGCTCCAAATGTCTGACTCTCTCTCAGGTCATTATTCATGGCTCCTGAGTCTCTCCCCCTGGGTGTCGGCCTTCCCTGGGTGATCCAGAGTCTCCCACTGGGCCTCATACTCTTTTTCAGCTTCATCTGGAATCTCGCCTGGCCTGGGCTCCACCCTGCCCGGTCAGCAGGGGCCGCAGCAGGGCCGAGGGAGGAGGGGGAAAGCAGGGTGAGGTCTGTACCCGCCAACAGGGGTATCCTCAGGCTGGGGAAGGCTGGAGCCTGGCAGGGCAGCTGACTTCAGAGAAGAGGAAACTGACCGGAAGCTCAACCTCAACCTCACCGTGGCCTGTAGGAAGGAGGCTTCCACTGCAGGGCAGTCCTTGGTACCATCTTGGCTTGAGCCAAGGAGGAGGACGTGGACGCCAGATCAGGAGAGTGTGAGTTAGGGCTGAGAGTTGGGCACTCAAAGAAAGAGGTTGCCTAGGGGGGGAACCTTCAAGAAATACCACGTCGTTGTCCACGCTAGCTCCACGGCCCAGGACATGGAAACCAGACATGACTAAGAGCCAGACTGTACTAAGCAGAAGGGGACAGTGTGTGACCCCCACCCCCACCCCGTGGACAGGACTTCTGACCTGTCACCCCACTCACGGAAGGCAGAAAACCCACCCGTATTTTCCCTCACATCTAAGTAGGCTTTGAGAATGCTTGCATGCACAAGTTTCTTATGGCTGCTGTAACAACTCTCTGGAGAGTTAGTGGTTTAAAACTCAGACGCCTACTGATGAGAGAGTGGGTAAGCAAAACACAGCAAAATATGATCCAGCCTCCAAAGGAAGAGTGTTCTGCCATGTCCGTCACAGATGAACTCTGAGGGCATTCCAGTAGGCGAGGTCAGCCAGGCAAGAAGGACCGTCGCTGTGGGTGCACCCGGGCGATGGCCAGGGCGGTGTGGAGGAAGAAGCGATTTGGTGTTTGAGTGGGAGTAGAGTTCTATGTGAGAGGAAGAGACTAGATACTCGGTTTCTTTATAGGATTAATTTGTTGGCATTCTATGTGTGTGAGTGTGTGTGAGTGTATGTCTGTGTTAATGTGTTGTGTGTGTATGTGTGTGGGGGGTGTATTGTGAGTGTGTGTGAGGGTGTGTGAGGGTGTGTGAGGGTGTATGTGTGTGAGTGTGTGCATGTGTGTGTATGTGGGTATATTGTGAGTGTGTGTGAGTGTGTGTGAGGGTGTGTGAGTGTGTATGTGTGTGAGTGTGTGCATGTGTGTGTATGTGGGTATATTGTGAGTGTGTGTATGTGTGTGTGAGTGTGTGTGAGTGTGTGTGAGTGTGTGTATGTGTGAGTGAGTGTGCGCATGTATGTGTGAGTGCATGTGTATGTGTGTGTGAGTGTGTGTATCTGTGTGTGTATGTGTGTGTGTATGTGTGTGTGAGTGTGTGTGTGTTTTTGTGTGTGTATGTGTGAGTATGTGTGTATGTATGTGTGTGTATGTGTGAGTGTGTGTGTATGTGTGTGTGTATGTATGTGTGTGTATGTGTGAGTGTGTGTGTATGTATGTGTGTGTATGTGTGTGTGAGTGTGTGTATGTGTGTATGTGTGAGTGTGTATGTGTGAGTGTGTGTGTGTTTTTGTGTGTGTATGTGTGAGTATGTGTGTATGTATGTGTGTGTATGTGTGAGTGTGTGTGTATGTGTGTGAGTGTGTGTGTGTTTTTGTGTGTGTATGTGTGAGTATGTGTGTATGTATGTGTGTGTATGTGTGAGTGTGTGTGTATGTGTGTGAGTGTGTGTGTGTTTTTGTGTGTGTATGCGTGAGTATGTGTGTATGTATGTGTGTGTACGTGTGAGTGTGTGTGTGTGTATGTATGTGTGTGTATGTGTGAGTGTGTGTGTGAGTGTGTGTGTGAGTGTGTGTGTGTTTTTGTGTGTGAGTGTGTGTGTGTGTGGTTCCCGAGTGGGCCAGAAGGGGGCATTGGATCCTGGTCCAGAATTGGAGTTGCCGACATGTGTTGTGTGGACCTCCATGTCAGTGCGGGAACTAAATTCAGGCCCAGTGCTAGAGCAGCAGCAAGCGCTCTCAACCACAGAGCCATCTCTCCTGTACGGTTTTGGTTGTTTTTGTTTTGTTTTGTTAGTTTGTATGTTTTTGTTTTTAAAGATAAGGAATAACCAAGCCCATGTTGGCCTCAAATTCTTGAGCCTCCTGCCTCAGCCTCCCAAGTGCTGAGATTATAGGTGTGAACCGCCTCTCTCAGGAAGACGCAATGACTTCTGGGAATCCATTGCAGGACAATGTAAATGTATCTGAGATCACCGAACTGCACACTTAATAATGAATATGGTGGGGCCAGGAAGACGGCTCAGCAGGTAAAGCCACCCCTGACTACCTGAGTTCAATCCCTGAGAATTACATGATGGAAGAGAAAACTGACTTTCCAAAGTTATCCTCTGATCCCCATTTGTGTGCCATGGAATGTGCGTGCCCCCCATAAATAATAAATATGAAAAAAATCCAACGAATAAGGTGGCAATGTGTGTATTTTCCACAATAAAAAATTTAAGTTGGGCTGGAGAAATGGATGGCCCAGTGGTTAGGAGCACAGGCTGCTCTTGCAGAGGATCAGAATTTGGTGCCCGACACCCACATCAGAGGGCTCATGACCTCCGGGAGATCCACGTGCAGGGACACACGTATAGATAAAAAACAATAATACATTTTAATGTTTTAAGTTACCCAAACCCCACAAGGACAGCCTGCACTCACACCAGGCTCCAAAGGGAAGGGGAGCTCCAGCTGTGGTGGGTACCATCCCAGGGCTCTTCATCAGTGGGTGAGCTCCGCCTCCCAGGCTCTGACCCCGCCCAGCCTCTCACCTGCGGCTCTCCTGAGGCTCTGTGTTTATTCTGAGGACACCCAGACCAGCACCTGCACCCTGGTCACAGCCCTGCGTGCTGTGACGTCAGAGCAACACATTCAGAGCGCCCAGGCAGAGGGACTCCTGGAGGACACACTCAGACGCCACACACTGTCACGACGTGGCCCACAGGACAGTCAGCAGCCACCGCGCCTGTCCCCGGGTGCCCTCGGAGCCCTTCTCACACCGCACTGCCTCCTGCCAGGCGGCTCAGATCCCTTCTGCTGCTCAGTTACGGCGGTTATTAGAGCTGACTCGAGCTTTCCTCGGTGTTCTGAGAAGGAAGCTGGGAATTAGCGCATCACAGGGAAAATGTTTTGATCTCTGCACCTGATGAAGACAGGGTTCCCTTGTCCTCTGTGCCCTCCCCGGCACTGGGAAGGATGAGGAGGCTTTAAGAGGTTGCAGTGGGGTCTGTCTGACAATGGTTCTGCACACCTGCCCCAGGGGATCATGGGAGTTGCTTCTCTCCTACCACCACGTGGAACTCGACGATTTAATCTCCTGATTAAACTCAGATTGTCAGGCTTGGAGCAAGCGTGCTTACCTGTTCAGCCATCTAGACAGCCCCTTTCAAGTACTTCTACATTTATTATTTAATGTGTGTGGGGAGGGATGTGTATGGTGTGCGTGTGTGTGGTGTGTCTGTGTAGGCGTGTGTTCTGTGTGTGTTTGTGTGTGTGTGTTTCTGTATGTGGTGTTTTGGGTGTGTGTGTGTGTGTGTGTGCTGAGTATGTTGTGTGTGTGCTGTTGTAGGTGTATGCGTGTGTGTGTGTGTGATATATGTGTGTGTGTGTGTGTGTGTGTGTGATGTGTGTGGTCTGTCTGTGATGTGTGTGTGGTGTGTGTGTGTGTGTGTGGTGTGTCTGTGTGTAGTGTGTGTGTGTGTGGTGTGTGTAGGTACAGGAAACACACAGAAGTTGGAAGACCACGTTGAGGAGGAGATTTTTCTCCACCCATCATTGGGTTCAAACATTAATCTGAGGTCATCAAGCTGGATGGCCAGTGAGTGCCTTTACCCGCAGAGCCATCTGTCAGCCTAGAAAGGCTGTCCTCTGAAAGAGGTTCTTAGATCAACATCCCTAGGCTCAGGGAGACAACAAAGTGGTCACAGGGACAACGGCAGCAATGTGAAGGGTCGGGGGCAGAGCCTGACACCATGTGAAAGGGGGGTGGGCACGGCGACCGGCCTGCCACCCTGGCAGTCAGGGGTGGAGAAGGGGTCCCCAGGGCCAGCCGTCTCCTGAAGCAGTGAGCTCTGGCTCAGGGACAGACCCCACCCCAAAAACACAGTGGGGAGCGATTGAGGAGTACACCCAATGCCCACTTACAGCCTCCGCACCGCACAACAGGACCTCAGCGCCATGTCTGCGGGACACAGGAGGGGGGCTGCCAGTCAAGAGAGTCTGGAGAGCTCCCATTGGGAGACTCTTCAGATGCAACCATGGGTCCAAGTGAGCAGGGTTTTCAGGCCCACTTTGTAGAGAGTAGATAAAGATTTGGGGGCATGGGGCAGGGGGCATGGTCTCATGTAGCAAAGGCTGGCCCCAAGCTCACCACGTAGCCGAGGATGACACTGAACTGCCCTCCTGCCTCCACTCCCCCAGTCTCCACTGCCCAGTGGAGAGGTTCCAGGCCTGAACCATCAGAAATAGACCAATGGGCATCCTTGTTTGAAGCCTCTGGTCTCTCTGGTAGTTCAGAGGCGCTGCCTAGGTTAAAGGTCAAGGGGTAAACAGCACATGGTGTAGCCGTCTGTGCACGCGGCTCCTCATGGATGGGGCAGCGGCTGTGACTCAGTGGGTCAGACCTTGCCCGGCACGCATGGAGCCGTGGCTTCAGTCACAGCACTGGATAGAACCAGACATGGTGGCACACGCCGGCCACCCCAGCGTACGGAGATGGGGGCAGGAGATCAGGAGTCGGGGCATCCAGACTACACAGTGGGTTTGAGGCCAGCCTGGGCTACAGGAGAATGTGAGTCATCGTGAAGCTGCCTTTGGGAATGGAATGCTGGGCCTCTGTCCTCACACAGGCTCCAGAGAGGATGGCAACCTGCAGAGGACCTCACCCTCCAGGGTACTGGTGGGGAAGTGAGAAGGACTGTGTGGGATTGGCATGGCGGTGCACACCTGCAGGCCCAGCATTCCAGAGGAGAGCAGGAGAAGCAGGAGTTTGGGGCCCTCAGACCACATAGCAAATTGGAGGCCATCCTGGGCTAGAAGAGGACCTGTCTCAAAAACAGAGACAAAGGAGAGCATAAGGAGCCTACTGCCAACACCTGGACCCCGGAGAGAAGGCTTCCAGAACAACCTGGGGAGATCCACATAGGAACGACTTGCTCTCCACCCAGAGGTAGAAAGCAGTAGCCCAGGCTAGACCACAGAGCTCAGGGCGAGCAGGAGTGCTTCTGCAGAGCTGAAGGACGAGAGTGGACTCCGACACACACGCAACACACCACAAAGGTCTTTTCTCGCTGTATTTGCAGAACGTTTACTTAGAGTAGAAAAATAGACATTTTGTGGGGTGAGTCTGAGAACCCCCCCACTCAAATAAATACTTTAAAAAGCCACGAGTGGCTATAAATTAAGGCAGGGGCTTGGTGCGTCCACAGGGCAGAATCCCAGCAGCTGGCAGGAGGTCCGAGGTCAGGCACACTGGTCTCCTCTGGCCACACACCTGAGGTCCCGAGTGAGCAGGCGGAAGAGGTTGAGCGTGACAGAACTCTCCAGGCAGCCGGGGGTCTCCTGAGCGGACAGAGCTGGGTCAGGGGCTCTCGGGGCTCAGGGCTCCAGACCCTGCAGACCCCAGAGTCTCCCTGCCACGCTGCAAACCCCAGTGTCCTCCCCAACCCTGCAGACCCCAGTGTCCCTCCACCCTGACCCTGCAGACCCCAGTGTACCCTGAGACCTTGCTGACCCCAGTGTCCTCCTCAGACCCTGCAGACCCCAGTGTCTCCTCCTGGACCCTGCAGATGCCAATGTCTCCCCCCAATGCTGCAAACCCCAGTGTCCCCCCAACTCCTACAGACTCCAGAGTTCCCTCTGACCCTGTAGACCCCAATGTCCCCCCGACCCTGCAGACCCCAATGTCCCCCCCGACCCTGCAGACCCCAGTGTCCCCCCCCAGTCTCACCTTGCTCTTGAATTCCTGGAGCCTGTGCAGCCAGCGGGAGAGGCGGCTCCGGGGCCTGGGCTCTGCTGTGGGCTGAGCCTGCATCTGAGGACAGGGGACAGGGGCTGTGAGCCTGCTGCTGGGACATGGGGGTTAGGGGGGAGCCCGAGTGGCCCGAGGCCGACGTGGAGGAGCCCGGGGCCCGGGACTCACGCAGGTCTGCAGCTGTGAGTGGATGTGGCGCAGAGTGTGGAGAGGCTGGTGCAGCACGGTGCCCAGGGCTGAGTCAGTCACGTTCTCCAAGACCTGCAGGGTCAGGGCCAGCTCGGCCTGCAAGGCCTTGGGGCGCTCCTGGAGCTGAGCAAGGAGACAGGAGAGACAATCCTGAGGGGCAGGCGTGGGGGGCTCACAGGGTCGGACAGGTCATGAGGTTGGACAGGTCAGTGGATAGAGCCAGGGACAGGTGAGATAGAGGGCCTGGGACGGGGAGGGTCACAGCCAGTGATCAGGTGGTGGACAAGTCACTTGACTGTCCGTGAGCAATGAAGGGAAAGTGGGGGTTCCACAGAGCCCTGTGTCCGCCGAGGGCAGCCTGTGTCCAGCTCACTCACCTGCAGCTGCTGCAGGTCCCAGGGCCTGGGGAACAGGCTGGAGCTGCACCTCACATCCTTCTGAAGCAGCCACTCTTCCTGGAGAGCAAAGACACAGGTTAGCCCATATTGGAGGGTGAGGGTTAGACCACTGCAGTCGGGTCGGGGGTGGATCACAACAGGAGCAGGGACATTCTCTCCCAGAAAGACAGGGGGTCCTCCATGGCTGCATATATCAGATAGCCACTGAACTCAGAGCCAGAGATAGCCCAATTTGAGAAGGGCCCACCCTTCTCAGTCATCCTACTGTGGGAGACTCTGAGGTTAGCCCACTGAAGGGAGAGTGGAACTGGCCCACTGTCGGGATGGTGGAGCTTAGAGCAGTCCAGGAGAAGTGTACACCTGTCCCCACCCAAGGAAGGGTGGAGACTAGCCCATCGCGGCAGGGGTGGCAGTCAGCCAGCCCACCGCTGGAAGGGCTGAGGTTAGCCCACTAGAGCAAGAGTTGAGGTCAGCCCACTGCAGCAGGGGTGGAGGCTACTCTCATCCCAGTTCACAGAAGGGGTGAAGCCTAGCTGGGGAAGGTAGAGGCTAGCCCACAGAGGAGGGCAGAGGGAGACTCACAAGGGCGTCCTTGGCCTTCTTGAAGGCCTGCATCTCTTGCGGGGACAGCGACTTGAAGCGGGCTATGTGGCAATCCCGAGCATCTGGTGGGAGCCCGTTGGCCTTGGGGGCAGGAGCGGCCCGGGCCCCGGTCAGCACCGCGGCCAGCAGCAGCGGCAGCAGGAGCAGGCGGCCCGCAGTGGTGCCTGTGAACCAGAAGGGCAGGGTGAGGGCCGGCAGGGGCTGCGCGGACACGCCCCACGCACACGGTCTGGGGCCTCACCTGGCTTCATGCTGCTCCCAGGGGTCTGTGAGGAGATGGGGCGTCGGGTGGGCGCCGGAGGCTGAGCCTGCGTTCCGGGGCTCGCTTGGCTCCGCAGGCCTGGGTCTTGCCCTGTGGGTCTCAGCTGGTCGCTGTGTCCTGACTGAGGTCCGGGGCTTCAGACTGAGTCTGCTGGTGCACTGCCACCCGGGCCCCATGCTTTTATCCGGGCCTGGTGGGCAGCCCCAGCTGATGTAGGAAAAGTGAAAACAGGGCTGGAGGCGCAGCCACCGGGGAGCGCAGGCTGGGGAAGCCCGGGGCAGGGCGGGGCGAGAGCAGGTGAGACACTGTAGCGAAAAGGAAAGCAAAGGAAAGCGCGGGTGACCCAGTCACCTGGGGCAAGGTGAGTCAGGAGAGTTTCCACGGAGCTCGGAGCTGGGGCGGCTTAGGGTGGGGCCGAGGCAGGTCCTGTAGTATAGCAGAGCTCTCCCTGGTGCAGGGAAGACCGGGGTCTGCAACACGCGCCACGCAGGGAAAGGAAAGATAAAAAAGAGCCACCACTCAGGAATCCTGCGTTGGGCAGAGTCAGGAGAGTAAATCTCAGCGCTGGGAGGTGAAGCTCCCTTATTCTTAGGTAGTCCGAGTGGATGTGTAGAGGTGGCCGCGGCAGAGCTGACTCTAAAATGCTCTGTTGTTGTTTTGTTTTTTGGGGTTTTTTTTGTTGTTTTGTTTTTGTTTTTTTTTTTGGGATTTTGGCTTTGCTTTGCTTTGTTTGTTTCGTTTTGGTTTTGAGGTAGGGTCTATCTCAGGCTGGCCTGGGACTTCATGTTCTGGCCCCAGCTTCCGTAACGCTGCCACTACCGTGTGAGCACCCTTGGCTAGCTCCAAATTTCTCTAAAAGAACAAAGTGTGTCGTGGTGGTCCACACCATTATTCCCAGCACGTGGGCAGCAGAGGTAGGTGAATCTGTTTGAGTTTAAGGCTAGCCTGGTCTACATAGTGAGTTCCAGGACAGGGAGGGGTATGTTAAAAAAAAAAAAAAAACCTGTTTCAAAATGAAACAAAAGAAACTGCACACTTCCATTACAGTTATTCATTTGTGCTTCTGGAGGGTCAACCAGAGGACACCGTTTAGAAATGGGTTCTTTTCTTCTACAATGGGGGTCCTAGGTACCGAACTCAGATTTGGCAAACCTTTTTTACGTGTTGGAGCACCTCCCAGCTCCCCAGATGCTCTGCTTAGGAACAGGGTTGGCCAATGGTTTGATAAGCAGCAGACTGACTTGTGACAAACATCTTCATTTGAAGGCTACAGAGATTGTTCAAGGGTTAAAGGCACAGGCTGCTCCTCCAGAGGACTGGGGTTCAATTCCCAGCACCCATATGGTGGCTCACAAATAACTCCAACTCCAGTTCTAGGTGATCAGATGCCCTCTTCTGGCCTCCATGGGTACTGCATACATACAGTGCACAAACAGGCAGGCAAAGCACAAACCGGTAAAATAAGAATAAATAAATCTTTAAAACAAATCTAAAAGGTCTTCATCTATTCTAAAAGGATCCATTCAGCCCCTACTTGTGGTAGACACTGTCTGGGGTGACTGGATAAAGCGTTAAAATGGGAACAACAAAAGCCCAGGACAACATAAACCTCTTCCCCAGGGCTTTCCACCAACATGTAATAGTGAGAAGCTGCACGTAGGCAGTGAGCGTGTGGTCTGCATTATGTCAAGAGCCAAAGAAAAAGCAGGCAAGCCGACGTGGCAGTACACACCCTGAATCCCAACACTCTGGAGGCAGAGGTAGGTGGATCTCTGTGAGTTGGAGGCCAGCCTGGTCTACAGAGCGAGTTCCAGGACAGCCAGGGCTACAAAGAAACCTTGTCTCAAAAAACCAAACCAGAACAAAACAACAATTACAGAGGGCAGAAGGAATAACGCAGACAGACGCACGGGTTCAGGAGGGCATTTTTTATCACTGTGATGCCTTGTGGGAAGACCATCAGGTGAAGACTAGGGACCAAAGGAGAGAAATCCCAAACAGGAACCTTCTAGACTAAATCACAGGCAGCACACAGGGAAGATGTAGGCACCCTATTTTGTGGAGCACTTTCATGTCTCCCTATCAAGGTGGCTTTGGGTCAACATGGCATTGAGAACACAAGATCACCTCTAGTCGACTGTAGCTTGCCCACCTTTTCAAGGAAAAACAACTGCAGAGTCACAAAGACCCACCCAAGGTCACGTATCAAACACACTGGAGAGCAGGGCTTTGCCGTGTTCTCTCTGAGCCACAGAGAAACCTCACCGTCCCGGATCTTTTAACTATGGGAGAACGGGAGACATCTTGGAGAAGAGGAGATGCTGAGTTTTGACAGTTGCCTCTGCCAACCCCTTTCTTTCTTTTCTTCAAGGCTCCAGGGAGACATTCAATATCCTGGAGAAGGGCTGGGGTGTGGCTCAGCACTCACCCAGAAGCTGCCAGTGAGGCCTGCAAGTGGGGCTGGAAGAAGAAAACCAGCGATTACAGAAATGCACATTCATTTGCATATTTAGGTTACAAGTACCTAGAAGACCATTAAGCACCTACCTGGAAGCGTTATGTATGCCCTACAGCAGTGTTTCTAACCCCTTTGCTATAGAATTATTTTTTAAAAATATAATACATTATTAAGTCTTTGAGAATTCTAGACAATATATATTTAAGCATATTTGACCCCAACTCCTCCCAGATTCACTTCCCCCTCCCCACTCTCTCCCAATTAGTTTCCCCTTTTAAAAAAGTAACCCGCTAAGTTCAATTTGTATTGACCGTACTGGGTACAGGGACATCCGCTTGAGTGTGCTTGACTTCACAGTGGCCACACTTTAAAAGCAAACGACTCTCCCTCCTCCAGAAGACCAATCTCAAAGCTCCTCAGTTAGAAGTAGGGGTTTACACACCTCTCTCTCCTCCAGGCTGAAATGCTGACTGGCTTGATCTTGTGCAGATCTGATGCAGGCAGCCACGGCTGCTGTGCCATCATGAGTGTGGCAGACTGGACATATCCAGATTTCACTCCTCCCTGACCTCTGACTTCAGTGCTTACAGTCTTTCTGCTCCCTCTTCCGGGATTCCTGAGTCTTGAAAGGCGTGTGTGTGTTAGATTTCCCAGTTGTGACTTACCATTCTGATGACCCTTGTTCTCTGCACTCTGATCAGTTGTGAGCTCCTGTGTTCCCCACTATCCACTGCATGAAGAAATATCTCTGATGAGGTCCAAGAGCTGCACCAACTATGTGTAGAGAGACATGGGTTTAGAGGTTGTTTGATAGCACATCCGTTTAGCAGAATAGCAGTATCAGGTTCACCCCTGGCACATGTAGACTCCCCAACTATGGGCTTTTCAATGGGTTTGCAGCACCAGGTGGGAGTTTCCTCCTGCGGATAGACCTTAAATTCAATCAGAAATGAGTTGGTTTTCCCCATAATGTTCATGCCACTATTGCCCGTGGCTATATCTTGTCATCCTGGTCATTGTAGCTCACAGGTTTCACAGCGATGAAAAATTGTTCATAACACCCCTCCAGTAGCCTACCTAGAACCTTCCAGTACTATGAAGGATAACTGGCAGAGAAGAAGCTTCCTGGGAAGTACCAACTCCATCTCTCCAAGTCCCATACCAAAGTATGTGATGTGTTCAGTGGTACAGTCTCACCGTCAAGTTCAGTGGGCAGCCAAGGACAATGACAATCACCTGTATCATTTTGGGGTTCTTGCTATGGAATTATAATAATGTTTTTCTAGATGAGGGAAACTGAGATCCTTAGAGAAACCATTTCTTGGAGTTAAAACACAGGGTCAGAGGCTGGAGGGCTAACTCAGCAGCTAAGAGCTCTGTATTGTTCTTGCCGAGGACCTGGGTTCGGATCCCAGTGCCCACATCCGTCAGCTCACAAGTGCCTGTAACTCAAGCTCCCGGGCATCACAGGAATCACACGGGCACATGCTCTTCAACACACTCAGATACACATAAACGAAAAGGTTGTTTGTTTTTGGTAAGGCAGGTGTGTGTGTGTGTGTGTGTGTGTGTGTTCGTGCACGTGCATGTGTTTCAAGCAGGAGTATATGGAAGGCCCACAGGAGACGTCTCGATCTGGGAAGCCAGCTGTGGCAGAGCTCACGTCTGTTCCAGCCCAGTCCTGGCGCAGCTCTACCAACTCATTGCGGAGAGAACCCACCACCCCCTGCCCGGAACTGTGGTCTCTTCTTTGGAGACAGGAGCAGTTCAGGGAGTGGAGAAGGTGGTCAGGGGCTGAGAGCACCTCCAGCCTGAGGTCCCTAGTGAGCCGGAACGGAGGCTGAATGTCTTGGTGGCAGACAGCTGAGTCCTGCAGTCGTGGATGGAGACGGAGGGTTCAAGATCAGAGGGGCTCTCCCCAGTTCCTCCACGCAGGTGCTCGGCAGCCCATAGCCTTGGTCCCTCTGTCCCATCGCGCCTGTTTTTCCTTCTCGTGTCTAACCCACGCTGTCAGCTGCACCCACAGCTTTCTGATTTCTCTTTCGGAGTCTTGGGTACTTCCTGGTTCCTTGGCCCCATCAGCCTCAGCTGCAGGTGGGACCCGAGGAGAGGGAGGAAACCGAAGACTGAGCTCCAAACCTGCCTGGATATCCCAGTCTAACCCAGCCTTGGCTTTGGGGGCCGGGTGAGGAGACAGGAAATTGAGTTTCAGGCGGGACAGAGGTGCCTGGCAGGCGGGATTGCAAGGGGCGGAGCTGTAGGGCCGAGGGCGGGGCACCAAGTGGGCGACAGCTGAAGGGTGGCACCGGAGTCCGGGAACGAAGCGGGGGGGGGGGCAGGGGGGGCAGAACTGTGGGGACACATGCGAATTAGAAGGTGGAGGGCCGGCCGCCACCCCTCTCACCTTGCTCAGGGTCCCTACGTAGGAGCAGGAGCGTGGTCTGCGTAGTGCTGCGTTGCTTCCTCCTGCAAGACAAGCGCCAGGTGACACCGGCTCCTTCCTGATTGTGGAGGGTCCCGGAGCCCCTGGCCTGGAACAGAGCAGCTGAGACTCACTCCAAGCCCCGCTGGCCAATCACAGCACCCCATATGCAGCCAAGGATGCCAGGTAGGGTGTTCTGAGAGAGAACACCCACGGACTGGGTAGGTGCTTGGGAGACCCGTACAGGGAGCGTCTCCTGTCTGGAGTTTTAGACCCTGTGATAAGAAAAATACCTGCAGGGTACCAGGACATCCACCTCCTGGACAAAGTGTGTCAGAAGTTCTGAGACCCAGGTTCGGAACAGAAGGGAATCAGAGTTAGTGTTAGTCATATGACGGTCTCTGTCTCGGTGCTTAGACGGCAGCTACTCGTAGTGGGAAAAATTGCAGCAACCTGTGTCACCCTGAGGGGATCCATCACCAAAGTCTCCCCCCTAACCCTAACCGCCCCCACCACACACACTGCAGAACTTGCCCCATCTCTGCTCCTGGGGAGGGCCAGCCATCAGAGGGACCATAGTCAGGGCCCCTGAAGGCCAGCCCCCTTCTCCTGGGGACACTGAAAGAGAAATGAGGCTAAGGGTCTAGTAATGGTCACACAGACAGACTGCATGGTCCTCCATCCGCCCAGAGCCTCTCCTCATCTACACTGTGCCCTCAGCACCCGGCGCCATAGTGGGTGGTGTGCAAAGTGCAACCCTGGTTCATGGTCCCTGGTCCCTAGAATACTGTCTGGAGCCTGAGGCCAGCCTGGTCTACATAGAGAATTTCAGGCCACAAAAGGATACACAGTGAGATCCTGTCTCAATAACAACAAAAGAAACCAAACCATCGTGGATCAGGGACTAGTGATATGCTCTGCCCGGCCCGCAGGAGACCCTGGGTCTGTTCCCAGCACTGCATAAACCAGGTGGTGGCATACATCTGTAATCTCAGCACTAGGAAGGTGGAGGCAGGAGAATCAAGAGTTCGAGGTTATCCTGGGCTACATAGCAAAGCCGGCCTGGGCTACACGCTATGCAGTCTCAAAAAAGCAAACCAAACAAAAGCAAATGTAAAAACTCTGAAAAAGATAATGGCTTGTTTTGTGACAAGGTCTCACTGTGTAGCTCTGGCTGTCCTGGAACTTGCTATGTGGACCAGGCTGGCCTCGAACTCACAGAGATCCACCTGCTTGTGCCTCCTGAGTGCTGGGGTGAAGACACACACCAACCAAATGAGAAAGGTAAAGATAGTGAAAAACATGAGTCCCCGCCCGCCCCTCCACTGAGAAGCAGTGTCCCAGGAAAACACTAGGGTCAGTGCTCATGCTGCCAGATGAATCTGTGCGAGCCGAGACTGGTGTATACGGGGCACCTTCCCCTGACCCTTCACATTTCTTACACGCTCAGGGCCACCAGAGCCTGGCTTTGGCTTTCACTGGGTACAGCCAAGTCACAGGGCCAGGAACAGAGGATATTGGGTTCTCCTTGCAGAGCCTAAATGACCTATCCCCCCAACACACACTCCATTCCCATCCTGGAAGACCCACAAGTGTCCTGCCTGGTCCCAGGCTGGCCCCAGGGCATTGATGTCACCCCGATCATTTTCTTCTACTAGCCAACCCTTTCGAACGCATTTCCAATTATCCTGAATTGATCGGGCCATCTGTTTCCTGCTGGGCCCTAACCGATCCGCTATAATTAAAGACGTGGGAGAATGCAAATGGGAGATAATGGCGAGCCGTAAAAGGCAGGCTACCAAACTGTATGCAGCGAGGATCCGATCTGGGAGCGACTGCTCACAGACAGGGGGAGAAGAAATAGTTACAAATTGTCGAAAATAGATTTACCTCCCTGAGGTGGCATCCGAGACTGACTGCAGCTGTCCGGGTTGGAAGCTTCTGTGTGGATGGAATGCTTACAAGCCGATGTTGATAACCGGAGTACACGCCCACAGATAGACAGACAGGGGCTTCCTGTGCTCCAGGAAAGTTCCCACAGGCGAGAGATGGGGGGAGCAATGGCACAGGCGGGGTGCCCCTCCGCTGTTTTAGATTTTTTCCTGGTTTATCAAGCTTTATCCAATGAACGAGCTGATAATTTTGTCAGGAAAAGCAGCAATAGGGTTAATGTTTAAAGTAAAACAGTAATGTTAAGGTAAAACTAGGTTGCGGTGATGCACGCCTTTGATCCCAGCACTCAGGAGGCAGAGGCAGGCGGATCTCTGAGTTCTAGGCCAGCCTGGTCTACAGAGCGAGTTCCAGGACAGCCAGGGCTACACAGACAAACCCTGTCTCGGAAAACTGAAAAAGATGAAGCACTTCATAACAGCATTTCCACTCAGAGACAAACAACTGGACTATTTGTTGTTGGTATTGTTCTGTTTTTGGTTTTGGAGACAGGGTTTCTCTGTGTAATCCTAGCTGTCCTGGGACTTGCTTTGTAGACCAGGCTGGCCTCGAACTCACAGGATCTGCCTACCTCTACCTCCTGAGTGCTGGGATTAAAGGCGTGCGCCATCACTGCCCAGATACAACTGAAATTTTGATAAAAGTTTTCTAAGTGAGGGCGAGTGTATGCCTGACTTTCACGTTGGGTGTGGAGATAATCAAATCTGGAGCTGGGTGCAGGGAGGCTCATGAATTTGAGTCCAGCCTGGGCTACATAGTGAGATCCAGGATAATCTGGGCTACAAGAGCCAGGCACGAGCTACTCACATAGACACATATCTTTTAAAAATACACAAAATCCCTGTGAAATGAGCAGTGTGTCTTAAGAAACGGGCCAGTCAGGGCTGAAAGAGATGGCTGAGTGGCTAAGAGCACTTGCAGCTTCTCTTCCAGAGCGCCCAGGTTTGGTTCCCAGCACACGCAGCGGCTCGCAACCACCTAAAACTTCAGATTCCGATGATCCGTGTCCGTGTCACCTTCCGACTTCCCTGGGCATCAGACAAGTGGGGCACACAGGCACACGCAGGAAAAATAGTGACACACACAATAAAATAAATCTTTTTTTAAAAAAGCTCCGTGAGAAGTGGCTTTGCTTATCCGTCCAGGGTTCTACTCCGGCACTGTGGACGAGGTCAGCCTCAAAGCTAGGGAATGAATCCTGTTGAAAGAATGAAGTCCTTGCCGCACACACACCTTCATTGAGATCCTCAGCCACGCCTGTCCCAGAGCAGATCTTCCTAGGCACAGAACAAAACAACCAGTAGGGTTTTTTTGTTGTTGTTGTTGTTTGTTTGCTTGTTTTAATGACAATAATGAACTTGCTGAGAAAGAATTAGGGAAAATATTCCTTTGCAGCTGTTTCAAAGACATAATTAAAGGGAGCAGATAAGAAGGGGGGCGAGGAATCGGGACACATCAAAGAACAATATCTACTAACAAAAAGTAAGAAAATGAAGGTACACCTGGAGTAAACCTAACCAAGAAGGTGAAAACCCTCTACAGTGAAAACTTAGAGACTCTTAAAAGAGAAATGGAGGGCAAAACTAAATGACAAAAAGACATCTCTTCCAGAATCCTGAAGCTCACAGAATCAATGTCTGCGTCTGTGCCACCGTGCTCCCTACCAGGATGACAATGAGCTAAACCTCTGAAACTGTAAGCCAGCCCCAATGAAACGTTCTCCTTTGTAAGAGCCGCTGTGGTTATGGTGTCTCTTTACAGCAATAAGACATTGACTAAGACAAAGCTACATAGCTAAGGACACACAGAGTAACCATACACCAGGAGAAGAAGAGACGGCTCAGCGGTGAAGAGCACAGGCTGCTCTTCCAGAAGATCTCCATTCAATTCCGGGCACCCACATGGTGGCTCACAACCATCTGTAACTCCAGTCCCCGACGTCTGACACCCTCTTCTGCCTTCTTCAGGCACCAGGCACTGACATGTTGTACCTTCAGCCTCTGAAACTGTAAGCCAGCCCCAGTTAAATGTTTCCCTTTCTAGGAGTGGCCGTGGTCATGTTTTGCCTGCACACGTGTAGACAAAACATCCGTACACACAGAATTTTTAAAATAGTACACTGTGGGGAAAGAAAGAGAGAAGCAGTTGGACAAATGGTGTTGGCCAAGCTGGGTGTGCACCTTCGAGAGAATGAAACTAGATTCACGTCTTTCGCCCTGCACAAAAATCAATTCAAAATGGACAAAAGACTTTAACTTTAAACCTGCTATCCTGAGACTGCTAGAAAAAATACCAGCAGGCACATGCACAGACAGACAGACAGACACACACACAACAAGCTTCCAGCGGAGTAAAGAGACAGGCTTACAGAATGGGAGAAAATCTCTGCCAGCCATATTTCAGAAAGGAATTGTATCTAGATTATATAAACAACAGCCAAGACTAAACATTGGCAGTGGGAGTGGAGGTGGTGGGGACTGGCTGGATGTGTAAATACACTCATTTAATCCCAGTACTCAGGAGGCAGAGGAAAGCAGATCTCTAAGTTCAAGACCAGCCTGGTCTACGCAGAGAGTTCTAAGCCAGCCAGGGCTACCTAGTGAGACCCTCTGAATCAACCAACCTACAGAAAACAAAAAACCTGCCAATCAATAAGCAGATGAACTGACCAGACAGTTCTGAAAAGTAGAAACACAAATATAAAATAATAAACATTTTTAAGCATTTGATATCCTTAGTTATCAGGGGAACACATATTTAAACTACGCTGAGATCCCATTTCACCCCAGTCAGAACGATACCAACAAAAAAAAACAACATTCTCGTGAGAATACGCGTTAAGGAGAAAACTTATCTACTGCCTGGGTGTGAGCTGGTGCAGCCACTGTAGAAACCAGTATAGAGGTTTCTAAGGAAAAAGAACGACCATATCCCCCCACCCCCACCCCACCCCAGCCCCGCTGCACCTAGGCAAAACCAGGAAGGCCTCTAAGCCCCAGCACAGAGATGCTGGCACATCAAGGGTCTTAGCTGCTCTATTAACAATAACAAAAAGATCAGGCCATCCCAGATGTCCACCAGCAGACAGACAGACAGACAACGGAAACATGGGAAACACATACCCTGAGATTTCATTCAGCCATTGAAAAAAGCGAAACTCTAAAACGCGCAGGGAAATGATGCACGGATATTATCATAGAAAGTGAGGTAACCCAGATTCAGAAAGCCGACGGCCTCACGTCCAGTCACGCGAGCCTAGTATACACACCATGAAAGTAGAGAGGGCACCTGGGGGGGGGGGGGAGAGATGAAGTGTCCTGGGAGGAGGGAGGGGGAAGCAGAGAGAACACATGTGACCCGAAATCGGAAAGGTAGAGGTAGAAGAGTCTGGGGGTGGGAATCCAGGAAGGGAAACGGAAACACGGGATGGAAGTGCCCCTCAGGAGCCTAGTACCTTGATGGTGTAAAAAAAAAAAAAAAAAAGAAAAAACAAATAACCAAAGAGTTCTTCAGGTGAGCTTGGGCACCTGAATACTTCAACTTCCACTCCACAGGAAGTGGGGTCTTGGGGTTTCTGTCTCTGAACCTCCCTGCTTGCAGACAAATCCCTGTCCGCTCTCCCTGGGCAGCTCCAGGGGACCCTTTCCAATCCCTGGGTGGGAGGCTGAGCAGGACAGCTGTCTGTCTTCTCTGCACCGCAGAGAGAGATGTACCACAGGACGCCTGAAGCATCTCAGCTCCGAGCATCCCCGCCCTCCCTGGGAACTCTCCTGACTCACCTTGCCCCAGGTGACTGGGTCACCCGCGCTTTCCTTTTTACGCTACAGTGTCTCACCTGCTCTCGCCCCGCCCTGCCCCGGGCTTCCCCAGCCTGCGCTCCCCGGTGGCTGCGCCTCCAGCCCTGTTTTCACTTTTCCTACATCAGCTGGGGCTGCCCACCAGGCCCGGATAAAAGCATGGGGCCCGGGTGGCAGTGCACCAGCAGACTCAGTCTGAAGCCCCGGACCTCAGTCAGGACACAGCGACCAGCTGAGACCCACAGGGCAAGACCCAGGCCTGCGGAGCCAAGCGAGCCCCGGAACGCAGGCTCAGCCTCCGGCGCCCGCCCACCCGACGCCCCATCTCCTCACAGACCCCGGGGAGCAGCATGAAGCCAGGTGAGGCCCCAGACCGTGTGCGTGGGGCGTGTCCGCGCAGCCCCTGCCGGCCCTCACCCTGCCCTTCTGGTTCACAGGCACCACTGCGGGCCGCCTGCTCCTGCTGCCGCTGCTGCTGGCCGCGGTGCTGACCGGAGCCCGGGCCGCTCCTGCCCCCAAGGCCAACGGGCTCCCACCAGATGCTCGGGATTGCCACATAGCCCGCTTCAAGTCGCTGTCCCCGCAAGAGATGCAGGCCTTCAAGAAGGCCAAGGACGCCCTTGTGAGTCTCCCTCTGCCCTCCTCTGTGGGCTAGCCTCTACCTTCCCCAGCTAGGCTTCACCCCTTCTGTGAACTGGGATGAGAGTAGCCTCCACCCCTGCTGCAGTGGGCTGACCTCAACTCTTGCTCTAGTGGGCTAACCTCAGCCCTTCCAGCGGTGGGCTGGCTGACTGCCACCCCTGCCGCGATGGGCTAGTCTCCACCCTTCCTTGGGTGGGGACAGGTGTACACTTCTCCTGGACTGCTCTAAGCTCCACCATCCCGACAGTGGGCCAGTTCCACTCTCCCTTCAGTGGGCTAACCTCAGAGTCTCCCACAGTAGGATGACTGAGAAGGGTGGGCCCTTCTCAAATTGGGCTATCTCTGGCTCTGAGTTCAGTGGCTATCTGATATATGCAGCCATGGAGGACCCCCTGTCTTTCTGGGAGAGAATGTCCCTGCTCCTGTTGTGATCCACCCCCGACCCGACTGCAGTGGTCTAACCCTCACCCTCCAATATGGGCTAACCTGTGTCTTTGCTCTCCAGGAAGAGTGGCTGCTTCAGAAGGATGTGAGGTGCAGCTCCAGCCTGTTCCCCAGGCCCTGGGACCTGCAGCAGCTGCAGGTGAGTGAGCTGGACACAGGCAGCCCTCGGCGGACACAGGGCTCTGTGGAACCCCCACTTTCCCTTCATTGCTCACGGACAGTCAAGTGACTTGTCCACCACCTGATCACTGGCTGTGACCCTCCCCGTCCCAGGCCCTCTATCTCACCTGTCCCTGGCTCTATCCACTGACCTGTCCAACCTCATGACCTGTCCGACCCTGTGAGCCCCCCACGCCTGCCCCTCAGGATTGTCTCTCCTGTCTCCTTGCTCAGCTCCAGGAGCGCCCCAAGGCCTTGCAGGCCGAGCTGGCCCTGACCCTGCAGGTCTTGGAGAACGTGACTGACTCAGCCCTGGGCACCGTGCTGCACCAGCCTCTCCACACTCTGCGCCACATCCACTCACAGCTGCAGACCTGCGTGAGTCCCGGGCCCCAGGCTCCTCCACGTCGGCCTCGGGCCACTCGGGCTCCCCCCTAACCCCCATGTCCCAGCAGCAGGCTCACAGCCCCTGTCCCCTGTCCTCAGATGCAGGCTCAGCCCACAGCAGAGCCCAGGCCCCGGAGCCGCCTCTCCCGCTGGCTGCACAGGCTCCAGGAATTCAAGAGCAAGGTGAGACTGGGGGGGGGGACACTGGGGTCTGCAGGGTCGGGGGGGACATTGGGGTCTGCAGGGTCGGGGGGACATTGGGGTCTACAGGGTCAGAGGGAACTCTGGAGTCTGTAGGAGTTGGGGGGACACTGGGGTTTGCAGCATTGGGGGGAGACATTGGCATCTGCAGGGTCCAGGAGGAGACACTGGGGTCTGCAGGGTCTGAGGAGGACACTGGGGTCAGCAAGGTCTCAGGGTACACTGGGGTCTGCAGGGTCAGGGTGGAGGGACACTGGGGTCTGCAGGGTTGGGGAGGACACTGGGGTTTGCAGCGTGGCGGGGAGACTCTGGGGTCTGCAGGGTCTGGAGCCCTGAGCCCCGAGACCCCTGACCCAGCTCTGTCCGCTCAGGAGACCCCCGGCTGCCTGTCACGCTCAACCTCTTCCGCCTGCTCACTCAGGACCTCAGGTGTGTGGCCAGAGGAGACCAGTGTGCCTGACCTCAGACCTCCTGCCAGCTGCTGGGATTCTGCCCTGTGGACGCACCAAGCCCCTGCCTTAATTTATAGCCACTCGTGGCTTTTTAAAGTATTTATTTGAATGGGGGGGTTCTCAGACTCACCCCACAAAATGTCTATTTTTCTACTCTAAGTTAACGTTCTGCAAATACAGTGAGAAAAGACCTTTGTGGTGTGTTGCGTGTGTGTCGGAGTCCACTCTCGTCCTTCAGCTCTGCAGAAGCACTCCTGCTCGCCCTGAACTCTGTGGTCTAGCCTGGGCTACTGCTTTCTACCTCTGGGTGGAGAGCAAGTCGTTCCTATGTGGATCTCCCCAGGTTGTTCTGGAAGCCTTCTCTCCGGGGTCCAGGTGTTGGCAGTAGGCTCCTTATGCTCTCCTTTGTCTCTGTTTTTGAGACAGGTCCTCTTCTAGCCCAGGATGGCCTCCAATTTGCTATGTGGTCCGAGGGCCCCAGTCTCCTGCTTCTCCTGCTCCCCTCTGGAATGCTGGGCCTGCAGGTGTGCACCGCCATGCCAATCCCACACAGTCCTTCTCACTTCCCCACCAGTACCCTGGAGGGTGAGGTCCTCTGCAGGTTGCCATCCTCTCTGGAGCCTGTGTGAGGACAGAGGCCCAGCATTCCATTCCCAAAGGCAGCTTCACGATGACTCACATTCTCCTGTAGCCCAGGCTGGCCTCAAACCCACTGTGTAGACTGGATGCCCCGACTCCTGATCTCCTGCCCCCATCTCCGTACGCTGGGGTAGCCGGCGTGGGCCACCATGTCTGGTTCTATCCAGTGCTGTGACTGAAGCCACGGCTCCATGCGTGCCAGGCAAGGTCTGACCCACTGAGTCACAGCCGCTGCCCCATCCATGAGGAGCCGCGTGCACAGACGGCTACAGCATGTGCTGTTTACCCCTTGACCTTTAACCTAGGCAGCGCCTCTGAACTACCAGAGAGACCAGAGGCTTCAAACAAGGATGCCCATTGGTCTATTTCTGATGGTCCAGGCCTGGAACCTCTCCACTGGGCAGTGGAGACTGGGGGTTGGAGGCAGGAGGGCAGTTCAGTGTCATCCTTGGCTACATGGTGAGCTTGGGGCCAGCCTTGGCTACACGAGACCATGCCCCCTGCCCCATGCCCCCAAATCTTTATCTACTGTCTACAAAGTGGGCCTGAAAACCCTGCTCACTTGGGCCCATGGTTGCATCTGCAGAGTCTTCCAACGGGAGCTCTCCAGACTCTCTTGACTCCCAGCCCCCTCCTGTGTCCCTCAGACATGGTGCTGAGGTCCTGTTGTGTGGTGCGGAGGCTGTAAGTGGGCATCCGGTGTACTCCTCAATTGCTCCCCACTGTGTTTTTGGGGTGGGGTCTGTCCCTGAGCCAGAGCTCACTGCTTCAGGAGACGGCTGGCCCTGGGGACCCCTTCTCCTCCCCTGACTGCCAGGGTGGCAGGCCGGTCGCCGTGCCCACCCCCCTTCACATGGTGTCAGGCTCTGCCCCCTACCCTTCACATTGCTGCCGTTGTCCCTGTGACCACTTTGTTGTCTCCCTGAGCCTAGGGATGTTGATCTAAGAACCTCTTTCAGAGGACAGCCTTTCTAGGCTGACAGATGGCTCTGCGGGTAAAGGCACTCACTGGCCATCAAGTCTGATGAGCTGATCTAAGTTCAATCCTGAAACTCACATTGTGGAAGGAGAGAACTGTCTCCTTAACGTGGTCCTTGTTGCTTGTTGGTGCAAGTATACACATGCACGCACGCACACACACACAACACATGCATACACACACACATCACACACAAGCACGCATGCACACACGTGCATACACACATGCATGAGCGTACCACACACACACACACAACATATGCATACACACACACACACATGCATACACACACACCACATGCACACACACACACACAACACATGCATACACACACACACCACATGCACACACACACACAACACATGCATACACACACACACATGCACACACATGCACACACACACACACAACACATGCACTCACGCACACGCGCGTGCACACGTGCACACGCACACATGCACACACACACACATGCACACACACACACCACATGCATACACACACACCACATGCACACACACACACAACACATGCATACACACACACACCACATGCACACACACACACAACATATGCATACACACACACACACATGCACACACACACGCACACCATGCACACGCGCGCGCACACGTGCACACGCACACACATGCACACACACACACACGCACACACACACACACACACACACAATCTGATGGCATGTCTTAATTTCAGTACGCGGGAGGAAGGATGCAGATGGATCTGTTTGGCTCTGAAGCCAGTCTCATCTGCACAGCTGGTCCTGCAGGGTAAAAGTGCAGCCCCCAAGAGGACTTCAGTCCCAGAGATCCTTGCGCTGGAAGGAGAGAACTGACTCCCATGATCCCCTGGGGCAGGTGTGCAGAACCATTGTCAGACAGACCCCACTGCAACCTCTTAAAGCCTCCTCATCCTTCCCAGTGCTGGGGAGGGCACAGAGGACAAGGGAACCGTCTTCATCAGGTGCAGAGATCAAAACATTTTCCCTGTGATGAGTTAATTCCCAGCTTCCTCTCTGAACACCGAGGAAAGTCACCGAGTCAGCTCTAATAACCGCCGTAACTGAGCAGCAGAAGGGATCTGAGCCGCCTGGCAGGAGGCAGTGCGGTGTGAGAGGGGCTCCGAGGGCACCCAGGGACAGGCGCGGTGGCTGCTGACTGTCCTGTGGGCCACGTCGTGACAGTGTGTGGTGTCTGAGTGTGTCCTCCAGGAGTCCCTCTGCCTGGGCGCTCTGAATGTGTTGCTCTGACGTCACGGCACGCAGGGCTGTGACCAGGGTGCAGGTGCTGGTCCGGGTGTCCTCTCTAAGGAGGACAGAACCGGATCATGTAGTATTCATCTTCTGTAGCTTGCTTGTTTCACTTATAATATCCCGGAAGTTCATCCACAGCGTAGAAATGTCAGACTGTCCTTCCTTTCTGAGGTCACATGACATCTCATTGTACATGGAGTCCGTACGACCCCGTGCTCACGCGCTCATCCTTTGCTGGAAGTTGCGGGCGGTGAAGACATTAAGTCCACGGCAACCTGTGGCAGCAGTCAACACGGGCCGGAGATGCTACACTTTGGTGGCAGGTCACTGAACCACAGCCAGTAGGGTGGCAGACGGACTCAAGCAGCAAAGGGAAGCAGCCTCTACGGAGCCACTGGAGTACCGGAAGTGACGTGGGCTGGTCCTCATCGGTACTGAGAACACAGAATCTGAAGTGTGCTCCCGACCGGCCCCTGGCCTAACAGGGAGCGGGGCTGCTCTCTTCTCTCTCCTGTTCTCTGTTCTTGTTTCCCTTGAACCCAACTGAATGGCAAGGTCCAGACTGATGGAGGCCTAATTCCCAGACCTAGAGAAGAATGGAAGAGGAGCTAGAAGAGAAAAGAGAGGCCCTTGGAAGACAGAGGCAGGAGAATTCATCTCAGCTGTGCAGTGAGTTCCAGGCTAGCTTAGGGTATATGAGACCAGAGAGGGAGACATGAAGGGAGGGAGGGATGGAGGGAGGGAGGAATGGAAGGAGAGAAAGAAAAAGGGAGGAAGAGAGAGATCTGCCTGATTTTGTTTTGTTTTCTTGGGACAGAGCCTATGTTGCCCAGGAGAGCTGTGAATCCACGATCATCTTGCCTCAGCGCTCCCAAAACCCCAAGGGTTTGTACACGTGCCACCGCGCCCAGCTAGTCCATCCTTGCAAAGAGCAATCTATTGTAAGGTGTCATGTTAGAGAAGGGTCAAGAAAGTTGAAGAACCAGCTTCCACATGGACCGTTGAGGCACAAGGACTCCAAGAGCCCAGCCTCAGACACGAGCCCCCAGGAAATCACTTTCTTTCCAAGGTCAGGAAGCTGGCTGCTCAGGAACTCTATCCCACCAGTATGCTCAGAAAGGCCCATCAGCCAGGAAGTACAACAGTGAGTCTCCATGAGAAGAAAAAAATCTGCCAACTGATGCGCAGCTTTCTCCAGGCCCACCATTCCCATCTATACGACTGGATAATCATATCCAATCATACCTGATAGGATAAATCAACGCGTAAGGCAGAGCCTCGCTGGACAGCAATCTGAGGCTATGCTTGCTGGTTTTTCAGCCTCTACAGACAGGACGGAGTAGCAAATGAAGTTCATGGACACATAAAATGAGGTGACCAGTCTGGAGAGCTTGATCAGAAGTCATGCCAACAAGTCAGGAGAATGGTAAGTTCAGTCTGGGCTACATAATGAGTTGCAGGCTAGCCTGGGTTATGTAGCAAGAACCAATCAACCCTAAAAATAAATACAGGGAAAAAAAGTAGTAACGGAGAATAACGTGGAAAAATCCTTGGCGAGGTGCCAATACTGAAAAGCTGAAACTCTGCCTTCAGTAGCGCCGCACCCTGTCCGTGGTCCTGAACCCTCCTCGCCGTCGGAAGCCTACGCAGCCTGTGGGAAGGATTCTGGGCCAGTTTTCCTCCGGAATTCTGAACCGAGAGTTAATGATGGTAGAAAAAACAGAGCTATGTGAAGAGCCTCGGGCTCTGAGGGATCTCAACAGAGAAAGGTCTCCAGAGAAATGGACAGGGATAAATGTCTCCCGAGCCACACGCCTAGCATCCTAGCACCCGAAAGGAGCTCAGGTTCAAGGCCAGTCTGGGCTACATAGCAAGACCCTGTCTGAAAAACATGAAGAGGTCTGGAGATATAATTTAATCTGTGAAGTTCTTGCCTGGCCAGCATGAGAAGCTGAGTTTGATCCCCAGAACCCTTGTGAAAATCCGGGCACAGTGGTAAACTCATGTAACCCTAGCACTGGGAGGCAGAGGAAGGAGCTGCCTGGGGCTCTTTCAGAATCCGGTCTAATCTAAGGGGTGAGAGTCGGGTTCAGTGAGAGCCCCTGTCTCAAAAACTATGAGGAAGAGGGACCATCAAGATGCCACAGGGAATAGAGTACTTGTTATGCAGGCTCGATCCCTAGCACCCACACAGAGGTGGAAGGAGGTTATCAACGCCACAGAGCTGAACTCTGACCCCACATGCACACAGACATCACATGTACATCTGATAATAACCAATAAAACAACTTTAAAAAAATTGTAAGGTGAATGGCATTCCTGATGAACAACCCTCCCTCACCGCACCCCCACACATACACACAAAAAAAAGCTTTTTTTTGACAGAGCTGACTTCGTCTTTGTGGGAAATCAGGACCACTCACATGAGCATTAACACTGACATTTCAAATTCCACAGGCAGCGTTGATTGTGCCAAGAGTCACCTGAGATGCCTTGGCAGAAAGTTCTGGGGTGATACTGTCACCCCAAATGTGACTCCTTAATTTGAAGGAAGGACAGAGATGTGAACTCTTGCTTGCTTTAGTGTTTGAGATAGAATCATCCAGTGTAGCCCAGGCTAGCCTCCTCCTCAGTGTGGAAATTACAGAAATAAATCACGACATGTGGCTCAAGGGTAGAAGTCTCTGTGTGTGTGTGTGTGTGTGTGTAATTACAGGAATAAATCACAACACCTGGCTCAAGGGTAGAAGTCTGTGTGTGTGTGTGTGTGTGTGTGTGTGTGTGTGTGTGTGCAGGTGAATGCAATTACACATGCGTGTGTGGAGGCCAGATGCCAAAGCCAGGTGTCTCTATCACTTTCCACTTTATTTTGAGGCAAGGTCTCTCACTTTCACCGGAGCTCACCTACATTCCTATCGCCACCCCTGCACCAGTGCCTGACTTTATGTGGGTGCTGGGGATTTGAACTCAGGTCCTTGTGCTCGCACAGCGAGCACTTTACCCACTGAGCCATCTCCCCAGCCAAGGACAGAAACGTTTATAATGGAGACGCCAAGCTTGTCTCAGCGTCCACTAATCACCAAAGAGAAGATGAAAAGACACGCCGTTCCTTCAGGTGGGACGCACCAAGGGCACAGCACTGCCTCCGAATTATTCTGGGGAAATTCATGTTTACCCTGAACTTGAATCAACAAGAAGGAGTCGGAGGGACCCAAGGAAAACAGTCCATAGAGCGGGTTACCTTGAGCTGTCCTCAAATGTCAGTGCTATGAGAGCAGAGAACAGAACGGAAAGGCTATACTCCACTCGAGATCAGAGGAGAGAAGGAAACGCTGAGCTCCAGCTGTGCGAGCTGTTCGTCTCGGATTTAAAGATGTGCACACATACAGGAAACTGGATGTCCGGTAATGGAGGTGACCGAGCGCAGAGTGCATGGACGTACCTGTGTGAAATTTTCTACAGAGCTGGGTGTGGTACCCCACCCCCGTAATCCCCGAACTCAGAACAGAGGCAGGAGGATGATGGGTTCAAGGTCACCCTCAGCTATCTTAGTGAGTTCAGAGTTAGCCGTGGCTGCATGGAACCCTGTTCAAAAAAAAAATCAAAATAAATAAAATGAGGGGCTGGAAAGAGGGTTCTGCGGCTAAGCACACTTGCTGCTCTTGCAGAGGGCCCAAGGTCAGTTCCCAGCACCCACGTGGTGGCTCACAGCCGCTGTAGTTTTGCCATCCCAGAGGATCCAATTCTCCTTTCCAGCCTCCAAGGGCACTAGGCAGGAACATGTTGCCACATATACAAGCAAAACACTCATACATACAAAAGAAATTCCAATTAAAACATTTTAAAACAAAAATTATATATATGTGTGTGTGTGCATGCGTGGAATATAATATTTTTGGAACGCAGATACATTGTATTACAGTCAAATTGAACCAATTCAGGTGTGCGTGACTTCTCACTTTTTAAGAGATTTTGGGTATGGGTGCCCATGGAGGCCAGAGACCTTAGATTCCCTGGAGCTGGGGTTTCGGGTGGCTGCGAACAGCCTGACATGGATGCTGAGGGCCAGACTAAGGCCCTCTGTAAGAGCAGTGAGTTCCCCAAATCTCCATTTCCATCTTGTCACATTGTTCTTTGAGACAAGGTCTCATATAGTCCAGCTTGGCCTCAAACTCACTACCTAGCCAACAGTGACCCTGAACTTCTGATTCTCCCGGCGTCTGCTTCCCAAGTGCTCAGATTACAGGCCTGAGCCACCATCGTGATGTGGATAGAATCCAGGGCTCTGTGCATGCTGGGTAAGCATTCCGCCCACCGAGCTACAGCCCGAGCCCTCATCAAACGCTCTGTTTGCAACAAGAACATTTGAAATCTATTGTCTTGGCCATTTTATTTTCAAATTAAAGAATTATTATCGCGTGTGATGTTTTGTGGGGGGCACGCATGCAGATCAAAGGCGTTTGATCTGCTCTTCCCGTCAGCCGAGGGCACTAGGGGTCAAACTCAAGGCGACAGACTTCACCCACTGAGCCATTCACCAGCCCTCTCCTGGGTACACTGTTATTAACCGCAGCCCCGTGTTGCAGAATGGAATGCTTGAAGCCCATCTCGCTTACCTCTCTGAGGCTTTCTATCCCTTGAGCAGGACTCTCCAACCCCAGCTCAAGCCCGGACCTTGCTAAGCACCGTGATACTCTCTCTGTTTCTGTGAATCAAATACTTTTTTTTTTTTTTTTTAAAGAACAAGACTATTATTAGTCTGAGTGGCTAAATCTGCAGAGGGAGTATGTTAGATAATAGAGTGTTAATGGAATTAGTTAATGGAATAGTTAATGGAATTTAACTATTCTGAGCAGGGTGGCTCGTGTGCCAGAATGTTCTCGATGGAGAAACATCAAGCGTGCAGGTCTGAAACATTTTGGTTCTGTAACTTACTCTCAAGTGGTTCGAAGGAGTTACCGTGACCCTCGCAGAAGGTGACAGTGGTGTCCACTGTCTTACTGTTAGAGCTCCCTGGCAAGAGTGCTAATTTTCTAAGTAAATAATTGGGAAAGCACCGAATACATTTTTCTATTAAGATACCTACCACGCTTTGAACAATAACAAGAGTGTTTTCTATTGCTCTGTGTCAACCAGGGTCACTATCGTTCAGTTGATTGTATGCCGGGCACTGTTCCAGGCACTGGGCGAACAGAACACACACTGATCCTCGTGCTCACAGGGTTCTCCCACATTCTAATGCAAAATGCTCTTCCACCCAGCACTCCGGTTCTCCACATCTGTGCCCTCACCACCAGGGTACACGCAGGTAGCAGAGAACGCTAGTTGCCTAGGCATGTGTCGATATGCATCAATCTCTCTGGAGAGACTGGACACACACGTCTATTCACCCTAGACAGAGAACTGATGACAGTCGGAAGTAATGATACCAGGAGACAAACTTGGTGAGCCAGTGAGTTTATTGCAATGTTTTGAGTAAGAGGAGGTCGCAACACACAGCGTGCCTGGCGAGACGGTATTTACCGGACTCCCTTGCAGCTAGGATAGCTGTCCTAATTAAAAATTGTAATGTGGTGATAAAATACCATAACCAAAGAAACTGGGAGAGGAAAGAGTTTATTTCAACATACAACACTCAGGTCACAGTTCATCACTGAGAGAAGTCAAAGCAGGAACTTACAGCAGGAACTTGGAGGCAGAAACGGAAGCAGAGTCCATGGAGGAGTGTTGCTTACTGGCTTGCTCCTCATGGGTTGCTCAGCCTGCTTTCTTATACATCCCAGGACCATCTGTCCAGGGATGGCACCCACCCACAGAGGGCTGGGTCCTTCCACATCGGTCACTAATTAAGAAAATGCCCTACAGATTTTGCATATAGCCTGACCTTATGGAGGAATTTTCTCGATTAAGGCTTCTCTTTCCAGATAACTCTAGCTTGTGTGAAGTTGAAAGAAAACAATAAGACCCCAAAGCAGGATAAAAGCCAAGAGGCCCCCAGCCCCCAGATGCTCAAGATACTGGGTTGGTCTTGTAGAATGCTGTCCTCTGAGTATGATGGTCAACACTGCCTTCTCATCAGAGCAGCTGTGATTACAAGAGACCCTCAAGACCCAGCCTACTGATGTTCTCACACAGAAGAGGGTGGGGAGGGCCATCGGACCTCTGCCCCATCTACACGTGGCTGTGGCCTTGGGAGACAGGAGGGCATACAGTGTTTGGGAGGTTCACTGAAGTAGCGACTCCGTCTGTGCTGCTATGAGGACACGGTCTTGCATGCTGGGCGAGGACAGCCACACTTCGATAAGGAATCCCTCACCTGTGGAGGCTCCAGAAGGAAACCTTCACCCCAACAGCGGGATTCCAGAAAATGTTCCTAAAGGGTATAGCATCTGCAAAGTGTCATTCATGTCCTTTACTCCTTCCTCCTAATTTACGACTCAGATAAAGATGTGACGGCTGGAGCGCCATCCGCCACAGAGAACCGAGAGGCGAAATTACAACTGGACTCTATAATTCTAAGGTCGTCATAGTGGAAAGGTTGAACGGGACTGGGTGCCAGATGGCACCGGAGTGGGCAGGTCCTACCTCTAGACTTGTTTTATGCATGAGAGAAATGAATCTGTTCCTTTCATCCAATCTCAGTTCTAGACGTCAGAAACTCACAAGGAACTCGAAAGGATCAGGGACCAACCAGCCACCAGGGTGCTGTGGAAAACAGGGCACACTGGTCATGACTTCACTGAGCACCGTCTGCATGCCACACATTGGTAGGCAGGTGGGAAGCTGAGCAGGACACCACTGCCATTTTAAAGACAGCCTGGGACACAGAGTAAGGTCATGTTTCAAAAAACAAAAGACGTGCACATGATCTGGAAAGATGGCTTCGTGGCTGAGTCTGTTTTCTGTGCCATCATGAGGATCAGAGTTTGGATCCCAGCACCCACACAGCAATCTGTCCCACAAACACCCGTTAATATAGTTCAAAGGGGATGGGCAGAGACAGGAGGGTGGCTGGGGCTTGCTGGCCTCCACCCAAGCTGAGAAGATACAACCCCAAACTCAGGGAGAAACCCTGCTCCAAAAGAAGTTAGTGATTAAGAAGGACACTGGGCACTCTCTTCTGACCTCAGCCCATGAGCAGGTATATATGCCCATACACACAGTGTGTACACCCATACACACAGTGTGTACACCCATACACACAGTGTGTACACCCATACACACAGTATGTACACACATACACACAGTAGGACCAGTGGGAGCCAGAGGAGGAGAGAACAAAATCAGAATATCCAAGGGTTGAGCCATCAAGGAGCTGACATTCTCAGCTCTGAGAAGATGCAGGTTCATGAGTGATCAATGTCACTGGCTTAAATCTGCACTGTCCCCCACAGGCTCATGAACTGAGCGTTGGCTCCTCAGGTGGTGGCGCTGTGCAGGGAGATTGGGAAGCTTCAGAGGTAAGCCCGGAAGAAGTGGGTGGCTGAGGCTGGAACTATAAAGGTTATACCTGGTCCCCACCCTTCCCGGCCTGTGCCACCTGTCCATCTTGAGGTGAATGGCCTCCTGTTCCACTTTGCTTCCTGTCCAGCAGGAAGTGAACAGCCTCCCTTTGCCTGCTTCCTGGAGGCTATGATAGCCTTGCCACTGGCTCAGAGTCAACAGAGCAAAGAACTCTGGTGTTATGGAGATTTATTTTTAGTTAGGTATAAAATAACTGTTTTGTATACTATTGGGGAGGGGCTGCCTAGGTCTTGGTGTTTTGTATTGTCTGCAGGTGTTGGATTTCTGTGGGGGATGTTTGATTGCTCATGACCTGCACGTGCTATCAGTAGAACACCTGAGGAGTTCGGATCAATAAAAACACCTGAGCTGGGACGAGCAGCGTTCCACTGTCCAGTATGGTGCTGACCAGGATAGTGGTTCCCTCTGCAGAGGTCTGGAAGGGTTTGCACCTATGAAAGCGCCTCCTCGTCGTTCTTGGTGAGCCCACGCAGCGGCGACACTCTGGGGCTGAGATCTCTGAAACTGTGAACTAAAAGACACCCTCTCTCCTTGGCTTGTTTCTGTCAAGCATTTGATCACAGCAAAGACAAAAGTGAGCAACTCCGTGGAGAACGGTACTGCCTCGGGAGCCTGCGAACGTGGGGTTCGAGTTCAGGATTAGCTTTTGCCGGTTGTATCGATAATAAGGTTTGGGTCTTTTTCTTTTTTCCTTCCCTGTGCACATTATTCATTCAGAATCCAGCACCTATTAATGCAAACTCATCTACAAGGACAGGAAGTAGATTGTCGCTTCTAGGGAAAGAGACACGGGTGGGTACGGATGTCAGGACTCGTCAACGATCCATGTTAAATGCGTGCAGTTCACTGATGTGACTCATGCCTTCTCTGTGTCCGCTCAGACAGGCTACAGGACCCAGTTATCCCATTGAAACGCCGCACGAGGCTTTGCAGAGCCCATTAAACCCACAATCTGGTGACTCGAGGGAAGATTAATTCCATCATCTGGACAGACTCCATCCCATCAATCGAGAGGGTTTTAAAGCAAAGCCGAGATTTCCTTGAAGTAAGAGAAGTCTGTGGCCTCCAGAATGACTGCTTACAGAAGCCAAGAGCCTCAGTGGACATCCCTCTTCCTCTGCCTCTCCTGGGGACCGGCCGGCCTTCCACATGCTCAAGAAGCACCGACCACTGAGATACATACAAACTCGCTCTTTTACTTTTCATTTACTTTATTTATATTTTACTTTTTTTTGAGACAGGTCTCACAAAGTCCAGGCTGGTCTTGAACATGCCAGGTAGCTGAGGATGGTTTTGAATTCCTAATCCTTCTTCCTCTACACGACACCCACACCCTCCACACCCCCTCACACCCCTCACCACCTCCTCCAAAAACCCTCCTCCCACAAGGGCTAGGATTGCACACATGACTTTACTTCCTGTTTGGCAGCAGGGTCTCACTTAATTCAAGCAGGCCTGGGACTCTCTGTCCCAGCCAGGTCTCTAACTTTGTTCCTCCTGCTTCAGCCTCCTGAACTACCCAGCAGTTCCCCAGCTGCCCCCACACCCTGCCCCACCCACCCTTCCCCCTGGCCAATTCATGTTTAAAAACTACACCTTTTTCTGCCTGGAATAATATTGACTAATACACTAATAAAGTTGCTTTTCAAAATCCAAATGAAGGCAGAAAAGCAGCTGGCTGTGATGGTTCAGGCCTGTTATCAGCACTTGGCAGTCTGATCAGGACCATCCCAAGTTCAAAGCCAGTCTGGGCTGCAAAGCAAGACCCTATCTCACAGAACAAGAAAGGGGCTAGCCAGAGGCTTCAGCACCAACAACGCTTGCTCCTCCCAGGGAACCAGAGTTCAGTTCCCAGCATCCATGTCAGGCGACTCACAACCACCTGTGACCCCAGGGGGGTCTCCTTGTCTCCCAGGGCACACACACAAGTAGCACACACACCCACACCAACACAAACGTAAAAGTAAACCTTTAAACATTTTAGTTTTAGTTTTTACATTTACTGCCAGGAGTTGGTGGCACACACCTTTAATTCCAATGCTTGGGAGGCTGGATCTGAGTTCAAGGCCAGCCTGGTCTACACAGTGAGTTCCCAGGACAGCCAGGGCACAGAGGTCAGAAAATAACCTGTGGGGTGAATTCTCACTCTCCATTGTGTGTCCCAAGGATCAAAGTCAGGTCATCAGACAGTGCAAGTGCTTTGCTGCTGACACATCGTGCCAGCCCATAAATGTTAAAATAATAATAATAATAATAATATAATTAAAGTCAGGAGGGATTGTCAGGTGTGATGGTGCACACCGTTGTGAGTCTCTGGGGCAGGTGAATCTCTGAGTTTGAAGCCAGCCTGCTCTGCATAGTGAGTTCTAAGACAGTCAGGACACAGTGAGGCCCTGTCTTGAGAGTGAATAAAAACTAAGGAACCAGCTGATGGGTAAGAGGGCTGACAGTGTGAGCTCCTGGACCTGCATTGAGATCCCCGGGACCCACTGGGAGAGAAAGAAGGCCGCCATGCCGGGAGCCAGCGTGGGCTGGCTTGCTGGGTGCCGCCCCCCACATCCACACTCCAGGTTAAGTGAGAGACCTGCATCAAGGAAGTATGGCGCAGGCCGAGAGGGGAGGGCATCTGACGTCTTCGGCATGCTCGTGCACACTCACACACACACACACCACACACACACACACACAAAACAAGGAAATTGGGAAGGAAGACAGTACTTTCTATTACGCTCAAACTTTAGCTGGGTGTAAAAGCACCTGTATTAAGCAATGGTCACGTGCTAGCATGATTTTCAGTCTGGAAATTCAGCATGGACCCGGGTGTGGGTCCTGTGCAGCCCACACTCTATGGGAAAGGGCGTATAGACAGGAGCAGCAAGTGCACATCAGGTAGGGTCTAAGGGGAAACGGTGCTGCCTCCTGGAATGAGTTCCTTTTCCTAAGACCATGATGTTCTGGAGCAAGATTATCCTGTATCCTTGGCTCCTTCTACGTGAGGCTGTTTCTCTTCACATTTCTTTTACATGTTGAGACACCACCAAGGGGCCCTCAGCAATGGTCAAACAATAATTGCCCAAATCTCGCCTTTAAGTCTCTATAACTGTAGGCAAAATAAGCCTTTTTCTCTTTAGCAAGTACCCAGCCTCCAGGATCGTGTTATAGCTGCAGAAGACCGGCTGACATAGAGGGTACAGATCATGCGCTGTATTTGTGCCTGTGGATCTGAGTACACGCGGGACACAGAGGCCACCCGGTCTGCCCAACAGAAGAAGGTAACGTAGTGAATTATTAAGGAATGCCGAGACCTACACAAAGAAACCCTGTCTTATCTTAAAACAGAAAAAGGAAAGGAAGAAAAGAAAAGAGAAAAGGAAAAGAAAAGAAATGATGGGTTATCAGAGGCTGCCACTGGAGCAAAGTTCTCTGAGTCACCTGGTAACCGGAAACAGAGCCCTGGTTGCAGGAGGCGGGCCGAGGCAGGTGGGCGGCGCTCCTGAGGGTGTGGCGGACTTGGAAGTTCTCAGAGCTGGCCCCTGCAGGAGCCTCAGGCACTTCCCTGTGCAACTTGAGCCAGCTGGATAGGATGAGGACTTCCTTTGTCTCCTGACAGCATCCCCTTCCACTGAAAACAGCCACTAGGCCAGCTTCTGCAGAGACCTAAGTCTAGAGGAAGCACGCAGTGTGTGTGGCGGTCAGGAACGAGGCCATGGCAGCTGCCTCTCCTCCACCTCCTGGTGTCCTCTTCCTCCCATCCAGTACCCTGGCCTCAAAGAACCAGAGGGCAAAGCAATGGAGAGGCCAAAATCCTTACTCTCTCTAGCCACCCACCCTCTTTACTGCCAGTGTCCCTCTAGCACCCTCTACTGTCCAGGCTGGCCAAGTTTCTAGTCTTCAGAGGAAAATACAGGGAGGGGGGGTGTCCTTTGTATACAGGGGTGGAGTCCATCAACCATGGATTGAAAATACTGAGGGGCATGGTGGAGCATGCCTTTAATCCCAGCACTCAGGAGGCAGGGGCAGGGAGATCTCCAAGTTCAAGGCCAGCCTGGTCTAAAAGCAGGGCATGATGGGAAATGCCTAAATTCTTAGTAAGCACTTGGAAACTGGAGGTAGGAGCATCAGGAGGGTCAAGGCTACCCACAACTGCATGGTGAGTTTGAGGCTAGTCTAAGCTACATGACTGTCTGTTGTCTGTGTGGTATACCTGTGTGCTTGGTGTGGTCTATGTCTGTGTTCGTGTGTAAGGAGCTGGAAGGATGGTTTGATGTTTGCAGTGAAATTTCAATACAGACAAAACTGCATAAGGTGTAAGAGCAAAAGCTATGTTTTAAGTTTTAGTTACTGTGCCTAAGAGATTTAAGAACAAGTTCCTGGAACGCTGGGCGGGGACTGTCTAGATTCCTTTTGGCTAAATCCGACCGAACAGGACGTGAGTGCTCCAAATGCACCGGATATACTTACTATACCCAGACACACAGGACCAGCACATCAGGACCGGTGCTTGCCCCTGATTGGACCTGGCCGGAAGTACGTAGTAGCCTTACAGTTCCACCTTTTTAAGCATCTGTTCCACGTGACTCGGGGAGATTTTTGCAGGAACTTTGGCTCTGAGAAGCACAAATGGTCCTGGTCATCTTCCTTGCCAGTATTTAATTTAATTTAATTTAATTTAATGGCTTCGAATTTGGCTCAACTGTGGTGATGGTCTTGTTCTCTATCTATGGGATTTATCTTGAGGCGTCTACATAATCATAGGTATAAAATGCTTATAGTTTTGAAAGATTTACCTAAGTGGGTGGAGCGCTTGCTTAGCACGCAGGAGGCTCCGGATTTGAACACGGTGGGAGGCTCATGCTGTAATCCCGGCACTCCAGTACTGGAGGATCAAGAGTTTAAGGCCATCCCTGACTACACAGAGAGTTCAGGCCAGCCTGGGCTACCTGGGGTTTGGCATAAAAGGAGGGGAAGGGTTGCTGGTGGCACAGGCCTTTAATCCCAGGCCTCAGACAAAGGTAAGGGGATCTCTGTAGTTCCAGGCCAGCTTGATCTACGTAGAGAGTTCCAGGCCAGCCAGGGCTACGGAGTCTTAAAAAAAAAAAGAAAAAAAAAGAAAAGAAAAAACGACTTCTGGCACATTTTATGAAACAGAGTCATTGTCATCGTTATTTATTACAGGGTGTGTGGCACAAGTCATCCAAACCCATCATCTTTCTTCTGGCACCCCCCCAAAAACTCCTACATGTGTCCCCTAAGATTCCAAGAAAGGCCTCCTCCGTGCCCCAATTTCTTTAAAAACATTTCCCTCCTTGCTATGTGCCTTCGCCATCGCTAGAAATTCGGGGTGAGTCAGGGCAACTTCCTCTCCTCCCACCACCCTCTGGGTTCTGAGGATTTTCCAGTCAGGGTTCCAGGCTGGGCTCCAGTCTTCCCCTGGGTTTCTCCTTTCGATCTTCCGTCCGTCATCCTCTGGCCCCGCCCACCAGCATCGCCCCGCCCACTCCCGACTCCGCCCTGCGATAACGTCGGCAGGATGGTCCCCCGGCCACTCCCCGGGGAACTCTAGACTGCGACAGGTGACAGTCCCAGAGGCGTGGCCGGTGCAGTCGCAGCACCCCATGGCCACGTCCGAGCTCTCCGGAGCCAGAGGTCCGCCTGCAGCACGGATCGGGACCCGACCTCAGAACTGCTGACCCAGGAGCTCAGGGATCGTGCGTGCGGGGCAAGATCCCAGGTGACCCTCGCGGTGCGGAGAGGGAATGGTTACAACTCCTGCTCCTGCCGAGGAAGGATGAACCTGTGCCATTTGCAGAAAAAAAATGGATGGGACTAGAGAGCCTTGTGTCAAGCGAAATAAACCAGACTCAGAAAGGCAGACATCACGAATTTTCTCTCCTCTGCGGACTCTACATTTAGCAGTATACGTAGGAAAGCCATAAAAGCACAAGGGGAATCGTTTAGAATAGGAAAAAGAACGGGGCGGGGCGGGAAGGGCGACAAGAGAGACATAACCACCTGTAACCCCAGCCTCAAGGGAGCGACGCCCTCTTCTGGCCTCCCTGAGCACCTGCACACACTTGCAGAGACATCCACACAGACACACACAGACACATAATTAAAAATAAAAAATAAGGGACTCGAGGGATGGCTCAGCAGTTAAGAATGCTTGTTGCTCTTCCAGAGGACCCGGGTTTGGATCCAAGCACCCACATGATAGTGGCTCACAGCCATCTGTAATCCAGTACATAGGATCAGAGGTCTTCTGACCTCCCAAGGCACTGCAGAGATGTGGTGCACAGGCACACATGCAGGTAAAACACCAATACATGTCAAATAAGAATAAATAAATCCAGCTGGGCAATGGTGGCGCACGCCTTTAATCCCAGCACTTGGGAGGCAGAGGCAGGCAGATCCTCTGAGTTCAAGGTCAGCCTGGTCTACATTGAGTTCCAGGTCAGCCAAAGCTACACAGTACGACCCTGTCTTGATTTATAAAAAAAAAATGTTGGAGAAGTTTATGTTTGAAATTGTTTTATGTACTGTTGGGTGAGGGGCTGCCTAGGTTCTTGGCATTTTGTATTGTCTACGGGTGTTGGATTTTGCTGGGGGATGTTTGATTGCTCATGATCTGCACCTGAGGAGTTCTGCATCAACACCTGAGCTGAGACACCCAGGGTCCCACTATGGAGTCTGGTGCTGGCCATGATGGTGGTTCCCTCTGCTGAGGACTGGCAGGGTTTGGCCTTATGAATATGCCTCCGTGTCATCCTTGCTGAACACACAGAGGACTACTACTACAGTAAAGCAAATCCACAGCAATCGTCAGTGGGTTGACACTGTGAATGTGGAGCTTGTCCACATGGAGAGCCAACTGTGCTGCCCTGGGCAGGACAGAGACACAGCGGCCCAACCATTTTGGGAAGTTCTGATGAACAGCACCAGGGTGACCATATAGACACAGGCTTGGCCCCACGACCTATCCTACCAGTCCTACCCTTTAATATACATGTGTTAGCTCGAGTTCTCTTCAAAGCCTAGGAAAGGAGAGAACATGTGTGAGGTGTGGGGAACGCCCTCCAAAGGTGAATGGAGAACTGAAGCCTAGAAGCGCAAAAAGCCAGTAAAGGAGCCTCGGGAAGTTCAGGAAACTTACAAGATTCAAGGAGACCTCTTGGGAGTTACATAAGCAGTAAGCAGTTACTGGGGAGAGGATACTCTTCAGTAGAGCTGCCCAAAAGTTGTGCAGGGAGCTTCAGCTGTGCAGTTCTTGTGAGTCCTCAGCCATGCTGGGGTGGACTTTTCTGTGACATAGCTGCAAGGGAGTCCCTCGGAATCCTATAAGTAACTGCCAGGCAACTCTCATTCCCCAAGCTGGTCTTGGATGGGATCCGTCATCCATCTATCATTGCCCCCCTCTATCTGGGTGTATAGAGACATGACTCATGAAGTCATACAACAGGTTCAGGCTGGTGTAAAGGAAAAAACTTATGGTACTTGCCTATCCCTGAGAGCGAACACCTTAATTTCTATATCTTATGCCATTCACTTCTCGCTCCCACTCCCAGCCCTGAGACAGGACCCTTGGATGATGCAGAAATCACACAGAACACAACAGTCCACAACTCTGACCCTGAGAGAGCTATGTTAATATGTTTAAATTACATTTCTTTTCTTTTCATTAAACTGCACTTATTGTGTTCATTTTTGGAGCATGTGGAGTGTCAGAGAACTAATTTAGGGGTCAGATCTCTCCAGCACGTGGGTCCCGGGTTTAGAACTCGGGTTGTCAGGCTTGGTTGCAAGCACTTGCATCTGCTGAGCCATCTTGCCAACAGGAAAGCTGTAATGCTTATTTTCCGGCTTGGTGCCTGGGAAGGGATTGCTCCTGAAGAAAGCCCTTCCCCTTCCAGTCAGCTTTGCATCCCAACAGTCGAGAGACCTTAAACCTGGCTAGAGAAGCGGGAAGACCCAGGGGTGTGGGTGGGAAGCTGTCAGGGTGTGGGGACTGCCCAGCCTTCCCACGAGTGAGTGCAAACGTGTGCCTATGGATGTGGTGGGAGGGTACCAGCTGGTGTACTGCAGAAGAGACTAAAAATCCCTACACGGGGACAGGGGTGGGCCTGCTGAGAACGGCGAGCCGAGGCCATCTAAGTGCCCATCTCTGGGCGACTGGGTAAGTACAGACGCTGTGGGCACACTCTGTCACAGACAGGGAACTGGACGTCCATGTGGGGAGATCTCAGCGATGGAGTGTTGCATTTCAAAAGATTTTTTTCAAAGTTAGTAGATTTATAGCACAATCTCATTTGTGTAAATTGGAGACGCCTAGACACACAAAATCACAAATTAAAACTGTGCCTCTTGGCAGTTGTATATCAAGCCCACTGATGTGGGTGTCTGGGCGGCAGACGGGTGGGGGTGCGGATTGGAAAGGAGGGGAGTCTTTTATGGACCAATTGTGGTTCTGCGTTGTGATCTGAAAAGTATGATTAACAACCTGGAGCACGGAGGACTGAGAAGAAATGAAGGGATAAAACATGCAGACACATCACAGCAATTGCTTACCATTGTGCGATGATCAGATTACTGCAGAGGTGGCCCACGGTGCAGCTCCAGGAGCCTCCCAGCCTGCCAGAGAGCCCTAGGGGGTGCCCTCCGCCCCAGCAAAGGGGCCTCCCTGCCCCTCATGTTACCCAACAGTCAGAGAGAAGACACCTGTGCCTGTTGAGAGGTGTGGTGTGTGTGTGTGTGTGTGTGGTGTGTGTATGTGTGTGATGTCTGTGTGGTGTGTGATGTCTGTGTGGTGTGTGATGTCTGTGTGGTGTGTGTGTGTGTGTGTGTGTGTGTGTATGTGTGCCTCTGTGTGTCTCTGTGTGTGTGGTATGTGTGTGTGTGTGG